>JACTAT010000030.1:1208667-1230513 GCA_014526335.1 Chrysaora quinquecirrha | reverse complement strand
ACCTATTCTTATGTTAATTAGCCTATTGTTTTCTCAATCTGCTCGCACTGACGCGTCGGCTGAAACTTACATGTTTTCCAACCTGGCTTGGCAGATATTTTTTTTTTGGGTGTCAATGACAACTTCTAGGCCAAGCCCCCCTTTCATGTTCTTATTAAAGTACACTTCCTTTGTTGAAAAATTTAAAATTTTAAAAGGGCTTAGACCCCCCGGGGTTTAATCCGGCGTGACCGGCCTTTCATCGATCGAGGTCTCTTAAAATCTGCTAGGCCTAAAATTTGTCATACACATTCACTACAAAGCTAGCATAAATTTATTCTAATTTCCCAGTCAATACTTCTATGGTCAATACTTACTTAGACCCGCTGACATGCAAGAAATTCCAGAAAGAGCGAATCTCGTGGCATGTTCGTTTTGTATAGGCCCATTCTTCGACGCCATTTTCAGACATCTTGTGTTATCAGTGCAACCTTTTGAGCCTTGAATTTCCAAATCTCTTTGGCTTTTGGTTGTAAAAGTCATTTATAACTTCTACGTGTTCTGAATTCTTTGAGAGCTTATTTCCTTGACGAGGCGGCGGGGGAGTCTTCAAAACCAGGCAGACCAAAAATGTTTATGTTTCTGCACTGCCCGCAAGGCCCGCGAAAAAGGCACCATGTGAGCAGGATAAAATAATTGGTTGATAAACCACAGGGTGCCTATGGCACCTCAACGGACATCCCTGAGTACATCCTTGGGGTTCTGATTCTGAAGTCTGAATCCTCAATATCTTACCTGCAACTGCAACGTTATCTTTTTTGAGTTGGAAATTAGAAAATATGACACTTTTACATACTGAAGCACTTTCTACATCTCAGGGGTGGCGTCAGGTGGGGGCTAGGGGGGCTACAGCCCCCTCGTCGGGGAACTCTAGCCCCCCCCCATCGGGGAAAATCCTCCAATTGTCGGGGAAATGCTGTTTGATGACTTCTTTTTGTCACTTAGCCTTCTTTCCCGGTTGTTGATTAAGTTAAGAACCTCAAGAGAATCGCCGTTAGGAATATAACTATTAGCCCATGCAAGGAATAGCTAACAACGCTCAGCCCAACATCGATCTCCTAACTTTCTTGACGAGAAAATATTAATAGCCTTTGCATACCTCTTGCAAGTTGAAAAAGGCGCCCTCTGCCATGAAGTTGCAATATTCACTTGTTTGTTGAAACGAAAGAAGGAAAATGGAGCCCCGTCATCCCTATCAGAGCTTTAAAGCTATATTAAAAAGCTACAAAGTACATTTTATGAGCTAGAGCGTCTGATGCTGACTTCGTGCACTCTACTAATCTCGTCAGCTGAATGTGGGAGAAATTTCAGTTCGATGGGTCTTATATGAATAGTCACTTGCGAACAGTATGAAAAATGCTGTTTGAGTTTAATAGCGTTAGAGCTCCACGGTGAAAGGCAGGGATGGGTTAAGAGGGGGTTCGAGGGGGCCACGACCCCCTTATTTTTTGGCAACCAAGCAAAAAAATCATCAATTTATGGAACGCCAAAATTGACTTAAATGCGACACTCTGACAGTTGCACTACGATGTCTGGCGTTTCGTGTGTGAAAATGCGTGATTATATTAGGAAATTATCCCCAGATGCTCGTAAATCGCAACTAAGAGCGTCCAGAATCAAAATTTTTCTTGGGGAGTTTCCCAGACCCCCGCTGGGGCTACGCACATTCGGCGTTCACTGAATCGGGGTTCGGCCAACTTGGCCCTGAAATGGGAGCAGAATTAATCTGGAAATGGTTGTCGATAGATTCAAAACTATGCACCGTTGTGAACCAATAAAGACCAACACGATATGAAGATAAGGAATCTATTCTAGCATAGATAAGAATATGTTTCTATGTCATAAGCCCCCTCGTCGGGGAGACTAGCCCCCTAACCGGGCAAAGCCTAGCGCCACCCCTGCTACATCTACATCCAAAACTACTGCTGTCAGGAAATATTAATATACCCCCCAGAGGATAGTACGTACGTTACTGATCGAGGGGGGCTCTTATCTTACCGACTACCATCACAAAGACAGGTGCATGGGCTATTCTGAATGTTTAAGGCAGCAATGCTCGTGCAGCAAGAAGTAATTGATTATTTGCGGGACTTATATATTTAAAATTCGTTAGTATATACGATAATTGGAGCAATCTTTTATTGATAAGGGACCGGTCATTAATTACTCCTTGGGAGGAAGCGGAAGACAACGGTCTTGTTCAGTTTCTATCTAAGACCCCCGGTTTCATTTTAACCTAGTTCTTCTGGAAGTATTTTCAAATGCAACTGCTTTATTGCACGCCCGTCACCCCCAATGACAACCTCCTTGACTTTATTTGAACATTTATGCACATCTGCGGCAGTAAGCAGATGATTTCTGCCAGAGTATTCATTCATGAGTATTCAAATGATGTCATAAAAGTGGTACTGTTACCATGAATACAGGTATTACATAGGTATATACAGCATGTATTTATCTATTGGAAGGGGGGCTGAAAATATTATCTTCGGTGATGGAGGGGGGACCAAAATTTCTACTTGAATCTTAGAAGAGGGACGAAAATTCCATCAAATATTTGAGAATGTCTTCCACCCCCTCCCCGGCAAAAATTAATGACCCATCCCTAGGAAACACGTTTCATTTTTACCATCTTCCTTTTCTTCATCGTGAGCAAGATTTAAAAAAACATAAAATTGGTAATTATTTGTGCTCAGGGTTGCTCGGCCCCAAATTTTGCCTCTTAAAATTAAACCGAAACCCCTAATTATGCCTCCTAAAACTGTCTAAAAGTACCCAAATTTGCCTCAGAAATTTCTGCAAAGCTCGTAAATTTGCGCCAGGTAAAGATAAAAGAACTGCTGTAAGTAACAGAAATTTCGCCTTTGAATCTCAGATATTTTCCCAAAATCTATGTGAAACATCTGCCACGTCTCGTGATTTTTAGAAGGATGAAAAATTGCATCTGTGACATTTCGTATAGATTTGCATCAATTTTCGCATTATGCTTGCTACCTTCGATTTCATAAAGCCAGTCGCGAAACAAATCGAAGCTAGAGCTCAGCAAAGTTTTCTATGATGATATAATGTACAGTAAGCGTAGTGGTGTCAAATCGAGCATTGGCGTAATATCGCAAGCATTGGTACACAGATTTTACAGACCCACCAACTTATAATGTAGGCACAGACCGGGCATAGACCCTATAATATAGGTAATAACAAGCCATCAGTGTATAAGACTTCCTAGACCATATTGTTCCTTGAAATCGTACTAAGGACATTTTGACGCGATACTAACACTATTCGGACTCAAATAACGTGAAATTTTTAGTTTTTTGAATTTCCTTACTCTTTTATATTGGGATTTGGCTAAAATCATACCAATTTTTAGAGAATTTAATGGCCAAAAACCCACCTATATGAGCGGAACATACCCGTACCCCCGGGTGTTAGAATAAGGGAAGGAATTGAAACTAAGATAGAATCATATCCCGTTTCCCGAATTTATCCCCTGCCAGGGATGGCCAGTAGAGCGACAAATGTTCAGAAATTTGAGGGTATTCAGCGGTATAGAGGGACATCATGAGTGATTCAAAGGGATTTCATGATTCTCGTGGAGTGGGAAAACGATATCCCTCCATGCACAGAATAGAAAAAACTACAGGTATTACAGGGATAGGCAATCATCAGAGGCGGGAGGACATCTAGAAGTGCCTAATTCCCCTTTATCAAATACTACTTAAATGCTTGACACGGGGAGAATTCTTAAATATTGATGGGTGGCCAGAATGGGTGAATATTTCCATTGGTTTTAACCGAGGATGGGTATGCTTTTTAGTTCTTTTACCTGAGAAAAGGTGCATTTTTCAAGAAATTCAGCTGATAATTGGTGTCTTTGCAGATTCAACAGCCGAGATTCACTCTTTTCGGCGAAAATCTGCCTACTAATTATTGCACAGCCATTGCTATGCTTCGGCAAGAATGCCGATTAGGAGAATAATTGCTGTAGCTGTAAGACCGTGGAACCGAAAAACGTGGAGCCGCACTTGAAGAGATCAGCCTTCAATACATTCTAATGTGAAGTCATCTGGACTTCATGAATCTTTCAAGCTTATACAGAGTGCCTTCTGTTCTTTTATCCTTTTTTCCCACTCACAAGGCTACATAGGGTAGAAAGGCTTTGCAGTGCTCATTCGCTTTAATACCGGCTGTTAGAAGGTTACCTTCAATATTGCGAATACGAATTCAACTAATAAGACTACTAGCTATACGCTAGACATGAATTCAACTAATAAGAATACAAGCTATACGCTTTTAAATGATACGGCTATAATATCATATAGCTGTACGAGAAAAACCTCTGGATCATTTGCTATTTTCTTGGCATTAATAGCATGCCCAGTGTACTTTCTCATGTTCAAAATTCTTGTGCATCGTTTTGACTTGAGGCTTCCTCGTCATAAGATATTGCTCAGCTTAAACATCTCTGACAGCATTCAAATTGCTTCATTGGCGCTGCTTAATATTGTGAGCTTCATTTTCCAAGCAGAAAGTACCTGGGGTTACTTCAATGTGTCCATGATTAGACGTGAATCTGGACTTTGACAAAAGGACCCATTTGTATGATAGGATTTTCAAGGATTTCTGACCCATTTGCATGAAAATCGGGAAATTTCAAGCCCTTGTGTATGAATTTGGTTGATTTTAAAACCCTTTTACAGTGCTAGAATTCACGAAAGGTCTCGCAAAATCGAATCTGACGGCGATTCTTTGCAATCAATGTGACCGAGCTCTGTTGTTGCTGCTAATTCATCGTTTGGAAAGCAAAAAAACAAAGTAGAAAGGTTGTCAGCCACTTTGCGGTAAATCATAATGGGACCTTTTGGTAAGAAAATCCTAAAATACCAACCCATCAACCAGAATCGAGCAGAATATCAGACCCATGTGTAGAGAAATTCAGTCGAAAAAACCCATCCATATGAGCGGCACGTCTGGTATGTCTACATATTGAAGTACCCCCCCGGGAGAAAGTAGCTCAACTGGCTGTCAAGTGATTCGAAAGTTAATCGAATTCTTTGCCATGGCAACCGTCGTTAGTGCAAGCGGGAGCACCCTTCTGTTGTCTTTCGAGCGCTACGTTGCATGCATTCACTGCCTTCGATTACATGAAATTGTCACCGATAAACTGGTCGACAGAGCATTGTACTGCATATGGGCAGTTGCTTTCATCTGCGGATTTCTCGACAAGGAAAGATACGAGCCGAACAACACTGCCGTGGCCTTGGTTTTAACTAAATCAATAAGTATCATTTACACTACTGTGGTTATTACAAGCGCAGCCATTCTTACGTGCGTTCAAGTTCGCCTGTATCTGCTGTCTCGTAAGAAAATGAAGGTCCTTCCTGTCAATAATGTAGGAGCAGCAGCAGAGGAGAACGAAATCAGAAAGGCTGAAATAAAAGTTGCCATCGTGGCAAGCGCAGTTATTGGTTTGTACGTGCTTTCCATGTGCCCATTGGCATTCTACATAATATCTGTTGGCTTTGACAGCAAGCATGCTGATGCCTCAGCATTCAGATCGGTATCTATGACTCTTGCACAAGTAAACACCGTTGCAAATCCTTTTATCTATGGTCTTGGTATGGCAGACACAAGACAACAAATCGTGATAGAACTAAGAAAAATGAAAACCGCAGTCGTTGACCTGATCAGTGGAATTTTCAATCTGTAAACTTTCGTTGACTTTTCACTGTGCATAACTTTAATAGATTTTACGGGTTCTAAACAAAATATAATCGTTACTTACATTACCGAATAGACCTTTTCAAAGAGGTCTGGGTCGGCGCGACATTTTCTGGAAAATGGTAGATATAGTGAGTAAAGGAATCCTCTCCACGTGCAACGACTTTGACCGTCATGCAGCAGATTTTACTTTGAATTCATGAATAATGGAAGACTAAGAGAGAAAAGGAATCTGTGGCATTAAATGTTATGAATATCTGTAGAAACTCGTGAAACAAGATGCAAGTAACTCACAAAAAGGAAAATACTTGACTAAATGCCTCCTGGAGCAAATAAACTGGTACTTGAAACCTTTCTTTCACATTAACAGCATTAACTCACATTTAACTTGAATTTGAAGCAAAATTTGCTGCAATATATCTCCTTAAAAGACTAACGACTGCAATGCTTGTCTTTGCAAATGGAGAGGATTCCCTTACTCAATATATCTACCATTTTCCAGAAAATGTCGGGCTGACCCAGACCTCTTCGAAAAGATCTATTGAAGAAACAATGTTTAGAAGTTTGCTTTACTTCAGGAGAATTAACTAAATGTAACACATATTAATCAACAATACACAACGTTCTGTGTAGCTGCACATATGTATCTGATACAAAAAGAGCAAATTGAATATGGGATCACAAACATGGTTTTAATTGCTGTATGATTATAATTCGTTGTAAAATAATAAAGTTATTCGAGGTATTAATCGGTGTATGATCATTATATGTAGATACGTTTGAAGGTGTTGATGAGTGTTTTCTATGGTTATACTAAGTTGGTACAATTAACGCACACACGTCCAGTATAAGTGCAACAGAGGCTTTCGCAAATGATCGCGGCCGTTTCCATTTCTTATTAGCCAATCGCCGATTACGGATGATGGTTCATGAAATGTAATAGAGTATAATTACCAAAGAACATTGTAATAAAGTTATAAACAAATTTGTTAGGGCTATTTGCTGCTCTTCCAGGGAGTAGTGTTTCGTTAAATTTCGTTAAATTGTTTCGTAATGGTTGTTGTTGTAGTTCTAAAAGTGGCGCGACAATTTGAATTACCGAAGTATGGATCGGCTTTCGTAAAATAACATTAACTGCGCATGGAACTACAAAATTTTTCACAGTCTTCGCTCCTCTCTGATTCCCGTTCAGCGCCAACATAATTTTTCCTGCCTCATCAGGTCATCACAGAGATTAATTTCCCTATGCAAAGGTGAAATTAGAAATATGTAATGTTATTCAATTACTATATGAGCGAAAACAGTTACAGGGAAGCGAGTTTAGGGCTATTGCACTCTTTGCTTCCTTTTCTGTATATCCCTGATTGGTGTCGCTAGCATCGGTCAACTACAACTGTAACCAAAATTTCATCAAACATTAATTGCGAAAAAAATTTGAAAGTTCGAAGGGATGGTCAAACGCACCCTAAAATTCATCCAAAATTTTTTCCAATAAATCAATACGGTGGATCACCTGTAAAGCCGCGAGCCCTAAACATTTCTCAAAAACCGTTAACAGAAACTAAAAAAAACTCTTCAGAAAGAGCAGATACATCTTTGAGCATACTTAATACAGCAGCCTCTTTCGTCTATCACTTCTCAGAGTATAAACGTCAGCCACAGACCGAAGCAAATGACTAAGTCGGCTGTTGTTGTTGCTGTTGTTACTTTATTTTCAGTAGGCTGTTACTTTTAGCTTTTCATCTAATTTAGGCTTACTAAGCATGACACATCCAGCCATGGGACCCCCAGTTTGAAAACGAGGTTGCGACGACGAAACCCGGGTTTCGTGGTCGTGAATTGAACACGGCCACGAAATCTAGATTTCATGGTCGTGTTTTACGACGACTAAACCCGGGTTTTGTGGTGGTAAATTCTTCAAGTGACGAAACCCAGGTTTCGTCGTCGTGTTACACGACGAGAAGTAGGTACGACGAAATATTTTTGACCCCAATGCCGCACGATAGTAAGTAACGTCCCTTCCGAAAGATGGCAGAGTGAGTTGTTTAGTCATCCATCTGGAAAGTCACCCATCCAGATGCTGACCTCGCAAGACCAAGCTTAACTTCAGCTGTCTAACGAGAGCTGACTGAGAAGCTTGGCCACTCATTCCACGTTTTATGCACCAATGGAAAAGCGAAGACAAAATGATACTGTGTTTTGAAAATTGTTTGATCCCTTTGACCATGACTGACGAAACTTGACCAGCAACATCAGCTTTCTAGCCTGCGTGCAGCCTCAAACTCTTCTCCGAGAAAGAGTAGAGTCTGCGCAACAATGAACGAAAGCTTGTACCGCTGAGTCAGCAAAAATGCAGCCTCTTTCTGATGAAAACAACTACTCTTTCTTGGAGAAGAGTTCGAGGCTGCACACAGGCTACAGCTTTCCTAAAAACCTATGCTGCTGTTGCTTCATAGCCATGTGAGCACGCAGAAATTCAGTTCAATAGCGATAACTAGATTGCTACAACAAAGCGACAGAATACCCAGAGGCAGAAGTCACTACGCAATAACCAATTTAGACACTACGCAAAATTTCTTGAATTAGTACTATACTTTGTCATATATATAACATATCTATACATTTTAGAGAAAAGTGTTTCGAGCCATAATTTGACGGTAGTTGATCATAGTGAATTCATAGTGCACAGTTATTCGCATACTGTTTGCTTTTTTTAAAACGACCACAGGACCAAAGTTTCAAGTACGCCAGCCTGAATTGTTTGCGCACAATGACGTAGATCATGGGATTTACAGCCGGGTTTGAGTGTGTCAAACATAATGCAATATGAAGTACCCAAACTGGGATATTTGGTTTTCTTGCGGACATATTCAACATGTCGATTATTGCGATAGGCATGTTTAATAGTATAAACATACCAACAACAAGTCCCAGCATCTTTATCGCTTTGAACTCCTTTAAGAATTTTGTTCTTTTGGCTTTGTTTTCTCTTTTCTTTTTAGCAAATGCAAAATTTGAAATGCTTTCAACGATAGCAAGTCTATTTAGTGTCATCTGTTTCGATGAAAAATATCGAAAAAGTCTAGGCCTAATTGCACTTTCCCCTGTTCTACTGGTATTTTTGTCTGTAGAGCAACCTATTGTTGATGTTGAAGTTGTATTGCTTTTGAAAACACTTTCTGAATCAGTTTGACTTCTGATGGAGGTTTTAGCCTCAGATGTAGAGCATGTAGACTCTGATTGTCTGTATTCGCGTCGGCATCGTATGCTATGTAGATTTTCTCCAGGCGAAGAAGGTACCGCATGTTGACAATCCGAATCCGAGATTTCATGGATTTTTGTTCTAGAATATTCCTGGTGTATATGCTCATGAGTTTCTTGAAAGACGTCTCCAGATGAGGGTCTTTGCTCCATGTTTATCAAAAAGAGTGGCGCAGAAGAACATGACAATGCTTTTCTTTTCCATTTGTGAAGACCTTTACCTATGTTAGACAAATTCTGTTCCCCAGAATCATTCTTTGCTGTCTCAAAAACGTCATCATCATCATAAGAAGCTGAATTCTTGACATCTCTTTGTAAGTTTCGCTTCAACTCAGCTTGTTTTAGTTTCCATGTGCTGTGATTTTTATACAAAATCTGTCTAACTGCTCTTAAATCTTCATTTTCCTTGTTTCTTGCTTTATCAAGAATTTGAGATGGGCCATCAAAGGGTGATATAAGACTCTCTGTAAATTTTCTCCTTTGTAACCAATCCATATCTATTGGTCTGCTATTGCTAAATTGTATAGCTATCTCTATGGCATGTCTTCTAGCTACAAGCATAATCTTAATGTACATAGCAATGAAAATCAGCGGTGGCACAAGATCGGTTGCAGAAACCAAGAATGCCAAATAAGTATTCGGCATCAGAATTGAAAATTTACAAATGAAGACTGTTTTGCTCGAATGTGCAACCGGCAGTATATTTGTAAACGGTATGACAGTAATAATGAGGGACATTACCCAGCATACAAGGATCCAAAGAAGAATTCTAGTAGAAATGCCGTGTGTTCTATAGTATAATGGTCTACAGATGAAGACGTAGCGGTCAATGGTGATGAGTAATATTGCAAAGACGGATGCAGAAAAGAAAAGCATTGTACAAAATAAACTTGCCTTACACAATTGAAGATCGTTCTCAAAAAATAAGGAAATTTTCAAGGGCGTTGCAAGCGACATGAGGAGGTCAGCGATTGCCAGGTTCAGAATGTAGTAATGCGTTGTATTCTGCAAGTCATGGTACATGCTGATAACTAAGATTGTTGTTAAATTGCCTAGAAATCCAACTATGAATACAATTACCAAATAACCTGCCATTATTGTTGCCACTACGCCCGCCATAATGAATCGGTTACTTTGTTGTCATATGCTAGGCTTGAAAATCATGGCTAATAGACCAAACAAGCATGTGAACTCTGTAGAGTGTCCATCCCTTGGAACTTTCTGAATGTATTAAAACAGTTTTATTTGGCCAGAGTTGAGCGAATGTAAAGAGCAACGTAGACTATCAATCTGTGGCAATATTATCTAAAATAATATTGCTGTCTTATGAATCAATTAATTCAAAACCAGACTGAAATGTCTCGAACAAATGCTATGCTTGCAAAATCTTCGCACAAATACTGCCAAGATTCCTTACTGAATCACAAAACAAGTTTCACAAGCCAGCTGTATCGTATTGCAAACAAAGAATGATTAATTGAAAGCAGTGGGGTTTCTTACAAATTACAAGACATTCTCATGGTGTATTCTTCATCTTAATTAATAGTTCTAACGAATACTAAATTTGTATGTATCTCTTCACTTGAGGGACTAATTATGCATGCTGATATTTCTTAATTACGTCTTGAGATCAGAATGTTTGCAAAGAAATCTGGAAACTGCGTTAGAAATACCAATCAGTTTGGTGCGATGAGTGAGGATAAGAATTTAGAATTAAACAATCAATCAAAGAGCATCAAAGCAACATCATGATTGCGATCACTATCGATGATTGCCTTTCGATTCACAATGTTATACCCAGTTTACACGAGAAAAAATGGGTCGGATCTAAAGTGGATCCGATTTACTTCTGGTAGGGATAGGCCTTGCGTTACACAAAATTCGTAGATCCGATCCACTTTTGGTCCGCGAACCGACCTACTTTTGGATCGCTTTGAAAAGCGTTTCAGTTTAGATCCGATCTTACTTTGCATCGTGTAAACAGGTGGATCTGATCCAAAACTGGCTCTCTTTGCAAATATTATATTTAATTAATATAGAAATATTCAGTAACCACGCATGCTTTAATTGCTAGACCCAAAAGTGGATCGGATCCGTGCCTTGTGTAAACGGAAGGCCTTTCAATACCAAAACTAGAACTTCTGGATCTTCTGGATTCGATCCACTTTAGATCCGATCCACTTTCTCTCGTGTAAACGTAGCCTTCTTTAGGCCGAACGAAATTTTAAACAAAGTTTCAGAATTGCAAAAAACAGCGGAAACATTTTTGGACAAACTTGACAGCTTTTTCCGTCTGACACTTCTGGGAGTATACACGTCAGAAACAGACCGAAAAATTTGAAAAAGGCGGAATTTATACCCACATGCGGATCGAAAAGCACCAGTCAGGATCCGCAGCTGGGTATGAATTCCGCCTTTTTCTACTTTTTTTCAGTCCGTTTCTAACATTTATACTCTGAAAAATGTCAAACGAAAAATGCTTTTAAGTATGTCAAAAAGGGTTCCCCTGTTTCTTGCAATTACACAGTGTTGTACTATAATTTCCCAGCAAAGCATTTCTTTAATCAATCATCGCGTTGTTCATTGTATTCCAGGAAGTGTTAGAATAGAAATGTATAAAATGGAGAAAATTACCAAAATCTTCTTGAATCGAAGGTTTTCAAAATACAAATGGAATGAAATGTCCATTTCTCACTCTATTAAATTGTTAGAACTATAGGCTGTCTAAGCTCAAAGGATATTTTGACCCCCCGTTTATTTAAGCCCCCCCCCCCCCCCCGCCAATAAGATAGTGAATGCTGTTCCAACCCTCTCAGCAACTCAGCATCTAAGATTATGTACAAAGACCATAATGCAAGAAATAGGAGAAGCAGCATAAGGCTAAAACAACAACGAAGAAAATCTAGCACGTAGAAAACACTCAATCATATCCAAAAATATAAACTAGAAGAAAATAGTCAGCTACTTCCATCATTAACAAGAATCCTTAGAATTTATGGCACTCTGAATTGCATTTGCTGTTTTAAGAGTTTTTGCAGTATTAAGTAGAAAGTTACCTGCACGTTCGTAACAATCAATTAAGTTTTTGAAGCAGCTGGATGAAGTTTCTGTTGTTTTCATCTCTGATAATAAGCAACTTGAAATGATATTCTGAATAGATGAATTTAAAACTTGCTCAAGATCGTGAATATCTGTAATGTTTCTAATGCTGTTTCTGTTCATGTCTTCGATATTCAAATGGGCTAAAAGAAAAAATAAAGATTCGATTATCAATTTCATTTGAAAAGGATAATGAGAAACAAAAGTTTCGCAAATGCAACAGAAAGGGTTCCACTACAGGCAACAGTGGAATATATTTTACTTAACAAACTATATATGCCTGTTTTCTAAAAATCAAGAAGCTCTTCTATATGGTCTAAGAAGTACGAAAAAACTAAGAAACTTTTTCGCTTTTTCAAAAACTATCATACTTAGGATCAATTTCAGAAACTGTCCATATTTTAACTACTAAGAACATGATATATCAATGTATAAATTCAGCCTCTTGACAGTGTTTCGGTTTGTTTCTGACGTTTATACTCTGAGAAATGGGGGAGGAGTGTCAGACGAAAAAAGCTTTTAAGTATGTCCAAAACTTTCGCCGCTCTTTCTTGCAATTTTGAAATATTGGTATAGTTTAAAATCAAATCATATTGCAAGTTGAGTTGTCATATTACTTGAATTCATCTCAAAATTGATGTCTTGCAGCTCTCTTTTGAAGAGCCCGTCTTGAAATGATATTACTGAATAAGATGAAAGCGACCAATGTCTGTAACCAACACCACCGGTACTCGTAAATTGTAATCACATAATCATCAAGTTTTACTTATGATATAATTTACATGGCCCCCTTCTTGTCCATCAAACATTGTTTGTCAAACATTTGAAATTTTTTGCCAAGCACTATCTGAGCTTGACAAGCAGAAATAAGCTAAGAGAATTCTAAAAAAATGTTCTTCTTTTCTTTTCTTTGCTTTGTTTGAGCTTTGTTTGAGAAGCCGGCTTTCAAATGTGCCCAAACAGTAAAACACGTTGCTTGGCGAGCAAATTTCAAACCTTTGGTAAACAATGTTTACTTGTTTGCCAAGGCCTAAGATTGGTAGTAAATTAGTAAATTGTTACAACAAATCGGTTCCATTTGCCAAAAACCACTAAGGAAGTACGTTTGCAACTAAGAACCCCATGGGGGGCGTAGGAGTTTAAGATGACGTACCCGTTGGAAATTCCACAAAACCCAAAAACCTTAGCGGTAGAAGACAATAGCCTAAGCGGTAGTGCCAGCAAAAACAATAATTATTGTTCAATGAA
Organism: Chrysaora quinquecirrha; assembly: GCA_014526335.1. Classification (NCBI taxonomy): domain Eukaryota; kingdom Metazoa; phylum Cnidaria; class Scyphozoa; order Semaeostomeae; family Pelagiidae; genus Chrysaora; species Chrysaora quinquecirrha. The sequence goes on along the minus strand of JACTAT010000030.1, from coordinate 1,217,145 downwards.
AAACAGTACCATTGTATGACAAATAAAACATAGGGGCCCTATGGGCATGTTCGAAGAACAACTCTGGTTAAATACAGCTATTTCGGTCAAATGATGAAAGATGTTTATCGGTATGCACAGCAATTACGTTTTCAATAAGGAACCTTTTGGTCTGAGTTGAGGCTGAAGAGAAATATTTTTGAATTCTACTGTCGTGAGAAATTTTTGAATACTAATTTTTACAGTAAATTTGTGTAAACTTGCTTCATTTTCTGAGTTTAAATATAAATGGAGTCATTTGGGGAAGATAGATTTGTTATTCTCTATTCTATTATTGATTTGCTAAAACCATCATGTTCTTGACAGAGTGATTCTTAGGGATATTTCTGGGAATTTTTAGCCTCGAGTTCCATATGAAGGTGTTCCTTATAAAAAAACTTGTATGGCATCAATGATGGTAGCTTACGTTGCATACACTCACTTTCTTACAAGAAACCGAGGAACCTCTTATAAGAAACAACTTTAGCCCTTTTCCAGAAAATCAAGAAAACTTACAATAATGCAAGTAAAATTGTAGAAAATTTATCCTTTTGCAGATGTATGTTTAGAAGGAACCTTGGAGGATGATAATGAGTCAATGATATATCAAACAAAATATCAATATCCTTAACAGATGTAAGACAGTTGTTGTGCATTGCAATTGCACAACAAACTTGCCATATTTCTTTGATCAAGTAAAAGGTTGCTTCAAGATTGCCTTCTAAATTTGTTGAACCATTGAAGATAGCAAACAAAATAAGCGTGGGAGGGGGGTTGGGTTTTTTCAGAAAAAAGTCAGTAGTAGCTATGTAGTTATGGACAGTAGTTCTGTTGAAGGAACGAAGGCGTTTGTTTTAGACCGGACGTTCATCCAAAGAAATACGGTAAATGAGTAAGCTCCGAACAAATGTTAGTTTGGTCACTCGAAAGCAAAAGTTGCTAAAGTAGTCTAAATTTTGCAATTTGTCGTTAAAATATAAGATAGAATAAGTTACGGATCATATCTTCTTTGCATTTCTCTACTATAAACCAGCTTGATGAGCTGCTTGCTATATTCTATAGGTCAAGTTGAAACGTATAATTGTAGTCGAATCATTTATCACAGCTACTAACATACTCCAACCATCCTATTGGTCAGAAATGATTAAAGAGATCCATGTGATTAAGAGCAATGTGCGAAACATCTGACAAAACTAAGATCGGTTTCAAGTGTGATGGTGTAAGAAAATCTTTAACTGTTTGCTGTTTTTTTGCAACAGATAGCCTTCTGTTCCTCAGCATCTGCTTCCTCATTTAGCTATTTATTTAAAAAAACCCTTGCTCGAAAACTTTAGCTCACGAAAGGCTGTTCAGAAGTTAGTGAAAATAAAGTAAGGAAAGATGAATTCAAGTAATGCGACTGTTAACGTCAGTGTGAATTCATACAATGGGACATTCATAACATTTGACTGCGTAAGAAAATCTGCTGGAACATTTAATATTTTAGTAGCATTTGTAGCATGTCCAGTGTACATTCTCATATTCAAGATTCTGATAAACGATTTGAGATTGAACCTGCCTCGTCACAAAATATTGCTTAGTTTAAACATATCTGATAGCATTCAAATAGCTGGAATGGCGATACTGGCTATGCTGGGCTTCATTTCTCAAACAAACAGCAGCTCAACTGGATGTCAAGTGATTCGAAAATTCATGGAGTTCGTTGGTATAACAACCGTTGTTAGTGCAAGTGGCAGCATCATTTTCCTGTCTTTCGAGCGCTACGTTGCATGTGTTCACTGCTTTCGATTGCATGAAATTGTCACAGATAAACTGGTCGACAGAGCATTGTACTGTATATGGGGAGCTGCCTTCATCTGTGGAGTTCTGGACAAAGAAAGATACGAAGCAAATAATACTGTCGTGGCGATGGCACTCACTAAATCAATGAACATTATATACACTATTGTCGTTCTTACAAGCACCGTTGTTCTTGTGTATGTTCAGATTCGTCTGTATCTGCTGTCCCATAAGAAAAGCAAGGTACAGCCAAGCATTAATTTCGGAAGAGCCGCAGAAGAGAAGGACACCAGAAAGACTGAAATTAAAGTTGCCATTGTTGCAAGCGCAGTAGTTTATTTGTACGTAATATGTATGTGCCCATTGGCTTTCTACATAATATCCGTTGAGTTTCAGAGCAAGAATGATTCCTCAGCATTCAGATTGGTGTCTATGTTGCTTTTGCAAGTGAATACTATTGCCAATCCTTTTGTGTATGGCTTTGGAATGGCCGACATAAGACAGATAATCATAAGAGATCTCAGAAGAATGAAAACTGCTATCGTTGACTTGGTCGGTGGAGTTTTCAACCTGTAAACTTGCATTGACTTTCAAGTTGGAAGAACGTAATCTAATCCACGGACTATACATCATTCTTGTTTATAATAATAATGTAAATAACGTGAATACACTTTAATGCATTAAACCTGATCGTAAGATGAAGAGAGACTTCATGTTTCAAAACCATTTAATCTAAATGTTAATCTATTTGTACTGCATTGAACGAAAGATACATTGCTTATGACTGGTGTATTAAGTTTTAAGCTTTTGAGTATAATGTGTAAAGACATTGTTAGATTTTAAAACTTTTCTAATTATAAAAACAAAGCAATTTATGTAAAGGTATAAATGTGTCTTAAAACAACTCATGTATATGATAACTAATCGTACGTTTGAAATTAGAAGGGTATTGGAATGTAATTTATGAATTATCAGTATATCAATTAATTCTATCGGTATTAGCATGTCATGCCCAAGAAACATTCAGTGATGATCTTTTTTTATAATTTAGTTTCTAAACGAACGTTTTTCGACAAGATCTCTCTAGCATTCGGAATATACAGTTTTGCGCTTTCTTTGTTAATATGCAACACAACGATTGGTGCATTTCAATCCGCTTCTACTTGACATTAAACCCTTCTTTCGCAAAATTTTCGAAATTTAGATTTTTAAGTTCAGAAACTCTGCAAGAAACTTTTACTATACCAATTGTGTTCAAAGTCAAGAAAGCCTACTGTGTGGCTTAGATAGCTTCTTATTAAAAAAACCAGTGTAGGCCTAAACGTGACATTATTTGTTTGGTTACCTATTGTTCTAACTATTTTCAGTTTTCAAACAGCATGAAAAACAAGAAAGTTGACATGACTACAGAGAATAAACTATCGTTTTTTCAAATGAGCCTCTTATTCCATTTAGCAGAGCATCTCAATTTTCCTGAAAAGTTTCTTCATTCTCTTACAATCAGCTTCTGGCAAGAAAGCATCCATTTAAGATCCTCTTCACAGTTATGTTCTCGACAAACTTTTTAAACTTCCTACTTTAATAACTACCTACTCTTAGGCAGGGAGCGCGAAGAATCCACAAGAAACGATTCAGATATCTTCCTCTCTCAATATCTCGCAAGCGGCAAAATATGGCAGGAAAACCTTAAACACATAGACTGACCATGCATAAGCTAACATTTTTATGCTGAAAGCGCAAACATTCTTTTACATTCCTGAGAGAAAATTGAAAGCCGCTTGCAGCTAGGAGTTTTGTCGTAGCTTAGGCCAACGTCTTTCCATCGTACTAAAAGGGCTATAATTCGGATAAATGTAGCTATTTGTACAGTTGTTTAACTTGCACAAAAATCAAAAGAAAAGCATAATAAACCTAATACAACCAGTCAAAAAGCTTACCTATCCCAGATTTAGAGTGGAAACAGTAATAACAAAATATCGCCCTTCAATTTTACTGGGTCAAAAATTTCACGACACAGCTCGATTTCGCCTCGAAGCGCAATTCGAATTTTGCATCACACATCAGAAACCCGCTTTTCAATGGTCGTTTCGCCTCCCGCGCTTCGCGCTCCCTGCTCTTAGGTGCCTAATTATCGCCCCCCCCCCGCTAATTAATTTTTTGAAAATTTTCCAACCCCCTTCCTCCCGCACACGAGGAAAAATAGATCCAATCCAAAGTGGATCAGATCCGCATTTGGTACGGATAGGTTTTGCATTTACACGCAATATGCAGATCCGATCAATTTCTAATCCGGGAACCGACCTACTTTTGGATCATTTTTGTCCAGTTTAGATCCGATCTACTTTTGCATCGTGTTAACAGATGGAGCCGATTCAAAACTGGCTTTCATCGGAAATAGTTTTATAAATTATTATAGAAATATTCATTAACCACGCATGCGTCAATAAATAGACCCAAAAGTGGATCGGATCCTTGTATACAGGGTGGCCCAAAAAAGAACCCCCAAGCTTAATAATTTATAAATAATTTTTTCTTAAGAAGGAATTTCATTAGATTTATACTACATGATATTCAACTCAAGTGAGATATTTCTTGGAAATATTGTGATTATATGGGCTAGCATCTATGAATAAATCGACTTTATAACTTTTCTATCCAAAGGCATGCTGTAACAAAATATGCAACTTTATATCCTTACGCAACAAAACAGGAAAATCAAAAATTCATTCTTTCAGTCAAAAGATATGTTCAAAATGTCCTCCATCCCGCTATAACAGTCCGCAATGATGGAATATTATGAACGTTGCCTTTTTGCACATACACGAGCGTTTTGAAAGAATCCCAAATTGAATAATCCAAGGGGTTTAAATCAGGGCTATTTGTTAGCCACTGATCTTTTGTATTAAATCAGGTACGTTCACTTCAACAAAATCCCGAGTAGAGCGAAATCCTGGGTTGCCAATTTCCCGCCAAAACAGCAGATTTGGGGACATCATAAACTTAATGTCTAATTGCGCCGAGATGGAAGCTCTTGTTATCAAGATATTACTGCACGATATCGCGCTTGACTTGAATATTACCTGGTATAAATTAAAATGAAATTCCTCTTTGAGAAAAACTATTAAGAAATAAATTAACCTTTTTTTGGGCCACCCTGTACTGAGGCCTGAGTTCATTCGCGCAAAATGCTGATTCTGCTGAAACGCGAAAATTTGCGACCAGAAACTCTGCGTTTCTTTCAAGTCACGGAAATTTCATTCCTTGAAAGTTTCTTCTCCTACATTAAAGGGTTAGCAACAAAAGTAATTAATAAACTCTACGCTCACCTTCAGTTTGGGTTTCTGCTGACACCAAGTTTGCTTTTTCCTTTACATACATATCTACATCAGCGAATGTTAATTCGTCTTGAAAGAGATGATCTTCATTCATCGAATCTATTCGGACATATTTTCTTTGTGGTGGACTTGAATATGAATCTTCATTTTCAATCCTGAATTGACGCTGAGGTGAATTGGTCAGCGAACAAGGCAGAGGACTCTTCGGTTCTTCTTTGCATACAACTTCTTCTTTCGATTGAATTGATTTTTTTCTCATTCTAAATGACCGTGATATGCTTCGCTTTGATTTCGCAGGCTGAGCCACTCCAATAGGCAGTAAGAACCCCGTATACGTTTCCAGATGAAGGTCTGGATGCACCAATTTGCTTATTTTTCCAGGGGGGACTTTACGCACAGCAAGAATGACAGCGTTTTTCTTCACGGTTCGAGTTGTATCAACAACAACATCATCTCCTTGTTGTTCTACAAGCTGTGACCCCCGTCTTAGATAGCCAAATATTTCTCTTGCATTATATCTCTCGTTGCAAAGGATGATTTGCGTTGATGCAGGGGGGCAATGTGTTTCAATCGGAAATTTCTCAAGGTATTCACCTAAAATAGTAGAAAGATCATAAACAACTAACGCGCATTGCTATGATACGTTATTTTTGTATCCATGTATACACAAATTTTACCATTTTACGTAAATACGAGTGCTTCTTTGGACTCCACAGGACTGCCTTATTCTCTTAAATTTTCGGGCTCGTTAAAATTTCAGGCAAACAAAGCAGGCGAAAATTAAGGGTCCTTTATTTAGACAAATTTGCCTTATTTCTGACCATACATCACTTGACTACAGTGTGGACGCGGATGGACGAGCTCTTATATTACAGATCTTTGGAATACGGCCATGACGTTAAATTAGTACTTTCACAACGATGTAACATATATTATGTGTTAATAATGACTGTCAAACAGTTAAAGAACCATTGGAAAAAGAAAAAGAAAACTTGTGCTATGTGCCCTGTATTCATGTTGTTAAGGGGCGAAAAAAAATTGTATACAAATAAGAGGGACTATTCTCAAAAGACTGTTTAGCATGAAGTCAAGGCAAATCAAATGAACTTTCTCCTTTTTCGCGGCAAAAATCAAGTAAAAACGAAAGACTCAAGACAGACTTCTATACACCAGGCCATGGCCTCGCATTCGTATGTAAGGGGATGCCCTTATCTGTCTGACATCCGCATCTTTGCGGTGCAAAAAATTAAGATTGATAATGAGCTTACCTAACTTATACGAAGTTTTGTCATGTAGTACGACAACTGGTTCTTCAACAGATTGCTGTGTCCACAATGCTTCAAAAGCAACAGAGCGATTCAAAATTGGAAGGCTGTCAACTTGCAAACTTTGTTGATTATCATTTGAGGTGGCTTCTTGCTCTTGCTTCTCGCATTGCGAATTGTTTATGAATGTCGTTAAAGGAATTCGGTTGAAAGTTTGGTCATTTTTATTCTGATGTTTGTTTTGCTCATAAGCAGCAGTCGAACTAGGCGTGCTGTCAAGCTTACTTAATTTCAAAGCTTTCTTGAAATCTTTTTCTAATTTCATTTCATCTGCTTCATTCAAGAAAGGACCAAATCGCTGAGAGACACTTGCGATTCTTTTAGAACTTCTTCGTTTGTTCTGATTTGTTTTGCTGTCATCGCTTAACTCGGGTGTTGATGAAGAAACTCCGGAATCTGTATTTCCACAAGCTGCCGCGATGCTTTCTGCAAACCGCGCGGTAATCACTCCAACTTTTGAAGTGACGACACCATCCTTTACTGTATTGGTTACTTCAGCGTCAATCGGGGCTCCATTTGCATCAGGTTGAATTTTCGAATCTGATGAATCTTGCCTGTTTTTGTCGCTAGCAGCATCTCCGTTAAAAACAGGACTTATATTTGCGGAGAGAGCGGTATCCATTTTATCGCAAGATGCATCAGCGTTATAGAACGAGGATGGGTTTTCTCTTATCATTAAATTTTCACTTGAATCTACCCCCATTTGATAATCACCCGACCTGTTGTTTACTTGTGTATTTACTTCTAACTGCAGCATATCTTCGGTCTCTCCACAGTCATTTTTTTCTTGGTATAAAGAACACTGAAAAGCTGTCTCGACACTCTGGTTTTCCAAATCATTCCCAATACATCCATCATCCGTTTTCATTAATTCATCTGGATCTATGTCAGCAACCGAACTTGGACTCTCTTCTTTTATTACATCCTTCTCAATCAAAGAACTACTTGATACGATCTCATCTTCTGCAGGGTTATTCATCACTGGATTCTTGTTGTTTACAAAACATGTAGTTGGATCTGAGTAGTCTTTCCTTAGATCAAGCAACCTTGGAACAAGTAAGGGGCATTTGACAGGATTATCGAAGAATTTCTTCTCATATTCTGGTACCATATTGAATTGCTGACCAAATTTATAAAGCACCTCAAACACCTCCCTCATTACCACTGCTCTGCGATATTCCGACCAACCTGAAAGGGAATTAAACGAACTTTCTCAGAGAGTGTTGTTTTTTTACTTCAAGTCAAACGAACTTGTTGAGCATCTTTTTGGTTTATTGAAATCTCACTGCAAAGTATTTTCCGATCCAGATATGTTGAGGATGAGCGGAACGAAACGAACGGTTGAAGAAAGTTTTTCCGATGGTCATGTGAGGCAGAAGTTGACTAGTTTTTTAAACTATGTAAAGTAGATTTGCATTTTATCTTATTTTCACATAAGTCCCCTTCTTTTAAACGCAACCTTTAATGAACAACCTTTTTAAAACTTAAGATATTAACGCTCTCTCCTTTAAAAGGGCAGTTATAATGAACGCCCCTAATGAAGGTAAATAAACGCCTTTAATAAACGCCCCTAATAAAGGTCAAACTAATGTCCGTTTTCAGCTAATAACCAACTCGATGAGGTTGAAAAATCAGGATTTTCATGGAAGAAAGAAGCTGAAAACAGGTTTTCTTCTAATGACTTTTTGATTCCCTTCCGCACAATCATCTTCAAATTCAAATATTTAGAAACTTTTGTAGTTACTAGTTTTGATGCGAAAAGGTAATTTGTAATTTAACGCCAACGACCTCTTCGAGTAAATGCTCTTAAAGTTAAAGATTTAACACTCGGAGCCGTGTAAACGAGGTCTACCATTTTGGATTGCCGAATTTCGTGTAATTTCGTTTCACTGAAGTTTTAAGGAACAGCACACTATATACTCATAAACAAACAGAGTAATCTTGGACTTGACGGTGACAGAAAAATTGTCGCCTGGGGAATCGTAGGAAGAATCAAGACACATAGCGTTGGCCTATTGGCT
>JACTAT010000030.1:1138717-1187394 GCA_014526335.1 Chrysaora quinquecirrha | reverse complement strand
CCTAGCATGGGCAACCCTTAATGGAAACAAAGTTCCAGCTAGTAGAGCTCTTAGGGTCACTTTCCACCTGTTTTTTCAGCAGCTGATTGTAACGAGACAAATACTGAGCCAAGCATTTGGCAGCAAAATAACCTAGCATTTCTACTGAGGAGGGCTTTCTATTATGACCAAAGGCTCTGAGAAGCAAATTAAGACTGTTGTCATTTTGCAATAGAATACTGGGCTGTCTTGTCAATTCAGATGTTATTTTGAATTGACTGGAACTGATGTCAGATTGAAAATTTCTGCCTTGTGAACAATACATATCAATAGCTTTAAAAGATTCAAAAAAGTTTTCCGTTTAATTTTCTGTCTATAAAAAAGTGGTTCAACAATAACCGTTGCCAGGCACAATCATCTATAAGATACAATATCACCTTTTCATTAAATGCTTTGCATGCAAGAGAAAGGGACTTAATGTCACTGAAACTTAGAAAACTTAACACTCTGTTTTAAACTTTTCTGTCTGCAGAGAGCAGAAAACTTGTCATGTTATTATCATGGTCATTGGAAGAAGAATCACAACTTATAGAATTAATCTGAAAACTGAGTTCCCTCTTGTATACTGTCAACTGATCTCTGTAATTATCAAGAGATTGTTTAAGTTTATAATTATAATGATACCAGTTTGTCCAATGCTGACTACAAATATTGGCTTTAGAGCAGTCACCAATGTTTTCTAGTCTAAAATATGTTATCATGAGCATTGTACTTTCCCAATCCCATGAATTATGTCCACCACCTCTTATTTTCTTCTTAGCAAAGATTTCAATTTAATATTAGCAAAACGGTTGGGAATAATGCATATACTTTCTGCCTGCTTCTCAACAATGCTTGATGTGCATTTACTGATATTTTCAATATGCAAGTCAGTCTCATCATAAAATTGTGCATTGTCTGAGCTGTTTCCTGTTTTATGAAAAAGGGGAGAAACTCCAGGAGAAGGAAAGAGCACATTGCCTGGCTTTGCAGAGACTGGAGTTGAAACTTTACTCTTTTTTAGAACAGCACCTTTAGGAAGATTTAAAGGAACAGAAGAAGAGGAAGATTAATAACAACCAAGTCCCTCAATATCTATCTGAAATGTTTCACTCAAACTCAAAAATTCATGGGCATAACACGAGACAAAAGCATCATTTACATGTACCTATGTTCACAACAGCAAGCCATCACACAACATTCTTGTTTCAAGCCACTGCCGAATACAATATCTTACCATCAAGAGTGCAGCAAGTAGGCCCTTAAATGCTATTACCTCTACCACAGAAAACCAAACAACACTGATCCGACTAAACTCCAAACAAAATCGTTCACCAGTTTTAAAGAAAATCCTACGTCCATGGCCTAAACTCACACCACAACAAGTGAAGCTTGCAAGGAGAGAGGAGAGGCACAATTTTTGCGGGAAACCATGTCGTAGATCGCATGCGCTTTGACCGCAAAGCCGATTGGTTCGGACAAACCTATTAGTCTTTTGTTCTAAACAATAGAGTTGAAGACTCGTCTCCCCAACAAGTACTTTGTACCTTGATACTATTGTCATGTGTTTATATGAAAATATTCCTCATGATATTATCAGTTCATCAGTAACAAGCTGCACAGTAAATAAACTAAGAACAACATTGTGGATTTTCTAACCTTGTCATAAGCCTTAAATAAGCTTCAGACCATGGCGCTGAATTTTGTTTGTTGGATCACATTTCAGATATTCATAAGGGCCATTCTCAATGTGCTGGATGCACTTTTGAATATAGTCCGAGCTGTTAAGAAGTACAGTCGCTCGCCCCTTATCGCCAAGTAGGATCTTAATGCTCTTGTCTTTCCTCAGATCACTCAAAGCAATCCTTTCTTTTCTAGAAATGTTATCTTTAGGAAGAGCAGAATTCGTTAGGATGGTGCATATTTCTGCTCTTACGCAGGCTCCATCACTTACCGACATGGTATCTGTTTTCTCGAGATAATCTAGTTTTCCTTCCACTTCTGCTAGTATATCCTTTTTGGGGAGACCTGAGTGGGCCCAAGACCGAAACGTTCAGACCTCGCGACAGAAGAGATTTTTCGGATGATGAAGATCTTTGCTGGATAGGTTAATGATCCAGCGATCTTTGTCTTCCTCTATGCCATTGTCATTTTTGGTAGTGTTATTTCCTGTTTGAGATATTGTCTTATCACAACGGGCCATCTGAATGGATAACACTCTTTCAAAATGTCCAGTCGAGAGAGTTCGTTTAATTTCCACTTCGAGATCGTTTATTGAAGTCTTAATTCGATCTATAGTGCAGTGGATCTAAATGGATGCAGTGGTTCAAATGGATTCACAATGAGTTACTGCCAAACGAAACGATCTTAGACCTTGGTGCAATGTCAAAACTGCGAGATGTATCGAAAGGGCTCGCCGTTTCAGTAAGCTTAGTTGCAAGAGAGAATCCATTTGAACCATACTGCATTAGTTATTTAGTATTAACAGCTGTTCGTAGCGTTCTTCTACCATCTCTAACACCACCAACAAAGTTACGTCTAACCAAGTCACATTCAATATAAATCAATGCAAGAACTGATTGATTTTGCATCAGATGATGTCACTGTTGAAGTGATTCCTCTAGTGCTTACAAATTTCATACCTGCGAGATCATTCTTGGCACATTGTTGTTTACAATAAACCCACCTTGAATCTCAACGTTGGTCTGATATGTTTTGAAATTTACATTTATTCCAAGAATTTTGTATAAATCTCTTGAAAACTGCACACAAATAATATCATCCTCTAGGAAATAGCTTGCAACTTCAAGCTGAACATTGTTGTCACTGTGGCTGCTCCAGATTAAATGTTTTGGTCTTCTGATTGCGCTCATATCAAATGTTTTTTCTGCTTGGACATTAAATGCACGTATGAACACATCATATCCAGAATGTTTGTTGCTCAAATCCAACAGTGGCGTAACGGAGCATGGTGGGGCCTTTAAACAAAATAGTGGTTTGGGGCCACTATTTTTTCAAATAAGTTTACACACCAAGATTGCCTTTAAATGCAAATTTTTTAAACCATTATACAATCTTCAAACAAAACAACAAAACTAACATCAACAAAACAATTATCAAGATATAAAATCAGGTTAAATAGAAGATTTCTAGGAAGTTTTATTTTAAGTACCCTAGTGCCGGGATTATTATAGAGTTTTTATACTAGTCAAGCTTTATCAAGGCTATCAAATCGTAAACGTATTATCAATAGGACATCTGTTTGTGCGATAGCTTGTCCACAAATATTTAAAAACGTTGTGAATACAAAGTTATTTGAATTTTTACGAAAAGAGATCTAATTCCAGTCCTACAAGCGAATCGTTTGATAAGTTCAGACTTCTCAATTGATTTGCTTCCACGTTTTCTATAGACAGCATTGCGAGGTTATCGAGTCTTTTTTGACCTCAAGTACGTTTTAATCAATTTAAAGCTTTTCGAAACACTTATCCAAACGTTTTTGTTTACAAAAATTCGCGGGGGCCCCTTTTGGGGCAAAATATTTTGGGGGCCCTTAATTTTGTGTTTAAAGGTGCACATTGTGCGTTACGCCACTGTCCAAGTAACGTTTTTCTTGAAATATGAATGTCTCCAATCAATGTAATGTTGTGTCACTTCGCTTCCTTACAATAGGAAGAAAGAAATACATCAAGAAGTCCGACCTGCCTTTCTTGTTCGGATTCAACATGATCTGAAATGACTCAAAAGCTTTGAAAATGTTGGTCTGTCTAGCTCATCGTCTCCCGTTGGTTGAATGTTGGGTGTTAGAATTATGTCAAGCGGTTTGTTTTGAATATGCGCTGGTACTAAACTACAACCAACTGATGTTCTCTAATCCATTCTGCAAGAGTCTGGATAGCCTCGCCAAATTACGAGAAATTGTTTCTTCTTGTTACTTGCTCTGCTTTTAAGCACGTTTTTTACTACAAAGATTTTGGGTAAATCTATCTGCTGCAACTGACTTTGTATACTCTTTCATCAATCAACAATCCTGACAAATCTTTTACAATGTATGTTCGTGGACTGGTTGAAAGCACTTCTGCAATCTGAAACACTTCTTCAGTCCAACTGGTTCTGCTTCCTTTCTCAAACTTTTGCTTTACAATACTAAATCTCACATAATCATCTTCTAAACTTTGGATTAGGTAGAGTTTGACGACTCTCATTTGGAAAGAGTTTTCTGTTAAACCCTCCTATATTCGATGCTTTCACATCAACAGGTCTTCTATCTATTAGAGTCCTATTAAATCTCTCAACAATTGCAGCCTTGGTGTCGTTTTTGGCTTTGTATGGATGGATTCCTTGTGACTTTTAGAAATATTTAAACTTAGCATTGATGAATTCTGTTCCTTGATCGTAGCGTAACTTTTCTAGATTTCTTCCTTCATCCAGTATCAACTAAAATGCATTGGTTATTTCTGTGGTATGTTTTATTTTTGGGGCCTCACCCAGTCATATCTACTAAAAGTGTCGATACAGGTAAGCAGAGATGTGTCACCATCTTTAACATCCTTGCGATTCTTTACATCTAACGAGATCAGATCACAAGACCATAGATAATCTATATTGTTTTTTCATATCCTTTGTCTCTTGAACGGGATTATATTTCTGTGTATAGAGTAGGCAATGTTCTGTCTGCTCCACTTTTTCAATTGATCAAAAGTTAAGGAGGGAATTTCAGTTTTACGTTCTTTATAAAAAATTTTATAAATTCTTACAAAGATGGTGGAAAAGTTGCGTCTTAATAAAGTTTGTTCAGTTGATTAAACAATTAACTCATCTTTCATTGCGCTTTCCAACTCTGCTCTTCTTCTTCTTCTTCTTCGTAATTGATTATCTATACACCTGCTGCTGAAGATGAAGTTGTGAAAATTTCATACATGGATTTTAATCTGATTATGTTTCACAAAATATTTCTTGAGGTTTTTTGCCTGATCTTTCTGCAACAACAAATAAATAATTCTTACTTCTATATGTATAAAACGAACTGTTTGTATGTATGTTTGTGGATGTTTGTATGTTCGGCCATTATCTTGCTAAGTTTCGGCGGGAAAATGTTCGTCACTGCACTCGCCATCATTTAAAGTTGAAGGGAGAAGATAATTTCAATAGTATAATAGAAAAATACACAAAAACTGAGAAGCTTTGCCTTCATAAACCAAGAGAAAATTTTTTAGGACTACTGATCTGAAGTTATGGGAAAGAGAAGGGTTTTGTTACTCTAAGATGGAAAATTTTGCAGTTATTTGAAGCCCAGTTGTTTTAGCTTTTCCGTCGTAGTAAAAGTTTTCCTGAAATATCGGTTTTCACAAAGTTAGTCAGGGTTAAAGATTTCGAAACATTTCCCAGGGCTATTCAGGCGAGCCATTGCGAGCCATGTATGTCTTTCAAAATAGCCCTGGGAACGAGGTTGGTATTTCACATGAGATAAGTAAAGCTTCATTGACAGGTCACGTGGTTCACAGATCACCAAATTTGATTGACATGTTGACATCCCTTGTGGGCTCATGCGCTCCTTTTTCCTCTACTCATTAGACATGATCGTTTATGGGCATGCTTAAACTCTTCATTCATGGTTGATGATAACATTTCTCCTTGGCTTATCGTTTTCGTCTGATTCCTTTCAATGATTGTTTCCACATTAGCAATATTTGTTATGATACACCGTGCTTTGTTATCATAACACAAGATCGTTTATAGGCATGCTTAAAACACTTCAATCATGGTCCATGTTAACCCTTGCTTGCTCCTTTGTTTATCGTTTTGGTCAAATCCCGTCCATAAATTCTGCTTGCAATGGTCACGAAACGCTCAGCACAGACGAGCTACAACAGTAGCAATCGCTTGCTTGTTCGTCGTTGAAGAGTCTTGCTAAAAACTTCAAAGGTATGTTTTTCATTTTATTTAGCCATATTAAAGACCTTTTACCGCAGTTTTGGGAGATCTGTTTTTGTAGAGACATGTTATCATAGTCATCATTGATAACATTTATGATTTACTAACTATTATAACCTAACGATTTACTATATATCGACAATTTTTGACAGCTAAGTTGATAAGAGATAAGATAGTTTTATATTCCTTGAAGCGGTAAACGAGATATGGAGTTTTCCAAGTAATATGGCATTTATTTGGGATTTGTGCTGAATGATTTGAATTAAAGTTGATAAGTACATCCAAACAATTATATCAAAATGAAGGGAAATAGAAAATCGTTCGAGATAGCGACTGTTCGAGATACTGGGCAGTCGAATTAGCGCATGTTAACTTTATATAGAGAATTCGCTTGTTTTTGATGAAATTATTCGGATTGTCACGAGTAGGCAAAAATAGAAAAGATTTAACCTAGTATCGCTTAAAGTAGGGTCAATCCATCCAAATCAGATATGGTTTTTTTTCTATGGATACCGATTCCATTCTTATGTTGCAGCAGCATTAGATGCGACTTTTGCGATGAGTTTAAACATTTTTTTAACACATCGTAGTGACTGGGTAGTGAAGTGACCATATGGTTAAATGCGACAATTTTAAGCACGCGCAAAATTATGCACACCTAATTAAGAGGGATAGGCAAGATACTTCAACACTGCGAAAGCATCAGTAGGAGAATTTCTAAATTTTAATCAGTTTCTCTTAGACACCATCATTGCTTATGAATAATGATCTCAAAGAGCAGAATTTGATGGTTCTTATGAGAAATCATTTCATACGGTTCTTGAAAGCAAGGTGTTCACTTTGTTTTCTTCTACTTTGAGTCCATCTATAAAACTTTTGAATCGAAAAGCAACAGACCACCTATTATAACCTTTAGCTGGATCTTAAGCCACAAACTAGACTACTTCTTTGCTAAATTTGATTGGCAGGCAATAAGAAATTCAGCCATGCCAGTATACAACCATTGAAAATGGTTTTTGTCACTATTTAAGTTTCAGTTCATTTTGATCCTCTCTTTGTAGGAGATGCCGGGTTTGGTTCTCATCAGCTGCATTCTTATTTGCTTATGCGTGCCAATTTTTGGAGACTTTTCTGACGCTCAAAATGATAAACTCAACTCAGCCCAAAGCAGATTTGAATTGGCCGTGCACGAAGCGAAAAAATTAGCAGATTCATCTCGTGGAGGACCGTCAATCTCACGTGATGAATCCAAGTATGACAAAGCTCTTACGAAGATTGGAAAAATGAAGAATGGCCTGAAGGAGGCAGCCAAAAACGAGGATACAGCCGAAAGAATAGCTGGTGCTGTCGGTGGGGTCGGAGAAGGCCTTGTCGGTATTGTCAATGGAATCAAAGATGGCGATTGGGTGCAAGGTGTTCAGGGAGCCTTAGGTGAGTGAAGTTTGCTCACGGTCTTTTCTAGCACAACAGGCCATATGTTGCTGTTTGGCCGGCGACGGCGCAATCTAATTGGTTCTTCGTCGGTCTATAAAGCCAGGAAGCGCGAAGCGCGGGAGGCGAAACGCCCAGTGGATAGTTTTCTTATGAGTGGTGCAGAGGACTGGGTCGGGGCGGGAAAATTAGCATAGAAATTGCGAATGGCGTCTTGCGTTCTTCGTGTTCTGCCACATTTTTCATACTAAGGGCCTGTTTATATGGGGAAAATCATCCCACCTTCCAGCCCTGTAGCTGAGAGGTGAGATCTCACCTTCCAATACAAACCTTTGTGATTTTCATCTTCTGTTTATATGGAAAAGGTTTCATCCCGGTCAGGTGAGATCTCACTCGTTGAGAGGTGGGATCTCACCTGGGTGGGATGAAATTATCTCATATAAACGCTGGAAGGTGGGATGAAAGCTGGACAGTGGGATGAAATTGCTCATTATGCGCAAGCGCCAGACATAATCCTATTGTCTGAGAAAATTAAACAAAAGCGGAAATATGAGACAAGTGGCTGGAAGGTGGGATGGAATTCCACATGTAAACACATGAGAATTTCGTCTCACTGCTCAGCTGAAGGGCTGGAAGGTGGGATGATTTTCCCCATATAAACAGGCCCTAAACCATTAAAGGTTTAAAATTCAAATTCATATTGCATTATTTTAAAAAACCTTAAAAATTAATAGACTGTCTTTCTCTGAGGGTATGTCGGTTTTTTATTATAACGTTCTTTGTTTGTGAGTATTTTGATTACTGTTTACGCAGTATCTTTGATATACTGTATCTAGCTAAATACAAAAACAACAAGATACGAAAACAAGGCCAGAATCCACAAGTAACGATTCAAATATCTTCCTCTCTCGATATCTCCCAAGCGGCAAAATATGGCAGAAAAAGCTTAAACACATAGACTGACCATGCATGAGGTAACATTTTTATGCTGAAAGCGCAAACATTCTTTAACATTCCTGAGAGAAAATTGAAAGCCGCTAGCAGCTAGGAATAGACTTATTACATTCGTCGTAGTCTACGCTCCTCCACACCCCACCACCCCGCTCCAACTACGACTCATAAACAAACAGTCAAAAGTCGGCCTAATTTTCACGAACCTCGTTCTGGTGTGAAGGATGGCCTAACAAAATTTCCCGACTACTGACCCTAAAACTTGCCCAAATCTGTATTTTTCGGTTTGCAACATACAAAAAATTTAGTTGTACAGAGAAAATGCTTCTCCTAACTTCATTTGAGCCCAAAATGCATCCAAGTTCATTAATTCCTCTTTTCGCACGCGAGAAAGCTATGTCATCCGAGCGGCCTAAAATTTGACTTGACAGCCGACCCTAAAACGTCTCTAAATTCGTACTTTTGCTCTCAAAATTAAAACGAAATCATTAGTACTAAAACGAACGTTTTATTAACTATTAGTATGGGGATTATGTATATACAGGTGGAAGGTTGTCTTTTCTGCCCCGAAAAGCTGTGGCGAAGCTGCTCGAAGCTTGGCGGCCATTGGGGAAACTAGAGATGGAAAAGGTGGGAGTAATAGATAAGCCAATCACTGCTGTAGATTCGGGCTGTTCTGCATTCTGATTGGATATGCCAGAAAGTTGGCATATCAGGCCGACTTTTTGACTTTTAGATTATGAGTCCCACTCTGAGGAAACAGCGATTATGTTGTTGTAGTTGTTATGAGCTGTTTCCGAAAGAGTGGGAGGAATGTAATCAGTCTATAATAAAGACATGAAAGAAGATGTTGAAGGTGTACAACATTTCTACCAGTCACTGAGCAGCTCCATAAACCATTTCAGAGAATCAAAAAAATTAACAACATCCCAAGCTGAAGAGTTTTATGCACTTGCGTTCTCTGGCCTTCCCGTTTTTGGTAAGACAATCTATTACATTGTTATTGTGTTTAATTTTTAGATCTCTTGCGTCTACCCTTGATCGTAAAAAGTGTAAAAAGTGGAATGGTTACGAAGTTCAAATCAGTGGCATCTGTCATTGCGTAAAAAAACTACTTATTCAATTGGAGACATGTGGATGCTTTCTTTCCTGATTTTTTTGTAGCTTTTTTAAGCATATAGATCTTCTGTAAATTACAGCAACATTAAGATTTGAACCATATTTTTTTGAGATAAGTTGCTGCTTCAAACGACATTTCGTTAGCAAACTCCATCGATAAAACAGTAAATTGATTAAAAAGAATACAGTACCAGGAAAGAGACTATTTTTACGACGTTTCGGGCTTTACCCTTTATAAAGTGGTGGTTATGATTAAAATACAAAGTTTTTGATACTACCAAATGAAAACGAGGCAAAATAAAAATATGCACAGCCAAACAAATTATAGCTAAAGGTGGATAAGGTAAATAGACAGCCTTATAAAAAGAAAATTGTTTATTTTTAACCCTTTGGAATGAGTGTATCTAGTTTGAATATTATCTTTTTCTCAAATGTCTTTCTTTCTCTGGAATCAAATGGTGCATATTTAAGGACAAGGACTTTTATGTCATTGATTGAGTGCTGGATAGAATTAAAGGGTTTGGAAATGTTAATGTCCAAGTCCTTTTCGTGATTTCGTTGCAAATACATTTTTACATTTTACATATTTACATTTCAAAGGTGTTCCTCAATAGATTGTTGATTTGGCGGGATGTTTCTCATATATACATACAAGATGTCACATTTAGAGCAGCGTATGGAGTAGATAAGGCAGGTGGAAGAGCAATTGAAGTGAATGTAGATGAACCAGAAAAAGAGTTGATGGAGGTGCTGTTGTCGATGTGAGAGCAGGTGTTACAATTGCCATTGTTGCAAGGAGTGGAGCTAGGTTGTTGAGAGGATGGTAGGTTGGATTTTACCAGGAAGTCTCGAAGATTGGTGTCACGGCGGTAGGCTAGACCGGGTTTTCCTTTGAAAATATGCGATGTTTTGCGAGAGCCAGTCAGGATACCGAAACAATGAGGTTACGGACTTGTCAGTATAGAGGGTGGTAGGTGAGGGTAAGAGGAATTCTGCTGGTTTGTTGGTTGTTGCGTTGTTGGTTCGAAGTGTCAGGGTGAGAAGTATTGGATATTTTGGTGAAAGCAATCTTTTTTATTTCGGCAGGCTAACCAGAATTTAGGAAAAAGTTTTGCATTTTTTGAGCTTTTGAAGTAAAATCATCATCATCAGAGCATAAGCGGCGTAGGTGAAGTAACTGGAATAGGGTTCTTGCATTTTGGGGAATGTGATGATTTGTAATCGAGGTAGCGATGGGCATCGGTTTCTTTGTAATCATAGTCATAAGAGTTTTCTCTTATGACTATGTTGTAATGAACGGTGTCTCGAGATGGTTACCAGAAATGGACAGGTTCATGTCAAGAAAGGCCAGGCTGCATTTGGTGTTGTTGACTGAAAACTGTAGGGCAGGGTGGAAGTTTGAAGCGAAACCGATGAATTCTTGAAGTTGGTATAGAGGTGAGAAGAAAGCGCCGATAACATCATCGATGTATCTTAGCAGTAGGCCAGGAACATGACTGGCATATGATTGTGAGATTAGGTACTCCTGGTAGCCTACGAAAAGACAGGCGTAGCTGGGACCAAGTTAACTACCCTCCAACTTGAACAAAACGTTGCGAATCGAACAGAAAACCATTGTAGTAAGATTCAGCCGAGCCAGGCGAAGGAGGGTAGATGTAGGGGGATCTTGTAAAGGTCGATTATCTAAGAAGTGTTTCAGTATTTGGAATAACCGTCTAAAGAGATTTAACATCCATAGTGAAGAGGTATCTTTCGGAGTCTTGAAAGTGGAAGTGGAAATTCTTGAATATTCGTAGGGCATCAAACTAGACACACTCGTTCCAAAGGGTTTAAATAAACAATTTTCTTTTTTATAGAGCTGTCTATTTACCTTATTGGCTTTTAGTTATCATTTTGTTTGGTTGTACACATTTTTATTTTGCCTTGTCATTTGCCAGTACTTAGAATTTTGATTTCAGTTATAACCGCCACTTTATAAAGGCTATAAAGCCGAAAACGTCGTAAAAATTGTCTCTTTCCTGGTACTGAATCCTTTTTAACCAATTGTACTGTTTTATCGATTCGAAAGTACCGCACGCTAAACTCATATTTGTTATACACTCCATCGATGCTGGCATTTTAGTAAAAAGGCTAAGTTCCGCTGGTCAGCCATATTTTGAGGTCTCCTTCAGAATAGATATGGCAGTGTTTTTCGTTTAGCTGCAGAGATGCAGCTGACCTGAGCCTGCAAGTGCTTTCTCCAACTCCGTCTACAATGTATCGATTAGAATATTACTTGATGTCTCATTTGCTTGCCTGCAGTAGAAGCCCAACGCTGCAGGATAAATCGTTGCCATGAGGTAACACTTTTGAAAATCAATAGACTCATACAAGAGATTCTTACCTGTGCGGGGTAGGACTATTTAAAATCTCATGTCCTCTGGTTTTCCCTTTCTGCCATTTTCAGTCAACTGCAAAGCAAATTAACTCTTTTCATTTCGTTCCTTTTTCAATTTCTATTCAACTTTTGATTACAGGAAAATTAAAAGCACGTATTGAGAGCTATGCGAGAATACAGACAAAATGGAAAAGGCGAAGACCTGTGTTGATTTTATAAAAGTGTACTGTGAACTGTCAATTATGCGTCAGCTTATCATATCAGACATGGCGTCGTTAATGACGGAACCAGAAATCAACTTGGAAAATACTGCAAACAACTTTTTGAACGTTCTCAAAAGAGAACAAGAGGCTGATTGCAAATTGCTAGAGTTTATAGCTGATGTAGAGAACTATCCTAAAAGAAGAAAGGCAACAGCAGTGCTATTTGGAAATCCTGAAAAGTATACTGTCGTACTGAGTTATTTTGAGACATTTGAAAAGAATGTTCAAGATGGAATATATTTTTCCGACATAGCGGTGGCCTGTTCGGATAAAATGCTAGGTGGAACTTGTATTACGGTTGATCTTGACGAGAATAAAGACCTGAATATTGGTGGAGAGGAAAATAGATTTACATCTGTGTTTGTTCCACTTTCTTTATCTTTAGAGTATTCTACTGATAAAGATTTTGGAGGAACAAGCTACGGTCCTCTTTACGGACCAGCTATGTATGGATATCTTCCAGGACGCTCGACCAAAAGCTCAACAAGACTCACTGAAACTAACGTCAAACTGGATGACCTCATCCGCTTCTGCGAAGGGGAGAACCTCGATCCTGAAAAAATTTGTGATTCTTTCACAATGCCTGAAGATGGTGGAATTATTAAGCTAAATAAATATCATGGATTGAATTGGGGAACATTGCTAAATTCGCTGTACATTCCTGCTGGAAAAATGGTTATGGGATATTCTGGAGAGAATGGTGATGGCAAACAATATGGTCCATTTTATGGCCCACAAACAGTCAACAAAGTATGTTACGCTGATGAAAATAGCAAGTGGAAGTCAGTGGGAATATACAATGCAGACAAAGATGCCAGATCATTGATTCAGTTTTGTGAGAAGGATAATCTTGGTGGTGCTTGTTTCAGAACTGATGTTGATCACGAAAAATTGGAGCAGGTATCTTTGGACTGTTTTGATAAACTTATATCACAATCCTCTTTAGGCGTGTCTACCTCGGGAGTAATCCATTCAATACAGTGTTGTTGAGGAGACATATGTTATATTGCTCCTGTTTTGCACTATTTCTTCTTGTATTGGTAACAAGTATAGGGAGAAAGCGATGTGCACCGTAAAAATTTGCAGAAGACAAACTTTGGCACACAAATTGAAACAAATAACCTGCTGTTTAATGCTCATTTTTGGTGCAGTGAATAGAGTCAAGCTGGTGAAGGGGAAATTGTCATTGTTTTTTATGATTCATATGAAAATAGCCAATCTAAGTCAATCTAGAGATGATATTTTTGAAAATGTTTGCAAGTCCAACAAAGTAGTTGTTAAACACTTTGCGGCGTTAGCCATTATGTCGATGAATAGTGACGTTCAATAGGTACTGCTTTACTTCAGTTTGGCTGTTTTCTATTTTTATTGGGTGTCATACGATAATTTCTATATCGACGTGTTCGGCTAAATTCGACGAAATATGTATTCGGCAACTGGCCTATGCAAATTATATTAAATAAGGGTTCTGAAATGTCCACAAGACGTTCTAGATTCAAATTCTTTTCCAGACCCCTAGTTAAGGCGTCTCTGATGTATCCAGGCGGCTTCGCCACCAGTGCAAAAACCGTGGTACTATTACCACTATCACTACTACTGCTACTGCTACTGTTACTGCTACTGCTAACTCCAACTGCTAATGTTACTGTTATTGCTACTTCTACTACTACTACTACTACTACTACTACTACTACTACTACTACTACTACTACTACTACTACTACTACTACTACTACTACTACTACTACTACTACTACTACTACTACTACTACTACTACTACTACCACCACTACTACTACTACTACTACTACTACTACCACTACCACCACCACCACCACCACCACCACCACCACCACCACCACTACCACCACCACCACCACCACCACTACCACCACCACCACCACCACCACCACCACCACTACCACCACCACTACCACCACCACCACTACCACCACTACTACTACTACTACCACCACTACTACTACTACTACTACTACTACTACTACTACTACTACTACTACTACTACTACTACTACTACTACTACTACTACTACTACTACTACTACTACTACTACTACTACTACTACTACTACTACTACTACTACTACTACTACTACTACTACTACTACTACTACTACTACTACTACTACTACTACTACTACTACTACTACTACTACTACTACTTCTACTGAAAGGCCCCGCAAATAAGAAACGGACACATAAGAAACTTTAGGCTTAGTCTTTTATAAATACAATCGATAAAATAATAATCTATTGTTTATAAACAATAACCTGGATAAAAAAATGTGGTTTTGTATTTGTGGGGCCTTACTGCACTACTAATACTACTTATACTTACTACTTATAATCGTAAAAAGATAGGTTGCTCATTAGATTAATTAAGAGGTGAAATAAAAGGTAAGTCATCACTTAGGCCACATCTGATTTTAGACAGTCCTAATGTTAGCTTTGATTTCAATGATCATTGGTTGACAATATTGTTTCAGGAAGTTTCTTTAATTTCACACAGAACTCTTGTTTTTATGTTCAATCTAGGTTCATGGAAATTGCAATTTCGATAAGAAAATCAGATCCATTAAAATTCCGAGTGGCTTCATGGTGATTGGATGGAGCAAGATCAATCATGAAGGGTCATATTCAGGAAATTATATTGGTCCCGTTACCGTCGAAAAGGTTGATAATGCAGGAACATGGCGCTCTTTCCAAGTGTTCGTGAAGACGGGAGGGAACGAAGAAGAACAGACTTCAAACAGCAAATTGTCCAAGCATGTTAAACGGAGGCATTCTTCTAGAAAGTTCTTCCGCAAACAAACACGAAGAAACTCATATCTTCATCAACGGCAAAAGGGCAGACAACATAGCAGAGCAGTTGAAATAAAAGACTCAAGGTCTTATTGAAGTTAACAGAATTTAATACTGTTCTGTAACACAATTCATATGCAAGAATGAAAAGCATTGTTAATGCATAGATGATTCAACGCATGAAAATGTTGATTTTCGTGTCTCTTTTTGTCTCTTCACCTTCTTTTTTAATCAGCCTAAGCTTTCTGGTAGGCACACTGTTGATGGTATTGTCTCTTTGCATGAGCTAAATAATTTACAACTTTGCAGCACAAAAATTTTAGTAAAGAATGCAAGACCCTTTTTAGGGGATCGTGAATATGCAGAGCAAAAAAGGGGCGGTGGGCCTGCTGTTTTAGCAGCAGATGAAAAAGGGGACATTTTTATTTGAAATTATCTAAAACTGGCCATTGCCGAAAGAGAACGATTTGACTAATTATGAATAAAGGATTAAAGCATTGACTTCTTTGCCAACGTTTCGAATATATTTGCAAGAAGCAAATCTTATGAAATCAGCATAGGTGCACTACTGCAATGAATAAAGGAGGAAATCTGATTTCAATTATGATGGTGACAAGAAAATGCAATATGGCTCCATCATAAGTCTCAAGATTCAAAAAACTAAACATAAAAGTATATTTAAGGTATAAAAATAGCAAATCTAATCTGCATTTAATTAGAGGCGCTTTTAAACGAACATCAGTTCGATATTTTAGGACTCAACGAAAGTAGACTTGATACGAGGGTCCATGATAGAGTGCAAATGATCACTGGTTCCAATTTGTATAGAAATGATGGACACCTCAGGCGGCGGAGTAGCTATGTATGTTCAGAGCACTCTGTCGCACCACCATAATGCCGAGAAGTAACTCACAGAAATAATTCTGATAGGAGACATCAACTGTGATTTAAAAAGACCCGAGGATGGTTAACACAGGGAAGCAAAATTTAATCTACTCAGAATTTCAGTTTGAGCAGCAAATTCAGAACATACTAGAGTTGCCACATACACCAACTCTCAGGGAGATGCAACGGTCACTCAATCTCTGATTGATCCCTTCTCTACAAATTGTCGAAACCACATCTCTGTTTTTGGGAAAACTGTGTGAATTATAGTGCATTTGCGTGTGCATTTTAATGGCAAACAGACAGAAATATTTTTCACTTAAAAATAAATTTTTAATTTATTTCTAAGTTTCATTTTCATTTCATTTTAGTTCAGGTTTTACAAATCTTTGATTTTGATTGTAAATTTAATTTCAGTCAACAAAATGATTCAGCTGTTTATCGCCATTTTGAATAGCATTACGATTGGTTTAAGATAATTAAAAATCAAGTTTCACTTTCAGTAACATAAAGATTATGGTTAATATGAAGATGAATATTAAGATGACAATAAAGTTTGAGAACACCATTCAGCTTTAGGGGGGAAGAACAAAGAATATTAATTGAAGAGTGCAAGTGAGAAAACGAACTTTTCCTGTCTACACGTAACCGACTTTTTGGTTTTGATGTGGACAAATTCAAAAACGCCAAGATGAAAAGAGGATCTAGCCTAGCCCTGCCAATTATTCGATAACAAGCCTCTTTTTAATTTTCTGCATACTTTTGGCGATCTACAATCTTAGACAAAATTTTAACTTGACGCCCGCGATGCGGGCGAGCTTTTTACCTTGACACCCGCGATGCGGGTGAGATTTTTACCTTGACACCCTGAATGCGGGTGAATATTAGTACCAGTTTGGCCTTGGCAAGACAAGATACCACTCAGCTGCCTTTTAACTTGCAGCCTTCTGAACTTTCGCTAGAGTCCGGGGAGGTTGTGGGATGCCATGGTGAGCTAACCTCCCCGGACTCTAGCGAACGTTCAGAACGTTCAGACTTTTGTTGACATAAAAAGCTTTTACATCGGTGGATTGGGAAAAGCCTTTTTTGTTCACAACAGTAATGTAGTATTGTATTTGAGCGTGAAGTTGAGAGATAAGACACAATCGCACGCTGGCAATAAATATACCGTTGGGAAAGGTATCCATTGTCTGGAAAGCATGTTTGATTTTGATATCTCAAAATATCTTATAAGAAAGACTACATCACAGCTAAATCGTAGTAATGTAATCGTGAGAGCTCTGCTACGACCAAAATGTCATGATAATCGCACAAGAAGAAATTCTCACGTCTCACGATTGTGCGATAGTCGCACGACAGTTAAGATTTTGTATGGAATCCAGGCTTTTAAATCATAATCGTTGAATTGCCAGTACATTCAATCCCACCAATCCGTAGCTTTAAAGCTTTGAGACCTTTGTAAGTTCTGGATCCTGCGACGGGTCTTCGTTCCACGTCGGTCTCATGAGTTGCGTTTTGCCAATCCTTGAAAAATGCGGCATTGACCTCTATGGATGATGTGCCAAAAGCTAAAGAACAGAAAAAAACATGTAGCGCCAACAGAACCAGACATCAGCTTTAACAGCCGCACGGTTGCCATTACTCACTGTTGAGAAAAAATAAATGGTCTTTGCCAATACCGATAATGGATAATAATAGATCGTTAAGCACCGCTGTAAAGTACAGTGAGGAGACACATCTAGTCCTGCTAATTGGAGCAGCTAGGTGACATTTATGCGTGTTCCCGCAGCCGCATCGAATTGCATGTAGCGTAAAATCAGTTTAAAATTGGCGAAGGCTGGACAATGGAAAGCAGCCATTCTGGTTTTTTCTGCCTAAAGCTTGGACATAGGTGGCAATGTATTCGCGCAAAGCATACATTAGGGTCAATACTCTGTTCTGTCCGAAAGGGAAATCGGTTAGAATATAGACTGCAAGGGGTCAAAGGTAGAACCGCAGTAGTGGACCCTTAGCAGTAACATTCTATCAATTTGCATTACTAATATTGTAAAAATAAGTAGGGTTTTCTGAATTAGCAATGTTTGTCCCCAAAACCAGTCTTTGCCACAACTCAATTTATCCTATTGCTCTGAAAATAGGGTTTGTTTATTTTTTTCCGACAGACATACATAGGACCAAAAATAATACAGCACATGCCCACCCTTGGGGGGTCGGATGGTGTAGGGTGCTGGATCGGAATAGGGAGGGTTGCGCGGAGTTGAAAAATGATTGAAAAACTATCGTGCCATAAGGAAATGACTTCATCAATTTCATTTCATTCATTTCATTTTTTATTATTTAATCAATGACGTCACTGGCTCGATGTTTACATTTTACTTACAAGTAAATAATTTCTACAGGGTAGACATTTTGTAGATGTGCTATAAAACACGGAGATCGTTCTAAACGCTTCCCCGGGTGCTTCAGACAGTAGATAATAACCTCTGAAGAATGCCTGCAAAAATGCCATTAGTCACATACGGCCGAAAAAGGGCACCCTTCTTTTCTTCTACGCATCAAAATTCTTTCTTTTCAAAGATTACAAAATGGTATGAAAAGGCAGCCAAATATGGGACTTGAGACCTGAAACGGAGACTTGTAGAACCCAATATAGCTTTCTCTGATCATTTCCATAAGTAAAATCAAATTTCATCCTTTATTTTAGTAGTAGATTCTCATCAAGTTAAGCGCGTCTACCCTGAATTCATTTCTGGTTTGAATTCCATCAATAAACTATATTGAAAAAGGTTTGCAAAAAGGTTGGTTTCGTCGCTCATGCAAACATAGCCGCGCCATCGCAATGTCCGAAGGACAATAATCACCATCATAATCGTCATCATCATCATCATCGAAATCGTTGTCATCATCAAAATTTTTGTCGTTATCATCATCATCATCACCAGCAACCCAACAATCATCAGTATGTGATTCTCATCATTATCGTCGATATCATCATCATCATCGTTGTCACCATCATCATGATCATCATCATCATCACCATAATCAACATCATTATCATCATCATCATCATCATCATGACCAACGAAACAATCATCATTACGTCATTCTTATCATTATCATCGACATAATTATCATCATCGTCGTTATCATGATTATTATCATCATCATCATGATCATCATTCATAACCGTTATAGTATTAGCAACCTACCTGTTCTAAGGAGAATAACAGAAAATTTTGTAGCGAGTTTCATGACGCATCTTCTGGACAATAACTGAGTCACGTCTTAGTAAATGTCTCAGAAAACTTTTTCGTGACGCAGTTGGTTACTCTCATTACTCTCGGAATTTCCCCACTCAATATCTTGTTATGCAATAAGAAAATCGAGAATATTCTGAAAACTACCAAAATTTTGCAACCATATCCAAAACGCAACAGAAGATTCGACTTTGCATGATAGTATCTTATTATGCAAATGAGAACTTTCAGAATTTTCTGAATGGATGAAAAAGTCTAATTATCTACAGTAAATTAGAACTTCGAAAACGTCTGCCAAATACTTGGCACAATAAATCTCCAACTTGTTTACAAATTCCTGTGTCAAATAGTTGGTTCTCATGATGACCAATTACGGCGACTTCAAAGTTTACTTCCTCGTATTTGTGGTTTATCTATTGTTACATTTTGGCAGAAAAAGCGTCTGCGTGTCTATGGATGGATACATACATACATACATGTATACATAGCTACATGCGTTCCACAAACACCCTCTCATTATGTCCTTCGGACACAAAAACGGTCAGATAGCACTCTTTTTGTGAGGGCCAAATAGTTGCGCTGCAAATCATCTAGGTCGTGCAAAGATACTGAGCCATTAACAATGTGCCTACGGTTCTAAAGGTCTGCAGAAGATTAATGAAGAGGATGGAGGGACGCAAAGAGACAAGAAAATTCATATTTTACCACCTCATTCATCGATGTAATAACAATGCTGTTCATTCTTGCATATAAATTGTTACAGAATGGCTTTAAATGCTTTTAATTTCAATCAGTTCTTGGTCAATCTATTGCTAGTGCCCTGCAATGGTGTCTGAACATTTCACTTTCATGAAGGTATGAGCTTCTTCGTGGTCGTTCACTGGAAGAACTTTGGAGAAGAATGCTTTCGTTTAACGTACTTGGACAATTGGCTGTCAGAAGTCTGTTCTTCTTTCTTCCTGAAAACATGGAAAGAGCGCCATTTTCCAGCATTATCAACCTTTTCGATGGTAACTGGACCATTATAAAAGCCTGAATATGAACCTTCATTGTTAACCTTACTGTATCCAACAACCACAAGGCCACTTGGAATTTTTATGGACGCGATTTTCTCATCGAAATTGCAATTTCCATGAACCTATAATGAAAAAAGAAGACAAAATTTGCTTGTAGAAACTTGCCTCAAAAAATACTGTCATTCAATGACATTGTAATCAAAACTGACGTTCGGTCAGACAGCCTGAAACCGAGTTGTATCAGTAGTTGTTGTTTGCAGTAGTATTGTAGGTTCACCAAGCTTTGTAGGTTCACCAAGTTTCATGCTGGTATCATAAAATGCACGATTCTTCCGCTAACAGCCCTGACTATTAGTAGTAGTAGCAGTGCATGAAAAAAAAGTAAAAAGTACTTTCAGTACCGCATGATTGTCAACAGTAGTAGTATTGCATTATATAAATAACTCCAAATGTAGACATGCCTTTGACATTAATTGATTAAAGAAGTAAAAAATTACCACATCCAAACTGTATTCATATTCATCCGTTCTAAAACAAGCACCACCAAGATTTGTCTTCTCACAAAACTGAACCAATGATCGTGCATCTTTGTCTGTATTGTATATACCCACTGATTTCCATTTGCTATTCTCATCTGCGTAACAAACCTTGTTAACTGTTTGTGGGCCATAAAATGGACCATATTCTTTGCCATCACCGTTCTCTCCAGAATATCCCATTACCATTTTTCCAGCAGGAATGTACAGTGAATTCAGAAATGTTTCCCAATTTAATCCATGATATTTATTTAGCTTAATAATTCCACCACCTTCCGGCATTGTGAAAGAATCACAAAGTGTTTCAGGATTGAGGTTCTCACCTTCGCAGAAGCGGACAAGATCACCTAGTTTGATATTAGTTTCTTCGAGTCTCGTTGAACTAATAGTCGAACGTCCCGGAAGATATCCATACACAGCTGGTCCGTAAAGTGGGCCATAGGTTGTTCCTCCAAAATCTTTATCATTGGAATACACCAGCGATAAAGAAAGAGGAATAAACACGGATGTAAATTTATTTTCCTCTCCCCCAATATTCAAGTTATTTATCTCACCAAGGGAGACAGAGATACAGTCTCCACCTAGCATTTTATCCGAACAGGCCACCATTATGTCGCTATAATATATTCCATTCCTGACATTCTTTTCAAATGTCAGAAAATAACTCAGTACGACAGTATACTTCTCAGGATTTCCAAATAGCACTGCTGTCGCCATTCTTCTTTTAGGGTAGTTCTCCACATCTGTTAGAAATTCTAGCAATTTGCAATCAGCCACTTGTTCTCTTTTGAGAACGTTCAAAAAGTTGTTTGCAGTATTTTCCAATTTTATTTCTGGCTCCGTCATCAACGAAGCAATGTCTGCTATTATAAGCTGACGCATAATGGACAGGTCACAGTAAAATTTTACAAAATCGACACATGTCTTCGCCTTTTCCATTTTGTCTGTATTCGCGCATAGCTCTCCAATACGTGCTTTTAATTTCCCTGAAATTAAAAGTTGAATAGAAATTGAAACAGAACGAAGTGAAAGGCGATTACTTGCTTTGCAGTTGGCTGAAAGTGAGAGAATGGAAACCAGAAATCCTAACTCACAGATGTTAATTTGAATGGTGGAGAATTTATTGTCTACGTCTATTGATTTTCAAGAGTATTCTCCCATGACAGTCATACATTCTGCAGCGTCGGGTTTTTACTATGGGCAAGGAAATGAGACATCCACTGCTAGTGTTTTTTCTGTCAAAAATACTTTTAGGCGCAGTTAAGTTGCAAAGTTTCAGTTTTTGAAATTCTGTTGGAAAATCTATCTGCACGAAATAGGTACGAAAAGAATCATACGAAAAAAATGAAAAAAAAAAACGTCAATGTGTAATCAATTTGTGAAACGAAAGGAATCGTTGCCGAGAAAATGAGACGCTGGATCCCTCGTAATTGCATTCATTTATGGTTAGCTTTCTATATTTTCTCTCTCTATCTGAATACGCACCTGTGCTGAAGTGACAGCTAGGCCATAGCAGACGCTATTGATTTAGACTTGGCAACCATTTTATTTTCAACGAGGATAGACTCGAGAGAATTTTAAAAAGTAAAACATCAAGCGCAATAATATAGAAATTATTTTCTTACCAAAAACGGGAAGGCCAGAAAACACAAGCGTATAAAATTCTTCAGCTTGAGATGCTGTTAACTTTTTTGATTCTCTGAAATGATTTATAGAGCTGCTGAGTGATTGATAAAAGTGTTGCACGCCTTCAACATCTTCTTTCAGGTCTTTATTACGCAATTCAGCAATGGCACCCTCGATAATTCTTTTCGTCATTGATTCTGCACTTTCTTGCTCGCTTCCTCCAATAATGCCCAGAATTGACGAGACAACACTAAGCAAACTTGAAGCAACCAGACTTACAGGGCCAGCAAGGGCTGCCATCGAAGAGACTATACCTGCAAAGAGAGTAATCACACACCTGGTTAGCTATGAAGAACTTCTGCCAATCATGGTCTTTTCCAGGGGTGGGCAACCTGCCTCCCATAAGGGATTTTTGGTGGCCCACGAGCTGATAATGTCTTTCAACACCTCTTTCATAAGAGCAAGTGAATAAAGTTTTCTTTCTTTGCTTCTTACAACGTCTTGGTATTTAGTTCGTGATGTTAGAATCAAAGCCAGGGGCGGATTCAGGGGGGTGCTAGGGGTGCTTGATTTTGATACGTTGCCTTGCAAAAAACCACATCGGCATCGGAAGTGTTTTCTTTCTTGTCCGTCAAACGAATAACCGGACCAGAAGGACAATGAGGAACTAGAACCTTTGTTTGCGTGGTTCTTTCTCTTTGCTCTTTTAGGCATGACCTGAATTTTAGCGGGAGCCCCTACAGATTCAAAAGATAATTCGCAGGTCAATCATCTTTCTCTGA
This sequence comes from Chrysaora quinquecirrha, assembly GCA_014526335.1. NCBI lineage: Eukaryota > Metazoa > Cnidaria > Scyphozoa > Semaeostomeae > Pelagiidae > Chrysaora > Chrysaora quinquecirrha. Next base: position 1,164,376 of record JACTAT010000030.1, on the reverse strand, counting down.
AAATGGCGCAGGCCAATCAAATGTGTTTTCTGCATGGTGCAGAATGGCGCAGGCCAATAGGAATGCTCAAACACAAATCTATTCATCAATGTTGCTGCTGCTGCATTACTCTTTGAAAGCGAAAAGCGCGCGGAAAGGCCGCCATTTTATTTAGATGTGTCAAAGCTGTTTATGCTAGGCCCTATGTTTTTGATGGAATTTGAAGTGTTAAAAGAATTAAATGAAATATTGAACGACAATTCAGTTAAAAAAGAAGAAAAGGAAGATCGACTGAATAAAATATGGTAATCTTTGAATCATGGTAGATTATTTAATGTATGAAATCCCAACCAACAGTTTCGCTAAGATATCTTGGGAAGATCTTGCTCTTTGCATATTTTACAAGTTTTTTATTCCATATCTTAAAAACCTTGCATTTCTCTCCTTTTCTGGATGATTTTAACAATTTTTCCTATAATTATAAAAACGCATTGCATTAAAAAGGGCGTTGCCCACCTTCTCCGGGGTTCTGAAGGGCGTGGTCACCAAAAATTTTTCCGGGGGCGATGCCGCCGGACCCAGTTGATGGGCACCCGTAAATCTTTACCCTAGATCCGCCCCTGAAAGCTATGGAGTCTAGGTATACCAGCAGAAAGCCCTATAATATCACTGGTTGTCTGACAACCAGGGTGTGTGTACTTCCTAAATGAAGGCTGAAAGATATGTACCCTTCATATAGGTTCAATAATTTCCTACAGCTGGATCCAATGTATACATAGAATACCTCAATGTGTGCAAAGAATCAAATTTGCTAACGAGTTCGTACACAAATTCATACTAAAATTATAAAACTGGCTGGCTTAATGTGTAAAACAGTACCTTAGTTGTGGGTTGTTTTGTAAAATCTCGGGGGCAAAACTCGGGGACACTTTCCAGTACATACACCTTTTCAACTAAGAGCCTCGTTTTCAAAATTTACGAAAATTTGTTCGTACGAAAATTTTGACCCCAGATTCAGATTTAGCACCTTCATTTTAGTGTTGTCGCAAATTTTTACGATTCTAGTCCATACGATGTTGATTTTATAGCGACGAAAAGTTGAAAATTTATAAAGGATTTGACCGTGAAAAATCCCTCGGGGTGAAATTTTACACCCTCAGTCATTTTTCACGGTCAAATCCTTTATAACTTTTCAAATTATTAATCGCTATAAAATGAACATCGTAAGGACTAGAAGCGTAAAAATTTGCCCAAACACTAAAACGAAGGTGCTGAATTCGAATCTGACGTCGAAATGCTTCTGTGACACAATAATACCGAACCTTAGAATATGTCCTTTTTTGCTAAAAGAATATATTGAGCCAAATTCACTCACTTAAGGCTCCTTGAACACCTTGCAGCCAATCGCCATCTTTGAATCCATTCACCAAGCCAAGGCAACCATCTGCGAACCCAGGGACAGCACCAGCTACTCTTTCGGCCATGTCCTCGGTTTTGGCGAAAGTCTCTCTCAGACGATTCTTCATATTTCCAATCCTCGTGAGAGCTTTGTCAAAGTTCGATTCATCACTTGTCATCATCGGCACTCCTCGAGATAAATGTGTTAATTTTTTTGCTTCATGTACAACCTCTTGAAATTTGCTTTGAGCTGCGTTGAGCATATTATCTTTGTCGTCAGCAAAGTCGCCAGAAATGGGCATCAACAAGCAAATAAGAATGCAGCTGCTATAAACAAAACCCCGCATCTTCTACAAAGAGACGAAGAACGAAGAGAATGAAGAAAACTTAAAGAAAGACAATAGCTACTGTCAATGGTTGTCTATTTAAGCATGGCCAAATTTAAACAAAAAAAGTAGCCTTGTTTGAAAGGTATGAAATGATTATTTCAAAGAACGATCAGTTTTGCTCTTAGAGACAATTCATTCATTCATTCGTTCATTCATTTTATTTTCTTTATACAGGGTAAAGTTAACAATTTCACGAAAATTGGTTTACAAACTGCCCTGTTTGAAAACCTAGCTATTTATAATATATATAAATACTTCTATGAAAAAATAAAGACAGTTTGAAATTGCAACGGAGGTGAATACTTGCTGACATGGTGGCATCATCATCATAAAAACGTATTTTTATAATTTTGACTTAAAAGCCAAAAATGAGTTTGCTCTTTTCGCCTCGTTGCTAAGGTTGTTCCAAGTACGCGCTCCTCAAAATTCAAAACTTTGCTGCCCTGAAGACGTTTTAAACAGAGGAATATGTAGATCAGTCCGGGAATTACGTAACACCCTGCACTGAGTGTCAGACAACCTATGAAATAGTCCTTTCAAGTAATCAGGAGCCTCATTGTGGAGAGCCTTGTAAATAACCTTAGCAGTTTCTGACTCTGTTAGCCATCCAAGTTTTTGCATTAAAGGTTCGGAATGAGCATCATAAGGACTGTTTGTAACTATTCTCGCGGCCCGGTTATGTAATTTCTGTAGCTTCTGCAGAGCTGTCATTCCTACAGATCCCCAGACAGGACAGCAGTATCTAAAATGTGGCTCAATAAGGCTTCTGTACATCGCTTGTATAGTTTCTAAAGGGAGGTACCTTTTAGCATAACGAATCATTCCTAAACCGCGGGAAAACTTTTTTGTAACAGATGCTAAGTGTTCATCCCAGTTAAGAAATTGATCAACCTGAACACCCAAATATTTTGCACTGGTTATGATGGAGATTGCTTCCTCTCCAATGTGGAGGGATGGTTTTTGAGTGTCAGGTTGCTCAAGCGCTCGCATTTTATACCTGCTACCAATCAAGATACTTTGTGTTTTTGCAACGTTAAGGGATAACTTGTTTTCCTCTAGCCATGTCTTAAGATACTGTAGGTCTTTATTGACAGCATTGTTGATCGAGAAAATAGATTTCGAGGAGTATGAAATGCTTGTATCATCTGCGTACATAGTTACCTTTGAGGAGTCAAGTGCCAAGGGTAAATCGTTAAAATGAATCAGGAACAGTACAGGACCCCTGAGGAAACCCAAAAATTAATTCTCTCTATTTTAGACATGTGCCTGTTCACCTTACAGCATTGTTTGCGATTTACCAGATAAGATTGAAACCAGTTGATCTCTTTACCAGCGAGGCCATATACTCTTAATTTTTGCAACAGTAATTGATGTTCAACAGTGTCAAAGGCCTTTTTGAGGTCAATAAAAGTTGCGGACGTATACTGCCCTTTGTCTATATTAAGATACAAGTCATTACTGCATTTTAATAAGCTAGTTAATACAGAGTGAAACTGTCTAAACCCAGACTGCCCGGAGAAGAGCAGATGATTAACACGTATAAAGCTGGTCATAGATTAGTTTCTCAAAGAGTCGAGACACAACAGGCAACACCGAAATTGGTCGGTAGTTGGAGCTTTCACTCGATGAGCCATCCTTGTAGATAGGAGCAACCCGAGATACCTTCCAGCTGTCGGGGAATCGCCCTGTAGACAAGGACATGTTGAATATTTGGCTCAATCCCCTTGCTACTATGGGCATACTTTTCTTAAGAAACAGACTAGATATATTGTCCATACCAAAACCTTGAGATGTCTTGAATTTTGACATGGCTTTAATAAGTTCCACAGCATTTACAGGCGTAAAACTGAGATTATTTTCGGGGGCAAGAACCTGATTACGACCAGGTCTATTCCGCGGACTTCGCGGACCTCGCGGGCCTTGTTTATTGGTCCGCGGTTTTCCAAGGTCCGCGGTGCAGGCTCAGGTCTATAACGCGGACACTAATATTTCGCGGACTTTTCTTATTTACCTCAAATAGTCAAAAAAGAATTTAATATTGCAATTTTTTCCCAAAATATAATTTTATTTCACGGATAAATGACAATAAATCAACTTATTTAGAAAACAATCACCCATTGTGGGCAAAAACAGAAAATGGGCCTAAACGTGAAGTACATGCGATCATTCGCAAGAACAATTTCCATAGCAGGCTGATACAGTATCACAGGCATGAAAGAGCCAGAGCAGCAATCGTTGCGTTACGTTTTCAAAAACATCTTCTGTTTTGGAAAAGTCCGCGGTTTTCAAAGGTCTGCGGTGTAGACTTTTCATCGGGCTCAGGTCTATAACGCGGACCTTAGAATTTTGCGGACCTTTCTTTCTTGGCTGAAATAGTTAAAAAAATGAATTTAGCATTTGTGAATTTTCACAAAATAAAACTTATTCTCGCGGATAAATGACCAACTTATTTGCAAAAACGATCAACCATCATGAGCAGAAACAGAGAACGGGCCTAGGCGTGTTTTGATAAAGTCCGCGGTTTTCAAAGGTCCGCGGTGTAGACTTTTCATCGGGCTCAGGTCTATAACACGGACCTTAGAAAAAGGAAACATCTTGTTGAAACAAAGGATGACAATAGTGACGATACGGCTACGTTTTTTCAATTGGGGTTATAGTGAAAAATCTTTAGTCATCTATTCAATCAACATTTTAGTCAATCAGGAATGATTGTATTGAGATAGGTCTAGTCTAAAACACCACACAAGTCGGAACACGGGTGAACACAAGTGAACACGAATGAACACGAGTGAACACAAGTCGAACACGAGTGAACACGAATGAACACAAGTCGAACATGAGTGAACACTTTTGTTTTTATAAGACACTATATCATTAGATACATGGTCAAAAAGTAAATAAAAAGATACAAGATATAAAAGGTACAACAAGTTAAAAAGAAAATTAAACTAAAGTAAGCAGTTCAATTAATCAATAATTGATAGATATAAAGCAAAACTATTGTTATTATAGGGAGAGTTTATTAGTAAAGATCTTACTTATCTTAAGTTGTTCGTTTAATGTAAATATCATACAGAAACATTTCACACAGTAAATATTTCCACACAAATCATTTCCAAGGTCGAAATTGGAATGTCGTCACGCTAAGAGCACTCAAAAGTATTCCTGCAATAAATTGCGACACCTCCCCCATTGCGGTTACGGTCAAGCCTCTCAAAGTTATACCCTTCAATTTCTAGTACGCTGTCGGGGATATACTTGTCAATTTTTGTAAAGACCGATCCGTCTTTATTAAGGATGGGTAAGGGAATTGGATTACGATTACAAGATTCTTCTACTAATGCTTTAGGATTCATTCCCTACGAATCAGGTTAATTTTGCAGCCAAATCGTAATGACCAACCCGTTCTCAAATCGAGGCTCGCATTAGGCTTTAATTATCATAAGGACATAATGACCCATAGTTAACCAAAACGCAACAATTTCTCTGAAAACCCTTCAACTGGCCGTCGAGATTGCGCCAATTGTCTGCAGATAATTTGATACTTCACTCAAGATTTTCAAGGCCTTCGGATTTTCAAGGGTTTCGTCAATAACAGGATAGTGCAACAATCACGGCTGTCAATTATAACTCCAAACGGAATCAACACCTAGTCTCAAAAGAAAAACAAGATGGGAAAACCAAAATGAATAAAACCTTGTAAAAGCAACCAATCAACAACGTATCGTTCTCTATGAGCTAGCAATGACCAATCAGTAGTTAGAAGGTAATCACGAGTTTTAACTCCCAACGCTCAGCTCTTTAAAAAGCTGTTTTCCCCAAAAATATTCAGGGTCAGGCACTTCGTTCTGGAAAACGTTCAAAAATTGCAAAGAAATTTGTTCGTTCCTTGATTGGTGCTGCCCAATATCAGCTTGAGTGGGAGCAAAGACGTTTGATATAAATCTTGTTATGGGCATAAAGCAAACAGCACATCGAGCAAGCAACTGACTTTTGCGAGTTTTTCCCAACGGAGAACACGACTAAGATTGGCAAAGATCAAATTAGACGAATAATGTATGGTCGGTGAGATGGACTATTCACTCAAGAGCTAGTGGATTCGGAAAGAAGGGGACAGACATGATGGAAGAGACTAAAAGACGAAAAACGGGCACCCTAATGCAATGTGGCAATGCTCAAAGTCTGGCTTTGAGAGAGAGATACCATATCATGCGTCATACGTCACCTTGACTGGGAAAAAATCACCTTCACGAAGATGGAAATGCACACTTGATGGTCGGTTCCAACGCAAACTACAGCGGTGCGGTAAGATTTGCATTGATTTGCTTTCTATAACGTAGTGTCCCGGATCAGTCTAAATTGTCTAAACTGCAATTGTCCTATTTCATAATTTCACTAGTATTTCTGATCGTTAACAATGACGTTCAAACAAAAACAAATCAACTCAATCAGCTTTTCTGGCCTAACATTTGCCCCCTTGCCAGCAAACTCATCTTTCAAACCCCAGTACCAATCTGGGGGAATCTAATCTTTCCCAATAATGTACAACACATAGTAATACATGAAAACTTCATGTTTCAGGTAGAAGTGATTGTCATAAGATTTATCTCCAATCTCCTGTTTATTGACATTATGCAGATACTGTAAGGTTGATCCCAAAATTCGCCCCGAAGAATACCGATTTTACTTACATCACCCCTAAAAAATTTCACCAAATCGGGTAGCCCCTACTAATCAATCTGTTTCTCTTTCGTATGTAACTTCTTTGGAACATCATCATGGATGAATTGATAGATGGCAAGAATTGCTTGACGACCAACAAATAATAAATAAACTACCTATTGAATTCAGATTGTTGTTTATGGATGGTGCGTGGCTGGTCCTCTCAATCCGTTGGTCTCCTTTGGTTTGAAGATCTACATGGTACGTTACGGTGCTGTACAAAAGAATTATGTCCTCAAGAAAAGCCTTGAATGGAGGGATGGAAAACTTGCTATCTGGTGAACTGAACGGGAGGATTGTAAGTCTGCATATAACACGTGACTTAAATGTTAAAATTTCTTTTTCTATTCACATTTACAATAATTAAAAACTAACAAAATCATATCTTAATGTTTATACTGTAAGGCTCTTTTTTTAAGAAACCAAAATTTTCACACCCTGGTGAAAACTTCCGTGTGTTTTGCATCAAAAATTATATTTCGTATCTAACAGCAAGTTCTAGGCTTCTAGGCACATAAAATTCGTCAAATAAAGCACTTTTTCCGATCGACTCCCCTTATTTTCTCGAACAGTGCATGGAATTTCGGATAAAGCTGAAATATGGAGCCTCCGCAATTCTGACATAGGTAGGTTCCTAATGTGAAGTTGTTGGCGAGGTTATTGGAACTGTGCGATACTTTGAAGAATATTCAAGCACTTGACAATTCGCAAAAACAAAAATAAAAGATACATTCGTATCGATTAGAATTAGAAGGAACAGTGCTTTTATCCACGACAACACCTGTACTTAGGCACAACAAAAAGGAAAGAAATTCTTTCGGCTGACCAGTGGTTAAAACCTTACAACAAGAAATTTGATTTCAATACTACTAGTGGCAGAAGAGAAAAGAATGGGTTTTTGACAGGTAAATTTCAAACGTTTTCAGTCATCTACCAATATGGAACAAACTAAGACAAATTCAAAATGGACAGTGAAGTGAAAATACATTATATGGGATGCAACTTTTCTTCTAGGGACGTGCGTGATTTTAATGATTTTAAATCATATTTCTCTTAACAGGTCAATTCATTTGGCAGCTACCACCTTAAGTGCATGCAGTGTTGCTATTTTAACGAAATAGCAGCAGAATTAGGGACTTTTCAGTGAACTTGTTGCAGATCTATAACACGGTCCGTTAAATTGTAGTCCGTAGGCACAGGTTGTTTTGTATTGTCTTTTCTGTGGTTGGAAAAATGCACAAAAAGGCCCATAAGGGAAGTTACGATGCATACCCTAACTGAAACATAAACCAGCATTATTAACAAATGACGGACAAATTAAGGGGGCTCGGGGAGAGCCTTCGATAAAAATTTTAGCTCCTTCCATCCAGGTTAAAAGACTTGCAGGACCCACTTCGCTCAGTACGAGGGCAGGACAAGGAGTTTTCATGGAAAATGCCCCATCACTTAGTACGCTAACAAAATTCTTTTCGTAGGCAAGGCGATTGAAAGAAGTCAAGCGTCAGTGCGGGGCGTGATTTTGACCCAACCATGCCCTACGTAAGCCCCTCAATCTTAACCAGGACACGGGGGCACTCTTCCTACTCTTCTTACCCATAGATATTAAGGTGAGCAAATCAGATATCTAGCAGAAAGTTGTTACATATATCTATCACTCATTGTATTGCTTGTTCAATGGCAACATTTTACCCCGAAGACACTATGTCAGCGTCTAATCGGCCAAAATTTCTAAATTTGCATTGCTACCTCAGCTTTTTTGAAGGGACACCCAGTGTTGCTAAGACCCAACTCTATGCAAAGAACATTGACCGATGTATAGCAAATTGTCACGAACGCCATATTCGTACTCCAATTACAATGCTAACAAGTGCCTAAAAAAGACGACTGTAACGGTCAATATCCTCTCTCGCTTGTATATGTGGAATCGCGTGGTACACAATTTGTGGCGGCTGGCTCCTGCTCGGAGGCAGAAATGCCCATATACTCTGCATAATTCATAAATGTATCGATCGTCCCGCGTCTTTCCGTACAAATGAAGGCCATTTAACAAGATTCATGACCTAGGCCATACTCACAAGGCCTAAAATTTCTATTGCAGATGGACTGCTTTGCCAGCCTTCTGGGCAAACGCTTAGGGTCACTGAAACATATTGAGGACCAAGGCCACACTTCCGTGGGTCTAAAATTTCTTACTAAAAGGGAACTGACTGCATGCCAGCCGTCTGGGAAAAACTTATCAAGGGTGATGATTGGCCACTCATACGCAAGAAAAAGCCTTTCTCAATTATTATAAAGTAACCCAAGCTACACTTTTTTAATAAGCAACCGCTCAATAAGCAACCGCTCAATAAACAACCAGGCTGAAATGACCTTAACATTAAGCAACTTGAGGGCTCAATTCAATTACTATAAGCAACTCAGAAGTCAAACAACAAAGCTTATACTCTTCCTTGTTGTTAGGAAACTGTTCGTTCTTATGTTTTGCATTGCATATTGAAGTTAGTTAGCTAACGTTTTCCACTTACTGTCTCCTAAAAGTCGTGTTGTAGGCCTTAACAGTTGACGATTTTGACCCACGAAGTTAGGGGTGGTTGTTAGGTACAAAAAATGTTAAGCAACTTTTAAGCAACTTTGAGGGCTGAAATGTCTAAAATTTTAAGCAACTTTGAGGGCTGGACAATAGCCAAGTTGCTTATTTAAAAAAAAGTGTATAAAAAATTTTAATGCTTACGTTACATTGTTGTTCAATAATGAATAAACTCATTCTTCCTTTTTACTGTAATAGAAAATGTTTATGAGCAGTCTGATATAGAATCAAGGAAGTGAACTTCCAACTTGGAATCCTCACCTGATTAGCGACGAGTTAAAAATTTGGTGAAATCATGAAATTACCAAATAACAAAAGTGGCTGTTGTGATCATTAAAAACCTTAATGTTGTCAAATATCTGATTCGAATATTTGTTTTTCGTTTTACTGAATCTTTTTGTACAGTTTGTACGACAAAATTTGTTATACAATACAAAGACAACTCTGGTTCAACTTGAACTACTTGCTCTAGTACACAACCATAACCCTTGATATGCACTTCGATCATAGTCAATAGAGTAAACACTGTTTATTCTATTGAACAGGTTTCGATGTAGTCATGGCAGTCTCCTGCAATACTTGCATCCTACCATAGAGCAGCACTCCCTGAACGGTGTTTAACGGCTAGTAAAGTGAGTGACGTTTTTGACTGACACTGTTTGCAGTGATGTGTACAGTTTATGCTTCAATGATGATTCCTTTATATTTCCCTTGATGTTGGAATATATAAGGCCAGCATCCGGTGAGCCCTGTAAATAATGTACGCATCTAGATTTTAAGTCACTTGAATGAGCCCAGCAGATTTACCCTGTTCGGTGTGCGCTTTATTAATGACAAGACGTTTGCAATCTTTGAGATCATACAAAAGTTGTTCTTTTAACTGATCAAAAAGGCCAGGAATGAAATGTTAGCTACTAATCCTGTATCGTGTTGTGAGTTCATACAGCCAGTTCAGGGGTGGCGCTAGGTTTTGCCCGAAAAGGGGGCTAGTCTCCCCGACGAGGGGGCTTATAACGTAAAAACATATTCTTATCTATGCTTGACCTGACTCCTTATCTTCAGATCGTGTTGGTCTTTATTAGTTCACGACGATGCATAGCTTTGAATCTATTGACAACCATTTCCAGATTTGTTGTGCTTCTCTTTTCAAGGGCAAGTTGGCCAAAGTCCAATTCAGCCAACGCTGCAGCTGCGTAGCCCCCCGGGGGGTCTGGGGGTACTCCCCAAGAAAATTTTGAATTCTGGATACCCTTAGATGCTATTTCCAAGCATCTGGGGAGCATAATTTCCTAAGATAATTACTCATTTTGGCACATGAAATGCTAGACATTGAAGTGCATTGAAGTTAATCTTGGCGTTTCCATTAATTCATTATTGCCGATTTTTTTATTGGTTGTCAAAAATACCTCGACCCCCCTCTAAATCAACCCCTGCCTTCTCTGTGGATCTCTAACGCCATCAAAATCTCAAAAAGAACGTTTTTCATTACTGTTCGCAAGTGATTAGATGCTTCATTAGATGTATCGAACTAAAATTTCTCTCACATTAAGCTGGCGATACTAGTAGCGTGTACACAATCAGCGTTAGATGCTGTAGCCCATAAAAATGCAGCTTTTAGCGTGACAAGGTAGCTTTGAAGCTCTAATAAGGATAATGGGGCTTCGTTTTCAATCTTTCCTTTTAACAAACACGCGAATATTACAACTTCATGGCAGAAGGCGCCTTTTTCAACTTGAAATAGATCTGCAGGACTATCAATATTTCTTGACAAGGAGATTGATGGTTGGGCTGAGCAATGTTATTCATTGCAGAATAGTTATATTCCTTGCGCTGAATCTTCCCTCAGATTCCATCTTAACTTTATCCACAACCAGAAAAAGAGTCGAAGTGACAAAAAGAAGTCATCCATAGGCACTTCCCCGACAGCGAGAGGATTTTCCCCGATGGGGGGGGGGCTTGAGTTCCCCGACGAGGGGGCTGTAGCCACCCCTAGCCCCCACCTGGCGCCACCCCCGAGCCAGTTGGCATTGCACTGAACTTGTTCGTGTTGTCTACATTTGCGATCTCCAAGTTAACTCAATAAAAATTATTACCAAAATGCAAGAATGTGCGTCTTTTCTTGAGCAACTAGCAGGGCGCACATCTAGTAAAAACAAGCGTCTCAAAGTGCTCTACGCATTCCCATAGTGATTTATGTTAATCGTTTTCGTCTATAACGCTGTGTTTGTCCCTTACTGACTATTTTCCAATTCTCATGGGACCGAATTGAATTTTAACTGTCCTGGATCGATTGTGATCGTTAGATATATCAGTTCTTCACTCGTAACTTTACAGAAAGATACGATGGCTTCAGAGAACTTTCCTGGTCCAAACTTTTTCAAATTTGTCCAAGTTTTGGCCTAACTACGAATCAAATTTTTAGACTGACGTTGCCAATAAGGTAAAATTTCTGTACCGACTGACAAAATATTGGGGGGGGGTGTCACACCCACATCCCACTAATGTGCGCCCCTGGCAATAAGGCTACCACTAGGAAGCGTTGTCGGTGCATACAGTGGGAGCAAGATTCGGTCTAAAACGAATTTAACTCTAACCAGGTAAAATTCCAAGACAAACAACAAGAAGACATATAATAACAAGTTAAGCAATACACGGGACCAGTTTTTAACAAAAATTTTCTAAAATTTTCAAAGCCCTCAATGTTGTGTCTTGAGTTTTACCCTGGGTTCTTGAGTTCATAATCACGCTCTTATTAAGTTCTTTCCTCCTCATTGACTGTTTCATCTCTGCCAAAACGAGGATATTCTTTCATTTTATCCTAAATAGGGCGTTTTCCGGCACACGAAAGGGCGTTTCCCGGCATTCTAGAGGGCGTGGTCCCAAACATTTTTCTTGTGGCTAGCCCCAGACCCCTAAATTTCGCTCGCTTTGCTCGCTAGTCCAGCTTAACATCACCTAACTACGGATCTGGAGGGAGAAATGGGACAAATGCATTAAAGATGGATTCAAATTCTTATACACTGGTGTTCTGTGTCATAATCACATTTACAATACTGATATTTTAGTTTTCAGCAATTTGCGGTATTTTGCAATTTTTTCGTGCGATATTCGGGATTCGGCGATTTTTTGGCCCGGTATTGCGGTATTGGGACCCCCGAAGTACCCCTCACAAATGAAATGAATTCGTTATTTTGACCCCCGCCTATTAGATGCTGGCTGCTATTCCAACCTCCCTCGCTTATTCTGAACCTCCAGCAATTGGGCCCTCAGGCTAGGCGCACTGAATTAGGGAAAGCAGTTTGGCCCCCAATCAAACGCTCTTGAATAAACCAAACATCATAAGACAATAGGTTTTAAAAAGTCCTGACTTTGTCTGACCTCAAATTTACCTTTCAAACCTTTCGCGTCAGATTTAATGTTCATTGGTCTAGTTAATGACATTTCAAACATTCTCATTATCAATCATAGAGTCAGGGCAAGAGCGGCAATTTCAAAATACTTTTCAAAGCAAGTCGTCATCATTTTCATCACCATCATCATCATAATCATCATTATCATCATCATGATTACCATCATTGACGACGTGGCTGTGGCAAGATCTAAAGGAACGGCATCACCACCACAATCACCCCTACAACCATCACCACCACCACCCCTATCCCCACCACCACTTTTATAAGGAACACCTTTATAAGGAACTCGAGGCTGAAAATTCCCAAAAAATTAAGGAACTTTAAGGAACTTTCGAGGCTCGAATGAAAAACTAAGAAACTCTTTTTTAAAGAACAAGACAGGTTTGTACGAAAGGGAACAGAAGTACAATATATTTCCCATCGTTCTTCCCCAAAAGGCTCCATTTATACTTAAAGTTAGAAATGAAGAATAGTTTCTATGAATTTGCTGTAAAAATTAGTATTTATACATATCCCACGACAAGGAACAGTATAAGGAACTTTCAGCCTCATTTTATTGAAAAATTAAGGAACTCGAGCCTCAACTCAGACCAAAGGTTCCTTATAAAAAAAACGTGTAAGTTCATTTCAATGCTACTCAACACGAGACTCTCAATTCATAATTTACTGTATTCACTGCATTAAGCGAATCTCTAAAAAATGAATACAGGGTAACTGCACTGTAGACGTGAATAAGTATTTATAATAAACTTTTCAAAAACTCATGTGTAAGCCTAGCCTGGTTCTCAAATTGTTCTAGACCAGTGTTTGCTAAGATTATGAATCTTGATCCTGATTGGTGGCTTTTGGCTGCTCTTTGAAATCCCTTCTAACTTTTACGGATTCCAGCCAGGGATACAGCCCTCGATTTTATTCTGTCACTGCAGACAGACACTTCCAGTAATTGCGATGTCAAACAGTGCTTCCAAGATAACGTCGTTTATGGGCATGCTTGAAATCATCATTCATGATTTTCTCCACGTTTGCAATATCTGTTATGACACACAGTGCTTCCTTATCATAAGACAAGGTGGTTTATCGGCATGCTTAAGCCCTTCATTCATGGTGCATGATAACCTTTCTTCTTTGCTTTCCTTAAGGTTAAATTTTCCATAAGTTCGGGACAAACACACCCCGTACAACATGATGTGCAGTAACGTGGAGGATGTGCAGTATAGTGGAGGGTGCCAATACAACGTGGAGGGTTATCATCATGTAAGTGGAGGATGCAGAGTATCGTGGAGGGTTATCATCAGTGTAGTGGAGGGATATCATTTTTAAAGTGGAGGGATATCTTCATGCAAGTGGAGGATGCGGAGAATCGTGGAGGGTTATCATCAGTATAGTGGAGGGTTATCATTTGTAACGTGGAGGGATATCATCATGTAAGTGGAGGATGCGGAGTATCGTGGAGGGTTATCATCAGTATAACGGAGGGTTATCATTTGTAACGTGGAGGAATATCATCATGCAAGTGGAGGATGCCAATGCAACGTGGAGGGTTATCATCATGAAAGTGGAGGATGCGGAGTATCGTGGAGTGTTATCATCAGTGTAGTGGAGGGATATCATTTTTAACGTGGAGGGATATCATCATGTAAGTGGAGGATGCGGAGTATCGTGGAGGGTTATCATCATGAAAGTGGAGGGTTGCGACCAGTGCTGAAATGTTGCATGGAAATTGCATGAGCGATGGAGGGGATATGGCCTATTCTAATAGTCACAAAAACTCTGTTTGTACTGTACTGTGTTCGAAGAAATGGTCGATGTGATAAATCGTATTAACCTATTAGAATACTGTACATGCGTCAAAATGTAAAACGCAAACCTTCAGTACGATAGACTTTGCTAACAGCTGCTTGGAAATTTTGCCTCGATGCAACAACGAAGAAGGTCATGCAATGCATAGAAAAATAGAGCTCTAAGCCTAGTATACAATAAATGAGCTGTTTTTGCAAAATACGACGATTTGATTCAAATTTCACTATTATTAAAAAGGGTAACGGGGAATCGGGGAGGGGAATCCGGGGAGCCAGGGGAATCCGGGGATGCCAAAAATAGCAAATTACTAAAAAGGGTAACACGGGGAATCCGGGGAAAATCGAAACCGCTTAACATATCAAAATGCAACAAACTTTAAATGACAGACATTCTGCGCATTCGCTTCATCAAATTTGGTAGGATTAAAGACACTGGCGTATGAAAGCACTTTACAAGCATCTCTGAAGAATCTCTTTCAAAGCTCATTTACAAGACTGTCCAGTACAGGCAGATAAAAATCTCTTCAAATTTAGAATTGGCTTGACCAAGAGTTGATGTTACTTCAATCTGTGGTGTTGCATGAAGACCATCATCATGTACACTCTTTTTTTATGAGAACAATTTTATAAGAACAAGAGCCTGGATTTTGCCCAGATTTTTAGAACAAATTAAGAACAAGCTGAGGCTGGCCTTTTCAAAAGCCGTTAGAATATCAGCTAAATATGTACTTAAGTAAGACAGTCAGAATAGACGTAAAAAGGAAGAAAACAGTGAAATGGACAGGAATGCTGCATTTTCACACAAACCTAGCACCACCCCAGATATTCATTGAAAAATATAGATATCTCTTCTTATAGATTTCAGGTTCAAGAACGGCAAAAATTTAAGAACAGCCAGCCTCGATCAAACTTTCCTGGTTCTTATAGAAAAAAGAGTGTAGCTAAATAGGAGGATCCATCGCAAAGACATGTAGGGATTGTTCTCCGACGTTCTTGCAGGTGAACCATCCTGTATGTCAAACCCATCGATCGACAGGATGTTCTCCTGGCAATATCTTTCTGCATCTTTCACAAATCTGGTATGCTCTTCTTCATTTCGAAGGGCAGATAGAGACCGTTTGAGATTGTCTACACCATACACGGCTGTAACGGTGCACATATCCTCGTGTTGCAAATATTCAGATATGGACATACTAAGTGAAAAACATTTTTGCAAAATCTGATACCCCAAAACAAATTTGAGTTTTTGCAACGTCTCTAAGAAAGGAAACCGACTCATCCACCGCCCACCCCACATTTTTTCATCGAGTTTGGGCCAATTAAAAAATCGACCTTCGAGACTCGAGAAAAGTGTGGTGGACTCGTCCCCCAGGGCCTCTTTTAAGGGGATAAAACTAGGGGGGAAAATATTTAAGGGGAATTATTTTCTATTGTTCTATTGTTTTATCTTCAGCGCTTTCTTTCACAGTGTGAGACCAGTCTTTGCAAGTTCATTCTTCCCTTAGTCTGTTTCTCAGGAATTCGATGCACTGCTAGTGGTGCAGAGCTTGAGAAATAACTAGGAGGGATATCTCTACTTCAGCTGAGAATTTACACAAGTTACACTAATGCCACAGGTGATTGTAAATGCGCCGAAGGTGTACAGCACCCCAGAAGTGTCCCTGATTAGGGGGTCTGGGGGCATGCTCCCACAGGAAGTTTTCAGAATACAACCTCAACATTGGCCTGGATTAGCTATTTTTGGCAGTTTTCGTTTGAGAGGACATTGTACTAGGGGGGCAACTTTAAGATACTAGGTTGGCAGTGATTGTGAGACTAGGGGACATTTGCCCCCTTGTTACTTTGTTAAAAGAGGCCCTGGGTCCCCCCAGTCCACCCCGTGGCGCCGCCACTGATAGATGCCCTTATAAAAATTTTTGCTATTTTTCTAGCCTCTATAGCTACTATTCTTAGGGCAAAACAGATACAGTTAAAATTAAGCAACTACTACTAAAACAACTTTTGCTACTTAAAGGTGGCCATACACGCTTTTTTTATAAGGAACCTACCTCAAGGCCTAGTTCTTAAAGTTCCTTATTTTTGGGCCTCTTTTGAGGCAATTGTAGTTCCAAAAGTTCCTTAATAGTTCCTTAATTTTAACTGCACATACAGTGGTCTTAACAATAGAAGAGAGACAACGACAATTTATGTGATTTTTGACTGCAAATGAATGGCACCGGCTTTCTAATTCTTGATTATTTGCAGTGATAAAAGTATTCAACATTCAAAAGTTCCTTAATGATTTTTGCTTTAGTAGTAATAGTCCAGAGGGTGAGTGGGGAGTATTGAGCGGCCGTGGTCACGTTTCCCAGTGTATAGGGCAGCCAGTGAATAGGGCAGCGCCAGCGTATAGGGAATTCTATGTTTAGAGGCTTTGAAAGGCCAATTATGACAGATAATCAAATGAGTACAATGTGTCTAGACATCTCCACTTACAGATAGAAGGAAGTAAGTAGTAAACAGAGGTGAACGAACAAGAAGTTTAGGCCTTTAGGGACAGTTCACCTTCTGCTAACAGTAAATCCAGAATGGGGGATGCAAAGAGCCGAAACCGATCACGAAAGAACGAATGTGCAGCGAAATAAAAGCAAACATCAGACAGATTTAGAAGACCATAAATCTATCATATTTATGAGCCACTTTTCGGTATAATTTCAATATTTTTTACCTTGTAACTATTTTCTTCCTTATTTTTACACACAAATAGGCTAAATATGTCATATAAAGCTTTGTCCAAATCATAGACCCCCGAGAGCGCGGTGGGCGCACTTGCCAGTGTATAGGGTCACTCGTCATAATCGGCGTATTTATGAGTTACTTTTCGGTATAATTTCAATATTTTTTGCCTTTTAACTATTTTCTTCCTTAGTTTAACACACAAATAGGCTAAATATGTCATAAAAATCTTAGTCCAAATCATAGACCCCCGAGAGGGCGGTGGGCGCACTTGCCAGTGTATAGGGTCAATCGTCATAGTGGGCGTATTTATCAGTTACTTTTCGTTAAAATTTCAATATTTTTTACCTTTTAACTATTTTCTTCCTTAGTTTAACACACAAATAGGCTAAATATGTCATAAAAAGCTTTGTCCAAACCATAGACCCCCGAGAGCGCGGTGGGCGCACTTGCCAGTGTATAGGGTCAATCGTCATAGTGGGCGTATTTATGAGTTACTTTTCGATATAATTTCAATATTTTTTACCTTGTAACTATTTTCTTCCTTATTTTTACACACAAATAGGCTAAATATGTCATATAAAGCTTTGTCCAAATCATAGACCCCCGAGAGCGCGGTGGGCGCACTTGCCAGTGTATAGGGTCACTATTCGTAAAATACAACAACATTCATGACGCCAATGCTTTCAATATGTTCATTTCATAATATGCCATATTTATAACATTCTATTCATTGTAATACAGTAGCTACATAAATTTATATGTTGATGTTAAGAAAAAGAAAATAATGCATCCGTACTTTTAATTTAAATTTTTTCCACAACAAAGCCATTAGAGTACAGTAACACTTCCAGAATTTTCTATTCATTACATACAGTAACTCAATGTTGCGAATTGCAGGCTAAGTACGTAGCTACGTGGAAATATAAATCATGCAAGGTTGAAGTATTCAAAAGTAGATAGCTTTCAAATCTCCAAAGGTGAATTATTTTTTCAAAAAGCAAGGAACTGCTTTTTGCATTTTCTTTAGCCTAAAGCTACTTTTTCGTACCTCTACCTTCAGTTCTACTCTTTTTTATTGATAGCTACTGGGCTTTTATGTATAAACTACATGTACCATACCTACGTAGGCTGTATATTACTTAGCAACTTTTTCCTCAATACAGTAAAACATTCATACCAATGTAAAGTGCATTAACTACGATGAAATTTTTATTCCAACATTAAAATCAAAATAACATCAAAACATTGAAATAACATCAAAAAACTTAATTGTCTTAATTTTTGCTTCGGTATCAATGGTATATCTGTTTTGCAAACGTTACCCTTATAATTTTTGGCAGCTAATTGGGGGCTCTTTCAGAATGTTTTTCGACGCCACTGCAAACTAATTTCTTTGGATATTCTATATTATTATGGTTGCTATAGTCTTAATTAGTCTCAATGCGTTACTTTAGTGATACAATTGCTAGATTAGGGAAATTCGAACCAAAGACGTTCTTGCTTTAACTATTTTTCTATAAACACCAACTTAATAATGCGCTAACTTTATAATGCAAAGGATCTGTTGTAATTTGCCAGAAATCCTACTGGTGGGTTTCGTTTTAAGTAGTTTCTTATAAAAAACGTGTATTCCTTGTTTTCCTCCAGTTCTATTAAACACATTTTATACAAAACAGTATTTTCAAAATTTGGATTCTCAAGTTAAGAAACTCTGAAAGAAACTTTTACTGTACCAGTTGTGTTCCAAGTTAAGTAACCTTAATAAGAAAGGCTCGGAGTTTAGTTTCTTATAAAAAAATGTGATATACTGTAGTTTCTTATAGTCAGTTTCTTATAAAAAAATTTTGTATTCGAAAGCATGGGTTTCTCATGAAGAGTTTAGTAAAAAAATAAATTTTGCGGTCTTTCTCTAACCACAAAAACAAAGCAAACTATTACTAAAAAAATTGAAAAGGAAAGCCAAGCAGAAGGAAACAGGTCTTCAAATTGTGTAAGTGAGAAAGGTGAATCAGTTTCAGTTGTTTACAGTGCATCATTACATTTATGGCCCTACGTACTTTGTTTAACGTTTACCTAGACAGACGAGATTTAATCTCAAGCTCACAAAAGCGCCGCTCATGATGATAATGCACGCCCACCACAATGCGACAGGCAGTAACACATAATCAATATCCGATTATACAGAAATAGAATTCCCTATATGCTGGCGCTGCCCTATTTACTGGCTGCCCTATACACTGGGAAACGCGACCAGGTTGTCTACGACTCAAATTGCATATGTTGTGAAATTTTAATGCTGGTATCATATTTTGTACGATTGTTGTGCTTTCAGACCGGACTAGAAGTGCGTGCCTTCCTATTGAACGCTTCGCTCTAAACCCACAGCCCCCCAAACTAACCCGCCGATCCCAACAAGGTAACCCCTTTAATAAGAATCTTTATCCATCCACGATTTGATTGAATTTGTTGGCCAAGAATACCCCCCTGGCTCCTGTTGCTAAAAGGTCTGCTATCATTATGAATAAATAAGTCCCTCTCTTTTTCTCCCAAAACCCCCCTGTATCTCCGAAAAGCCCCCCAGAATCACCGATCAACATCCAGATTCGCAATCTACGCCAAAAAGTGACCCAGAAAATGTTTATCCCATAAAGTCCCAGCTCAGGTGGTAATACTCCCTACTCACCCTCTGGACTATAAAAGTTCTTTAATTTTTCGGGCCTTCTACATGTAGGTTCCTTATAAAGTGGTTCCTTATAAAAAAAAGCGTGTAAGAGGTACAAAAATAAGCAACTGTATGAACTAGGCCCGAGCGAAGTTGCTTGAAAAAAAATGCGTAAAAGGTTTTTGCAGGTGATTCTATTGTTAACACGATAGAATAAATAACTCGAATTGATAGTTATAAACTTTTAATGTTGTGTTATCTTTGCTTCCCTTTATTATTTGTTACTATAGTATCGGACAATGAAAATCCCACAATGATTTTTGGAGGGTTTTGATTGGACCGCTTATCCCTGCACAATGAGTTTGATTTGTTTACATTGCTCTCTTTCTGCTGTTGCTGTTGACATCAGTCACCAAGATAACTGAACCACCGTTTTTGCGAAGAAGAGGTGGCAAAATTCCCAATTTTAGAAGCACTAAGCTTCAAATTTTATGCAGAATTAAGAAAAGATTGGATGCAACTTTCTTCCAAGTCAGCTATCAACGTGAAAAATTTGTCTATTTGCTTCGCAAGCGGACTTGAAATTGCTTGGTTACCACTGCCCTGCCTGACTTAGGCCCAAACAAACTCATCTCTATCGTCTGTGTGCTAGACGTCCTCCGAAAAGATGTCCGAAGAAAGCGTCAAAGTTGCCGTCCGTGTTCGCCCATTTGTATCTTTTTCAGAATATGCTGTATATTAGTTTTAAAGCTCCCCTAAGATCATTAGAAATTGCCGGTAGGTAAGTTTTTATCCAAGCTATCTCCCTATTATTAGTCTTCTCATCATCATTATCATACGCAAATGCACTATCTACATTGTTCTATGGCAGCTAAATAAAACAAATAAATATAACAAAAATACAGGCAAAAAGTACAAAAAGTATAAAACTAACATGAGCAGAAGATAAAAGGAGAAAACGACATTAATAAAACAATATATAGATAGATATATTTTTTAATCTTTTACTAATAATTTTTAATTTTTAAATTTATAATTTGTGATGTTTGGAGCATACAGGAGGCTAACTGGCATTCAACTATAGTTTTCTCAGCATCATAGCATCGGCAATGAACTTGGCTAAGGGTTGCATAACTTCACTAATTTCACTATCAGAATTGTGGCCAATCGCCTTTCAGGGTTGGAGATTTTCACTTTGGCAGCCCAGAATAGAATAGCTCTCAGGTTATCATAAGCTGGGTATACCATTAGGAAGTGAAATTCATCTTTAGTAACACCGACCTGACAAATTCTGCATAAACGTTGTTCTACATTCAGACCCTTGTGTCTTCCCACCTCAATCATAAGCGAATGGCCACTACATCTGAATTTACTGAGTATTTTCCTGTGTTCAAAACTTAGGACTTCAGTCTTAAGGTAGGGTTCTAGTTTAAGATTTAATTTAAATTTCTTGTAATTATGGAGTTTCCTATTTCTGATTGAGTTTGAATCAGCTAAGGATAATTCGGAAAGCCAAAAGTTTTGAAACAGGTATGTTAGATTGTCCTTTAATTTATTATGTACATAGTTGTTAGAGAAATTCGCAGGACAGTTCCAGATTCCTATAGCCTTTTCTATTCTTAAAAAAATTGTTTGCATCATTCAGAAAATTAAAGAGGGAAAAATAATTTCCATCAAAGTTCTGTTTAAAGTGATTCCTTGACTGTATACAAAGAACAAAAGGGAACGAGAAAGAAATGCAAAGCTCATCATTGGTATGTCTGGTCCAACAACCACAATTTTTGACCCTGAAAACCCAGAAGACATACGAAAATTTTCATTTGACTATAGTTACTGGTCTCATGATGGGTCAAAAGAATTAGAAAATGGATATTTTGCACCTGATGGAGCAGATTCTAAATACATTGGACAGGTGACTAATGTGCTTGATTTCTCATAATGTTTTGTGTTGTGAATTAATTTGAATTGACACATTGAAAAAAATTTATAAATTTGTATAGGATTTCATAATAAAATTTTTATAAAATTTGTATGAAATTTGTATAAAAGTAGATATGATTTTGCATAAAATTCAGAGATAAATGCTTAATGATTCCCTTACATGTAGAGATATGATGGGTAGGTCCTATTAAATAAGTGTCAAATTCCTTTTCTGCTGTTTTATTAATTCTTTATTGTTCATGAATTTTAGAAAGAGCTTTTCAATGACATTGGTAGAGGAGTTCTGGATAATGCATGGTCCGGGTATAACTCATCGCTGTTTGCATATGGTCAAACTGGTTCTGGGAAATCTTGGTCTGTTGTTGGCTATGGGGCAAATAAAGGTTATTTTTTATTTTGCAACGCCTCTTAATTTTAAAATGACCCTCAGAGAATGTATGTTATAAAATTGGAGATAATGAAATTCAAACTGAGAAAATAGCAATTAATTTTCCAAAAAACTTTACTGAAATTTCAGTCTTTCAGAAAGTTTTTTCCTCCAAACTTCCACCTTTTCAAAATTTGTCAACAAAATTTGTTGAAAATCTTAGAGTTCGAGAAGTCTGAGGCTTCTCTAGAAATTCTTTTACTGAAGTTCCAACAGTTTATTAACCCCTTCTTTTTAGATATTGCATGAACTTGGTTCCCCTGATTATTCAAACCTTCCCAGCAAATAAGTGAAATAGGGAAATACAAATGGGGAAAATATATGTTCTCTCTTAATTTTTTTCCGAAATTAAAGAAATAGAGCAACAGAAAGAAATGACACAAAATTTAACGTTTTGTTAACACTGTTCTTCCGAAAAATAGCGAAGTAAGCAAATAAATAAGAGGGAGTGCAAAATTTTACATTCTTTTTACACTGTTTCTAACTGTAATCAAATGTTCCGCTTGCACTATATGGTTCTAGAATATGGGGCAAAAATTGCAGGTTTAACCTGTTGTTCCGAAGTAACAATAGTGATATTGTGCAAAATTGTGTTGGTAAGTACTGTTCTTCTAAAATAGCAAACTAACGGTATACGGAAGAGATGGGACAATATTTAATGTTCGATTTACAGCTTAACTACACTCTTATTGTGTTGAATAAAATTTTCCAATTAACATTATTTTCACACCCTCATTAAAGGAGTATACAAGTGGGCTGTTTAGATCCGCCATGTCGCGTTTCAGCAACTTATAAACGTTTGTGTATGTCTGAATTCTGAAACTGAAACAATTTTGGATGTATGGAAGTCAATGAACGAAAGACAACTGCATAAAACGTTTTGATTAAATGAAATCTTTTAATTGATTTCCACTAGAAGCAGAGAGAAATCTTACAACACCTATTGGCTGTTTTCTGTTATATCCATTTGAATTGTCCACTGACTGGGGAAACTTTTGCGCTGCGCATCTTCAACGTCATGAGATATTCCTATATAGCCATCTGAATCCTTGCCACTCCAACGGGGTTTGAAGCACTTCATTATTATAGGGCATTTGAATTTTTCTTTGCACACCCAAGATGGTTATAGTTTCAGAAGCTTTCTAATACAACTGTTTTGTTCAAAAGGTATTGTCCCATTGTTTTGTGAAGAGCTTTTTGTTGGTATCGATCAGAAGAAAAGTGAAGGAAGTCAAGCAGAATATGAGGTTCGTACACTGTTAAATTAATTTTCTTATTCACGTATTTTTCATATAAGAAACCCTTTATAAGACAATCAGACTTTCTTATGACAAAAATTTTTTGAAGCTCTAGTATTGGAATTTAACCTTCGAAACTTTAAACTTCAGTCTGCCAAATGTTTCTCTCCACCCCCCACATTTTTCTGCAGGAAACTATTTTTACTGTATCACAACCATACATATAGTGACATACATTCAAATGCAGTCGATATAAAAGTTTAAACCATCATTCAGATAGCTTCAACTTCTCTGTCACCAATTTTGACATCTAAGAGGCTCATAAGGAACTTGCAGTGCTCAAAATCTAAACATTTTAAATTTTCATTACAGGGCCATTTTTTTAGCTTCTTATGTTAAAAAAAATACTTGTACAGTAAATTGTGGGTCATTCTCTATGCTGTAAGGTTTGAGGAGATATGCACGATTTTTAAACACTAAGCAGTTGCTCGGGGTTAACTAATCAGGAAATGAGACAGTGCTCGATTACATTGATAACATTTTTTGTTATTTTTAGGTTCTATTCAGCATGCTTGAAATATACAACGAGAAAGTTCGAGATCTTCTAAGCTCTAAATCTAGTAAGACAGGTTTAAAAATTCGTCAGCATCCAAAGAAGGGTTTCTATGCTGAGGGTCTCATAATACAGCCTGTGAAGGATTACAAGGACATTGAATTGAGAATGGAAGAAGGAACCAAAAACAGAACAGTTGCTGCAACTAACATGAATGCAACCAGCAGGTAATTGCAACTAATTGATGCAACTATTCAAAATTAATTTTTTTATTTTCTTTTGGAAAATTGTCATTCTTGGAAAACCAAAAAGCAAATTATGGGATTGAATGGTTTCTATGTTTGGAATCAAATACAAAGGAACATGTTTCGTTGATATGTTGTTTATGTTGTTGATTTAACTGTAAGGTGGCGAATCTTTCAAAAGTATCCATCCTATGTTTCACTGTCGAAAACACAGATTTTTTCGCTTTGAAATGAATCACGGTCCCTCGACTTTGTCACTCTACTATATCTCCCTTCCTTTTTAAGCCTTTTCTGGGCATCCATTAATTGGTTAAAGTAAATATTTTTTTAGTCGTGCACATACCATTGTTGGCATAACATTTACACAAAAAGCAAAGAATGAAGCAGGACAAGAAACAGCAAAGAAATCTGTTGTCAACCTCGTTGATCTTGCAGGAAGGTAAGAGCTGTCGAAGTTATGCAATAATTCCCATCTCTAAACTTAACATTCTATTCAAAAATCTTCTTCTTTCAATGAATAAGTATCCATTTTCAATGATTTATTTTATAGTGAACGAGCAGACTCTACTGGTGCAACTGGTGACAGGTTAAAGGAAGGAGCAGCCATTAATCAATCACTTTCCTCTCTTGGAAACTGCATTGCTGGTTTGTTTTGCTTCTTCATTCTGGTCTTTTATTTTTAATCCATCACTGTTTGCCCAATAAGTCTGCAAATTCTTGTCATAACTGTTTAATATGATTAAGCTTACCTATTGCTAATTGCCCATATAAGTATGTTGTCCATATAAGTCTGTTTGCCCATACAAGATTTCAAAACTGAATAAGCTTTTTCTAAGTGAGACCATTACCCCTTTCGATATTGATGATCTTAGTTTAAACTGCTCTTTTTGTTATATGTTCTTCTCGCCTTATTATTATGGAGAATTCGTAAATTGAGTTCTATTCTTCAATCATCCAGTTTCAATGCTAAATTCATTGATCTATAAATCTTTTTTATATTTTACCTACAATGTATTTGACTTGATTATTTTAATTGATTTGATAAGTCATCTTAAAAGTAATGTTCCCACTTTCATTTGGTGTTCAATTAATTTTTTTAGCTTTGGCCGATCGATCAAGTGGAAAAAATGTCAGAGGTAAAATTTTAGAAATTCTCTAGCCTTTATCCTACTTTGTATAACTTTTATTGCTGCTGATTTTTTTACATGATTTGTTTGAGTAGTAATGGAAGATTCATCCATTCTTTTCTAGTTCCTTTTCGAAATTCGGTGTTGACAATGTTGCTGAAAAACGCCCTTGGAGGAAATAGCAAAACGGTTATGGTTAGTTGACCATGTCATTAAATGATACATGTTTTTGCAATTTTGCTTACTGATAGCTTGATTGCTCTCTAGTATTGGTCTCTTTATAGCAGACAGGGCACCTTCAAGAGCATCGATTATGGAACACAACCAATTGTAGTTCAACAGAACTTAAGTGACGTTGCAGCTAATAAACATTTGCAACTATATCAAGCCTAACCTTCTAGATTGAAGACATAAGATACAGCTACTGGCCTAATAAGGATAGAATACAGTTGCATATTGTT
>JACTAT010000030.1:1115468-1131109 GCA_014526335.1 Chrysaora quinquecirrha | reverse complement strand
TGATAATCATCAACCCTAGCTTATATTGGTAACGCGTGGGTTTCCTCTGCACACACTGAAAGTCAAGTAAAACATTTTATAATTATACTTCTTTTCTATTTCAAAATTCGCAGATTGTAAATTGGAAACACCCGCGTGTCACTTCAAATTATTATACGTAATGTGCCAAAAATGACTGTGTCAAACAGCATCGATGGTTAACTGAATGCGTTCCAAGTTTCAGGAAACAGAAAATTTTGATTGAAAATGTTTTTTAGGCTGCAGTTATTCCTGTCGACCAAGACGGCAAGGCTATTCCAGAGGAGTCTGCCTACGTTGATACTCCAGACCAGCTGGTAAGTGAATGATCGCAATTACGTTAAATTTATGACAGCGTTTCTGGCAAGCGAAAGTCACCAAAATCAGATAAACCCGATTTTTCTCAGGAAAACCTGTTTTTGGTGACCTTCGCTTGCCATGAGAGTTTGTAGTCAATCGTTTAATAATTCAGCTCAATCTAAGATGGCATTCCTACACGGGTTTATCACTTGACAAGATCTCGTGGAATCAGCTATAATATCCGACAAATCTCAAGTGACACAAAAGGTCCAATAGGCGTCCCTCTTATCCCATTATTCAATTTTTGTTTCTTAATCTGTAAAGAGGAGACCACAAGAAGATCAAAGCCATGAAAATAACTTTGTTTTTTCAATGTATTTCAGATTCAACTCGGCTTAAAGATAAGATATCTGTTGAAAAACTAATGAAAATCTGAAAATAGTCTTTTCAAAGAGCTCCATATCGGTAAAAAAGGAAATATGGCTTTGAAGAATTGTTTTCAAAGTTTCAATTGATTTGAATTTTAGGAAGGAAAGAGGATTGATTTCAAAATTGATATTCAGAGTGCAGTTGGATTGCCAAAGAGATTCACGGTATGATAACATTATATCACTAGCTATATACGTTCGTATGTGTTTTCCTTGCATCAGAGAGAGCTTGTAACTCCCTTACTATTAACATTATCCCAATTAGACAGCCAGTAATTTATTTAGGCAACACTATAGTTTACTGACATTGTCAATTTGAACCAAATTGGTTTTTGAACAAAATTGATTTGTCAAGATTATCAGTCAAGGTTAAAAATTTCGGTCAACAAGTGTCCTGTTTACGTATAAATGATTTCGACAAGCAACTTTTTCTTGCGATTTGAAAGTCAAGTATAATCAAGTAAAAAAGGCCATCATCAATTGTTTCGCTGCTTTGAGTCAACATTAAGTTTTCTACACTGAGAAAGTTCTTCCATTCATTTAAAAGTATAGTGAATTTTTATGCCGGTATGATGCCAGGTACGTAGGTTACACTTTCCTGAGATTATGTGCTCATAAAACAGCATAAAATGAAACAACACGTGCCAACAAGTATTCATTAAAACATTTTTCGTCAAGAATAATAACCAACCCGCCATTCGAAAAAACAAACCGACCTTGATAATTATTACGTCATTGGACAACATTTACTTGATAGCAACATTACCTTGTCAGGGGATATAAAAAAAATGGGATTTACATGTTCTTATTAGCAATTATATGGTTGATATCTTGCGTATCTAGATTATCTAGAAACGGAAATAATCATTTTTAGGAGATCTACTGCAAATATGACGTTTTCACATACGAGGATGTTCGAACAGAGATTATTGGTGGCACAAGAAACCCTGAATTCAAGCATTCGAAGCAAATCACTATCGACAAGTGTTCGAAAAAGGTTTAGATCATTTCTCCATTTTTCCGATATTTTGATTTGATGTGTTAATTTTCTCCCTTTTATCCTAATTACGCGGCATAATTTTCCCTCTTTTGTTTAAGGTCCTCGACTTTTTGGCTGAGAAGCCCGTGATTATTCAGATCTGGGGTAAACAAATGCCTGACCGCAAGAAGCCAATCAACAGAGCTGCCAAAATGGGACTAAGCACAAGAGACATAATGGCAGCTAGAGTTCTTAAGAAAGGTTTTCTTGCTCAACAGCCAACCAAGGTTTGTTTAAGAAATTATGTATAAGTTGCAGCTTTGTGTTATTAGGTTTTGATTTATACCCTCAGCTCAAAAAAGTCTCGTGGCTGTCTGTAGAATCTAACACTTCTTTTATTATTCAGCAGGTCCATGGTCCCGATTCCGCAAAGAAAGTTGCTGAAAATTTGCTGCTTAAGAAACAACTAGAGAAGTTACAGAGCAGAGTCGTAAGTTGTAAACTTTACTTCTTAGATTATCTGAGACATTGCATGAGACTCCTTTGACCTTAGTTTTGAAACTTTTTAAAAGTCTCCGTGCACAAGAGACAGACGAATCGTTGATAAAGAAGAATGCCGCTTGTTTTCTTTATTAGAAATGTTAAGTGGCGCTTGATCTTGACAGGACGTCTCCTGCCTACTTGTGGTCCTATCGATTTATCGCGCTCTAGTTTTAAGCAAAAAATGTACTTTCATCAATTTTTATCCTGTCAACCTAGAAACCATCTAACAATCTGATAAAATACAAAATTTAGCTTAGTTGGTGAAATACGTTATACTGGTAACATTTCGTTGCAGTTTAGTCAGAGGTGGGAATTATGGGTTTTGTGTCCTTCAGTTTTTCCAGTTTTGTCGGAAATTTTGGCAATTTTTCATTGCAAAAGGCACAAAACAACACATTTTACAGGGATTTTCTGAGATTTAGGCTTCTTGGCCCCAAATTCAGAGTGCTGAATATGCGCCACTGGCTATTGTTATAGTGAAGCTGCGCAGTGTAGCGTAATTTTCTATAAATGAAAATATATCTTTCTTCAGAATCAAATAAAAGAACTTTGTGACAAGTCTGAGAAAGATGGAAATTCCACGGTTTCTGTAAGTGTTGCTTTATCAAGTTTAAACTCTTATGCTAATTTGTTTGTTTCCCTGCTCAACTAAAAAGAAATCAGCTCTCTTTCATAAAAACCTATTTATTTTTTTTTATGAATACAGTACGACGCGCTTCAATGCGCAAAATAGTAACACTAAATTTCATTTCCAATTTTTCTTCAGATAACTGATTTGCTAAAAGGTCTCTAGTAGCAGGGAAACAACTAACTATTTTGTGAGTAAACGTTTTCAGTTATATTTAAACATAACCTAAATCTATTCAGTAACTTCAAAGTCTTTTTAATTGCTTATATTAATTCTGCGATAAGAGAGACCTCGCTATCGTTAATATATTTTTGGGGGTTTGTGTGACACTCCACAGAGTGTAAACGTCAGAAACAGAATAAACTAAAACTTGTCAAGCTATGTCCAAAGATGTTTTCGCTATTGCTCACAATTTCGTAATACTTTCTCTCTATTTTCTCTCACCGTACTCTCACCTATCTCAAACTATTTTGGTGATAAAAGGCAATATCAAATAACCATGTAGAGTGAAAATTAAGACTGTTTGACTACATAACGTTCATCAACTTCTTTCTTCTAGATTTCAGAAGTTCGTCGCATACTTGGTATAACCTCGCACCCAGCTGTTGCAAGCAGTGACCCTGGCCCCGTGAAATCTGTTGCATTTGTTACACCAGTCGTTAGGCGTGATTCAAGAAGATCATCTAAATCCAGCTCATCTTCTTCTTCATCATCGAGTGAGGATGAAAATGAAAACGAAAAAGAGAAGGAAAAAGAAGACAAAAAGAAGAAAACAGTGAAAATTGATGAAGATATTGGTAAAAGGACTGATCAGGAAGATAGAAGACAGGTGGGTGCTGCACCACGACAAAGAAGAAGTGCCATGTGCTCTGTTTTATAAGTAACCAAATTCACAATCCTCTATACTAAATTCTTGTAAAGCTTCGCTTGATTAAGTCGAAGCATATGTCATTGATTAAGACCCCACTCGCACTACATCTGTACGACAAAAATACGATACCAAACTAGGCTGTTTTTGGCCTCTCGCACTGTTCTGAAGACGGTACAGTTTGAGACCGCTTTGCTGAATGAATTAGATAAAAACAATTACTCCTTGTTCTTTTTGTACAGATTTCAGGCAAAAAGATAGTGAACGTACCCATCATCGTATTCATTTTATATCGGCATGGTAATAAATGGGGATTCATTTCTAGTGCCAATCGATATCACGTCACAACTGTTTTCGTTTCAAATTGGTACAGTGTATACGGAGTCTAAAATAATACCTTTCCTATAGCTATAGCACATGCTCATTTCATATCCTGATTCGTATTCGAACCTTTGAGAATAAAGTACAAGTAATTTTCACCTCGCATGTCAGAGTTCCTTTGATGTCGATCTATCGGGGATCTAAAGCTCCATTCTCAAGAATTTCCAACATTTTAAAAAGGCAATGATATCAAGCTTTTGAAGGTTGCTGTCATGCCTGAAAGACAAGCCAAACGCCTGGTGTACAGTAATTTAATTTATTTGCTAGATTCCCCTTAAATGACCCTAAATATCACCATCAACAGTCCTGTTTCAGTCGAAAAATTCAAAATACTGTCAACGTAATTTAAACTGTTTGATCGATGATAACTTGACTGTAACCTTCGTTAAGCAATTCAGTTTTATTTCTGAGCTGGACTCATCGTTGCATCATTTTACACTTAACTAGTATGTGTGTTGTACTTGAAGTTGCATCTATCCACTTGCACATAGTAACGATTTGTAAATATTTTAACCCTTGAATGTATTTTATTAGTAAAGCTCGTGTTATTTTTAAAGCTTTTTGTCAAGCAATGATGCAATATGACATATGAAAATTTTGATTTTCTGCTCGAAGTGAATCCTTTCAACATGCCTATCCTCTTTATAAACAACGAATTTAAAACTTTCGCTTATTCAAAAGAAACTATGTTAAGTATCATCATTATACTTTTGTACCGAAGACGGCGAAGCCCGAAAAGCGTTTACGTATGTTACATGGTTTTATATAAAAGAAAATTTACTGTTAATGTCAAGTCTGCATCAAAGTCTTTGCAAATTTAGAATATTTAGGCCTAGTTTAGACAGCGCACTGTGGGCGCAGCGAATTAAATTATTGTCTAAAAATTTGTCTAAGTGTCAATTTCATTCGCTCATAATGCGCTGTATAAACCAACCATTTTTTGAGGCGACTTGAATTATTAAATGCGCTCATAATGCGCTGCTCCAAGCGAATTACAAGCGAATTATATCTTTTCATTTAATGCGCTCTGAATTAAATTCGCTGTCTAAATCCATCATGTAGTTTAGAGCGCTCTAACAGCGCATCATTTGTGATGTCAACTGAATTTAACTCGCCGCGCCCATATGTAATGCGCTGTCTAAACTAGGACTTAGACTTGATTAGGTTTTCAAAAGCACGGTCAATGCTAAATTGTTTGGGGGGCTGAAAATCCAACCATTTTTTTAGCATCATAATTTTAATACCGGAAGCAAAGTATCATTCATGGCACTTGTTAAGCAAAAACATCATGCAACATGCTGATTCAAGTATAA
The DNA here is from genome assembly GCA_014526335.1 of Chrysaora quinquecirrha. Lineage (NCBI taxonomy): Eukaryota > Metazoa > Cnidaria > Scyphozoa > Semaeostomeae > Pelagiidae > Chrysaora > Chrysaora quinquecirrha. The sequence goes on along the minus strand of JACTAT010000030.1, from coordinate 1,125,651 downwards.
CAAAAATATCAAACATGGTGGCCTATTTTATTTTCAGCCAACATGTTGGCCAACAATGTTGGCACTGCGAGGGTTTGCGTGTGTCTCAAGGAATTTGTCATTCGTGAAAAAAAGCAAGTTATCCAACATGTATTTTTGTCACTTTGCTTACCGTGTGATGCGGAATCAGCCTATTGAAAATTTAGTGAATTCGATGCGCAATAATTAGAAAAGTCTACATGTTGTGCTAGAAAATGTATCATTTTGATATTTAGCATTGGCAAAATTAGAGATGAAGATGAATATTTCAGGGTGGAGTTCAAGTTCGTAACATTTTTCAAAATACAATGACGAATTAGATCGAATCAAATTTCGATGAAAGAAAACCGACTTTAAAAACGTCATTCCTCAAGCGATTTATGCGTTGCCTTCGGGCCCGAACGTAAGTAAGTAGTTTTCTCCGCCGCACACAGTAAGCAAAGTACCACAAACGACACAAAATATCAAACATGATGTGCTTTTTGCCACGAATGACAAAGAGTCCGCCGCAGACGAGAGTACTTTCCTTAAAGCAAACGAATGCCATGAATGATACTAGTGCTCTCGTGTGTACCTAGCATTAGCCTAAATCCCAATTCTGTTCTATCACTACTGCTTTATTGTGCAATTAGTACTAAAACTAAATCGGAATGTCTGTGCAGAAAGAAAGAATGAAGTTATCAGGTTTAACGAGCACTAATTACCCTAAGCAATAACAGCAAATTTCTACGAAAGCGATCCGCTGAAACTTTGCTACTGCAATGAAAAGAATAGTACAATGTCGAATCAAACTTTTGCTTCGCTCTAATAGAACGCACCCGAGTTTCCAAAGTCAGATAAAAGTCAATTCAATGGTTCTAAGCACGCGCCATTAGCCTAGAGTCCGATTCTAGCCTGCCCTGTTTGACGCTGATGAACATTGCTTGTGCGTATCTCAGATAGTTGGGGAATTAGCAAGTAATGTTGTCCCAAATCCCAAATTTCAGCATGCGTTTCTTACAAAGGTTGTTATAAAAAAGCCTCAGCGCATTTTACGCTTGTCCATTTAACCTGACCCTACCATCACTTTAAGAGGCATATCCATTCGAAGAATAAAACCATTGGAATGGACATTAGTTTGACGCGGCCAGGGGGATGTACTAAATTATTCAAAAGGCTAAACTCTTCTGTATTGGGCTTAACATATTCGGAATTTTGGATCAGCCATCAAATATGCTGAAAATATCTAGTATTGTATATATTCAGCCCTCACAGAATGACTGGTACCCCCTAAAAACCCTTTTTGGCTCTTTTTTTGCTTTTCAATGTAATTGACAAGTTTGCCCTCATTTGATATAAAGAGTATCACCAATCTTTCAATCTTATTTTTTTAGTAATTTGTTTACCTTGTTGTTCTTGCTGCAGTGCACACGAAGGAACTCCCGATGACTCGAAATAAAAAAACTTTTTCTACAGTTGGAGTTATCCTGAGCCCCCTAACATTACTCTAACATTGGATAACTGGAACCATTACTATTGGTCCCCTGAAGAATCGAGTCATCGGCAGTTAACTTTATGATAAACAATGGAGGCTCCCCCAAAGAGAGTTGAAGGGGTCTTAGATCAGCCTGAGATCAGCCTATTAGCTTGCAGCTTGCAATGAATAGTGTAGAAGAATCCCCTCTTTTTTCCCACTTGTTCCCTATGATCCTAGCTGTTTCAGGCTTTGTTCTTGCTTTTCCCCGCGATTGTCATTTATCCCCATTTTGTTTTAACTTGCTCTCACTTGTTTAATATAATTTCCTTTTATGTTTGCTCTCAGTTATCCCTTAATCTTTTCAGCGCTTCCCTGTTTGTTCCATCTTGCCACCTCTGATTCCCACTCATTCCCACCGATTCCTACTTCGTTCCACTTGTTTCCTCCTATTCCAAGTTATTCCTACTTTGTTTCAGCATGTTCCATTGGTTCCCTTCAGTTCCGTTTATTCCCACTCATTCCACGAGTTCCCAGCTATATTGTTTGTTCCAGGTTTTAGCGCATTCATGATAATGGCTTCCTAATGAGTTTGTTGTTCAAATTCTGCCAAATTTTGAAGAATCATAACACCCTTCTCTTAATTGTTTTGATTGTGTGCATTTGAATCCCTATTAAAGCAAATGGCTCAATTCGTTGATTGTAGATTGTATGCATAAAGAATATAAATTCCTATCTTTAGTTACAACATTCCTGATTCCTATCTAGGTAGGTATATTTCATCCGGTTTGCCGAAAACCCCTAAATCATGTTTGAATTCTTCAAACATAAAAACGTTTGATCGTTTGGCCGCCTTTCCAACATTGCTTGTTCAATATTTCTTTTGTTTTTGACAAACTGCAACAACTTGCAACATTTCATCACCTAGCAACATTTCTTAGTAACAAGGCGTTCGTGCTTGTGCATTAGCAATGACATCGTTGCTGGACAGCAATGTTTTTTGACGTGGCCAAACGGTCAAACATTTGTTGTAAAGCAAATTTAGAATGTTGGACCAACAATGTTTGATTGTTTACCCAGGGCTAAACAGTAGCTTTGAATCTTGAAAAACACATTATTAAACTTTCCCAACTTTTCGAGCAGCTTAGTGCTACTTTCTTGTGAACCACATGAGAATTGAAACATTAAAGAAACTAAAGGCTCTGGCCAAACATTGTTGGTCCATTTTTAATTTGCTTTACAACAAAAGTTTGACCGTTGGCCACAAACAACAAACTTTGTGACGTGATGTTTTTGAAAAAGTTCAAAAACATTTTTTGCTTGACGCCAGCAAGAAAATGTTGAACAAACAATGTTTAATCGTTCGGTCAGGGCCTTAGCAATAACAAATGCGCTTTACCACAAAAACTGTATCGTTCCGTTTTCTGGACCAGTTAGGCCCCTTCCATACGGGGACGATTGCGTACCGTTCCAAGTCGTCTCGTTCCAAAAAGTGGTACGCTTATTCTGTTCACACGGGAACGAAACGGAACGAAACCATTTCTGGAACGGAACGATACGATCTGAATTTTCCCGTATGAACGCAAACCCTCAGCGTTCCACTTTTTGGAACTAAGACTTACAGTAGAACCCTTCGCAATCGCTCCCGTGTGAACGGGGCATTCTCGTGAAAAACGATGTAGACTATGTTAGTGGAGATTTGAATTCGGTCTTCAAATTAGCTAGCCAAATCCTTATTATTCGTGTGTCAATTGCGAGGTCCCTTGGCCATACTGTGTGAAATTGTTTTCTGCTTTCGAGAGGCCGGTACCTAGGGTAAACTTTCTGTTGCTACGGATTACCTTATGATTATAATATTAAACGAGAACGCAAATTCTGCTGTGGGCGGCTTCTGGCTAAGCTGAGATTTTTCTCAAACGTTCAATCTAGAAGGCAGCTGTTTTTCTCAATGTATATAACGAAACAGCCAGAATCTTAAACACTCACACAAACTGAAAACCTTCAGAGATTATCAACGAAAAAAGCGGTGAGTTATGATCTTTTGCTAAGTTTTTTGAAGCCTAAATTTAAAGGCATTTTAGTAAAAATTTCAGTTTCTTTCAGTAGACGACAAAAGACATGTGCTGTGTCGTTTATAATCATTTATTACCTAACTGATTTTACTATTTTGCAATTTACTTTTCCAAAAGAAACTAAAATTTGCCCATTACTGAAACATTCTTTAAAGTTGTCGGATTTTGTTTGAGTAGGTCTTCTGAAAAGACTAAATGCTTCTTTGATACAAATATTGGCGACCTTATTACTAGTATCTGAATGTTGTTTTTGTCCGTGGCCTGCGGCATTTTGCTGTTTGACAGTGTACTAGATTTCTACTAGCACAGAAGGATTTCTAAGGGATTTCATTGAAAAAAGGATTTTAAGCAAAAGTGTACGAGATTTCCAAGGAGTGAAACTCCCTTTTAGCCAATTTATCAAGAAGACAGTATTGAATGGCTTGCAACTATCGAATTTGTCTAAATTTTTCCATTGAACACAAGAATGATTGAACTCCGATAAAAAAAACAAAACTGATACAGGAATGACGGGAACCGAGAAAAAAACCTAAACATACTGAAGAGAAGAAAATATAAGAATAAATAATAAACTTTATTGCTTTATAGTAATTTGAATATATTTGAAATCAGCCCTTCTACTTTTACTTTAGCTTCAAGTATCCTTTGACAGCTGATAAAGTTAACCCGCAACACCTTGATGTTCCCATCTGAGCCATTGATGTTTCATTCATCTCTGATCCCTGAATTCCCTCTGCGCCGAGAGAACCGAGGCGCGCTAATAGGATATTTTGTTAGGTCTTCAAATACAGTACAGCTAGTCAAAAAAATTGATACGTCGAACTTATGTCAAGTTAAATCTAATTGCGATTGAGTCCATAACGAACGCGACCAAAGTTTGAGTTTGCTTGGGTTTGATTCAGACGTCGAATTTGTCAGATTCAATTCTTGAACCACAGGGAAACAGAGACAAAATTACAAAAAACGGTCTCTGGTGTAGACTTGGCTTTGTTGACTTGGTGATGATTTTGTAGTTTTTTGATTTGCGTTGTCTACTTTCTTCAACGTTGATCGTCGCTCAAAATATTTGCATGTTAAACATAGCTGTTGTAGCTCAGGTATATTCAGATTTCCTTTGGAACAACTTTCTTGCAAGCTCTTGAAAATAATACAAGGCTCTGTTAGGCCACAATACAATAGGCAAATGTCGCCATTTCATTTGAACGAAACACAATTCTGGCTTTTCTCACAAGAATAAACAGGGTAACGGAACGAAGTTTGCTAGCTCGAATTCTTTTTATAGTCGTAGTTACTAACAGGTGTCACCATGTTTACTTCGAAATGAAAATAATAGACAGAGAATAACTTCTTACAAAGAAGGCCAACCGAAAAGCGTGCACTTTTTTCAACTACTAATACTCTACGCATGCTCACACCTTTGCCAACAGAATAAAAAGCGGAGCAGAATTGAAATCAATTGAATTTGACTAAACGGAAATTCCTCGTATGAACCCACGTCGCATTTGTGTTAGATAATCTAACAGAGCATCAAAAACTTGAGTCAGATTTGAGTCAAGTTTATCACTTGAATTCAGACCATATATTTATCATGGATTTATATTGTATTTAATCAAATAATTTGATTTAATTCGACATAAGTTCGACGTATGAATTAAAGCGTTTGTTTCTCTGTGCTATGACAGAAATGACAGAAAGCTTTGTCAGTCACCTCCACGGACAAGTATACATTTATATGTTAATAAGACCATAATTATGTTTAAAATGATATGGTTAAGATAAATGTTTTGATGTTCTACAGTGCTGAGGTCTATCTAATCTACAGTATGACAACTGATAACCCATTAACACGCCAAGCAGAAGTAAAAAAAAAATTAAAACTGGGAGACTGCAAAAGAAGTATGGACACGAGACATGTCTAGTTAAGTCCATGGACGCATGGACGACTGTTATTTAAAATAACAGCAACTACGAAAAACATACTCACCCCGGATAACGTATGTGCAGTACAGCGGTGGTTGTGCAGTACAGCGGTGGGATACCATGAGTACAGCGGTGGATGTTCAGTACAGCGGTGGGATACCATGAGTACAGCGGTGGATGTTCAGTACAGCGGTGGGATAACATGAGTTGCGTGGAGGGATACCATCAGTACAGCGGAGGGATACCATAAGTACAGCGGTGGGTGTTCAGTACAGCGGAGGGATACCATGAGTTGAGTGGAGGGATGCCATCAGTACAGCGGAGGGATACCATCAGTACAGCGGTGGTTGTTCAGTACAGTGGAGGGATGACTTGAGTACAGCGGTGGATATTCAGTACAGCGGAGGGATACCATGAGCTGTGTGGAGGGATACCATCAGTACAGCGGAGGGATACCATCAGTACGGCGGTGGATGTTCAGTACAGCGGTGGGATCACATGAGTACAGCGGAGGGATATCATGAGTACAGCGGTGGATGTTCAGTACAGTGGAGGGATATCATGAGTACAGCGGTGGATGTTCAGTACGGCGGTGGGATACCATGAGTACAGCGGTGGGCGTGCAACCTGTTTGAGAAATTGCAACGGTGTTGCACGAATATGGCAGTATCTGTTTGCAGAAACAGACGCGTTTCGCTCTTCCCATTCCATAGGTTTAGAAAACCAGTATATTACGGGACCGCATAAATTCACACAATCAAAGCTCAAGCCTGCTATGGGCTGCGATTTTTGGAATAGACTGGCTGGCTACTAAGTGCCTCTATTTACTGCCTAGATACTGCCATATTCGTGCAACACCGTTGCAATTTCTCAAACAGGTTGCACGCCCACCGCTGTACTCATGGTATCCCACCGCCGTACTGAACATCCACCGCTGTACTCATGATATCCCTCCACTGTACAGAACATCCACCGCTGTACTCATGATATCCCTCCGCTGTACTCATGTGATCACACCGCTGTACTGAACATCCACCGCCGTACTGATGGTATCCCTCCGCTGTACTGATGGTATCCTCCACACAACTCATGGTATCCTCCGCTGTACTGAATATCCACCGCTGTACTCAAGTCATCCCTCCACTGTACTGAACAACCACCGCTGTACTGATGGTATCCTCCGCTGTACTGATGGCATCCTCCACTCAACTCATGGTATCCCTCCGCTGTACTGAACACCCACCGCTGTACTTATGGTATCCTCCGCTGTACTAATGGTATCCTCCACGCAACTCATGATATCCCACCGCTGTACTGAACATCCACCGCTGTACTCATGGTATCCCACCGCTGTACTGAACATCCACCGCTGTACTCATGGTATCCCTCCGCCGTACTGATGATATCCCTCCGCTGTACTGATGTTATCCCTCCGCTGTACTGCACAACCACCGCTGTACTGCACAACCACCGCTGTACTGCACATACGTTATCCGGGGTGATACTGGTCATGATCGTGGGATAGATTTTTCCACAATTTACATAAACACAATACAATTGACATAATAGATATAGGATTTATGCCGAGGACTCTATGATCAAAGTTACAACGAAAATTACTGAGCGTAAGAGCTTAATGAAATCGTCGAGCAACTCTTGCAGCCCAAGGCTGTCCTCCCGTTCAGCTTTTGTATTTCAACTATAGCATGTTAAGCCTTCTTTAGTACCATGCACACTCATAGCACCATATTTTTACGACAGGCATGATATGAGAGCTAACGAAGACTCCACTCGACTCTACTGAGCTCCACTCTCCAATGTCATACATCACCAAAAAAATACTGTTCTTTCAGGATACCTAGGCCGATGTGGTGATTATTTCCGATCTCCTATTCCTCATAGTTGATTGTTTTTCTTTTCAGTGATGAACGATACAGAGTCAGGGGTATCTTATTTTGTTGGCGTTGCTTTATCTCTCGTAATGCTGGTTGGCATACCACTGAATAGCTATGCAATAAAATTGCTTATGAAAAACAATAACGCATCAAGATTCCTCGACAAGATTCCAATCAGCCTGTGCATATGCAACATTGTTCAGATGTTTCCTTTATACATATTAAACGTGGTAGCAAGTTTCAAAAAGAAATGGTTATATGGTCATATTGGGTGTCAATTTGGTGGATTTTGGTTACACTTTACAGCCAATGTTGCGGTATGGCATATTGTTGTATTCGTTCTAGTTCAACGTAAAGTCATCTGCAGCAATGTCGTCAACGTTGGCATAGACATCAGCCAAAAGAAACAGATGATTATCATTTGTGTTTTATGGTTGAATGGTTTCATTTGGAGTGCTATACCTTTTGTTGGTTGGGCAACATATGAACTTGAAGGTTTAAACATCAGTTGCTCTATTGGACTCGACAGAAATCCCTCGTATGAACCAACGTCAAATTTGCGTTAGACAATCCAACAGAGCATCATAAACATGAGTCAGATTTGAGTTAAGTTTATCAATTGAATTCAGACGATATATTTATCATGAATTTATCTTAGATTTAATCAAATAATTTGATTTAACTCGACATAAGTTCGACGTATAAATAAAGCCTCAAAAGCGTGTAGACTTATTACATTGGTCGTAGTCTACGCTCCTCCACACTACACCACCCAAATAAAACAATGTGCAAAAAAACAGCACGTTAAACCTTCTTTAGTACCATGCACATTCACTCTGAGGAAACAGCTGTATCTTGTTTTAGTTGTTAGAAGCTGTTTCCGCAAGAGTGGGAGGAAGGTAATAAGTCTGTAATAATGATATAGATAAATGTTTTGATGTTCTACTTAGCTGAGGTCTATCTAATCTACATTATGACAACTGCTCTGCTAACCCATTAACACGCCAAGCAGAAGTAAAAAATATTCTAACTGGGAGACTGCAAAAGAAGTATGGACATGAGACATGTCTAGTTAAGTCCATGAACGTATGGGCGACTGTTATTAAAAACAACAACAACTATAAAAAACATATTGGTCATGATCATAGGATAGATTTTTCTACAATTTACATAAACACAATAAAATTGACACAATAGATATATGGTTTAAGCCCGCGACTCTATGATCAGAGGTACAACGAAAATAACTGAGCGTACGAGCTTAATGAAATCGTCAGGTTGTCCTCCCGTTCAGCTTTTGTGTTTCAACTACAGCATGTTAAGCCTTCTTTAGTACCATGCACATTTATAGCAACATATTTTTTTGACAGGCCAACACTAGGATAGATTTTTCCACAAGTGGCATGCGAAACCTGATGGGATATGAGTCAAAAATGCATGATATGAGAGATAAAGACGACTCCACTCGACTCCACTGAGCTAAAGAGCTGAATGAAATTGTCGAGTAACTCTGCAATGTCATACATCACCAAAACAATACTGTTCTTTCAGTATACCTAGGGCGGTGTGGTGATTATTTCCGATCTCCTATTCCTCATACTTGATTGTTTTTCTTTTCAGTGACGCAAATAACATGATCGGGGAAACAGAAACAGAAATGAACGATACAGAGTCAGGAGTATCTTATTTTGTTGGCATTGCTTTATCTCTCGTAATGCTGGTTGGCATTCCACTGAATAGCTATGCAATAAAATTGCTTATGAAAAACAATAACGCATCAAGATTCCTCGACAAGATTCCAATCAGCCTGTGCATATGCAACATTGTTCAGATGTTTCCTTTATACATATTAAACGTGGTAGCAAGTTTCAAAAAGAAATGGTTATATGGTCATATTGGGTGTCAATTTGGTGGATTTTGGTTACACTTTACTGCCAATGTTGCGGTATGGCATATCGTTGTGTTCGTTCTAGTTCAACGTAAAGTCATCTGCAGCAATGTCATCAACGTTGGCATAGACATCAGCCAAAAGAAACAGATGATTATCATTTGTGTTTTATGGTTGAATGGTTTCATTTGGAGTGCTATACCTTTTGTTGGTTGGGCAACATATGAACTTGAAGGCTTAAACATCAGTTGCTCTATTGCTTGGGAGAAAAATGATTCTGGTAACTTATCATACATATGTGCAATATTCTTTGTTAATTTCATTTTCCCTATATTGATTCTTGCTATTTGCTACATTCAAATAGTGAAGAAATTCAAAACCCATGTTGCAAACCTATCTTCTCCAGTTGCTAGGCTTACAAATGACAGTAATAAAATGAAACTTAGAAGGATTGTTTATACGGGACTATTTATGACATTATCCTTTCTTATTGCTTGGACACCGTATGCTGTAGTTGCTGCAATAACTGTATTCAGAGGAGAAAAGGTTTCCCCAATAGCTGGATCTATTCCGCCGTGATTGCCAAGTCTGCAGGATTAGCATATCCTATGATGATTGTAGTAAAAGAGAAGACATCAAGCAATGGAACAGTAGTGAAATTTTCAAGCAGAAATGGCCAAAATACTGTAAGCAATCTCTTAAATAAAAAAGATCAAAATAACACAGAACAGCAATGATTTGCAGCATCAGCATCTATTCGAGCAGTCATTGCAGTCTGCTCCGTTGGCCTTCACTTATAATGACTCATGAAAGGAAAGGACCTCTAAAAGTTGAACAATATACATACATACATTTTCAACTAAAAGTTCTATCAGAAATCTGTAACATCAAAAACACCAAAAAACGCATGTTACTGCACTATTTGTTATGTTTTAAT
>JACTAT010000030.1:1085473-1099164 GCA_014526335.1 Chrysaora quinquecirrha | reverse complement strand
TTGTCATCATCATCATCATAAACTCTTTCAAGAATTTCTCCAGAAATGTTCTGAAACGAGAAATATCCACTATAACTAAAGCTTACTTTGTTTAGATTAATCCAAGAGAACATACTGCCGCATGAAACGAGGGCGAACACGGCCGGAAGAATGACATGATAGCTAATGAAGAATAAATGAAAGAGATAAAACTAGATCTATATAAAAATCACCTCCGTTGTTTTACTGCTGCTTTTATCATTCTCGAAATTAATCATATCATCAAATGGTGTCGCTTCATTTGCTCGATTATCTTTGAAGAAACCTTAAAATGACGTATTCATTGTTAAGTCAAAAAGCCAGTTTTCCAAGATACAATTTCTGTACAGGAAATTAGCGACAGTTTTGTGTAATTAGCTACTCTTCAACATGTTTATAAAGACAACGATTCAACAAGATCAGTTCGGTATCAGTTCATGTGACAGTTCAGATCAGTTCATGTGACAACTCTTATTAGAACACGTAGCACAAAACCTAAAGATTTATCGTCACAGTGAAAACTCCTGGGACTCTTCAATATTTATACCCACTATACCCATGGCAAAGATATTCAAGATCCTATATACCGCATTTCCTCGAATAAGAGCCCTCCCATGAAAAACGCCACCTTGGATTGAGCTGCCCATCAGGTTAGTCAAAGACACTCCATTGATCGCGTATGTGAGAGCTCTTGATTGGAGGAATCAAGAAACCCTTCCTACTAGCTGTTGCGAAACTTAGTTTTTGTGAGAACCTTAGTTTATTCATAGATTTTCAAATAATTGCACCTCTTCGAGACAGATCTTTAAATAAACACCGGGCGCTTAATCGGGGAAAAAATTTTAATCGTAATGTGAACCGTCTAACGGAAACGGGTTGTGTCTATTTATTGAAGATATTTCTAGCAGTCTATTTATTGAAGATTTTTCAACAGTTTCTGGCCATTTCCACCTTTGTTTGCAAATCCTCTGCCCTTACCCAAGGTACTGTCGACTTAAAACAACAAACAAAAAGAAATACTATTGAGGTAGCGAGAAAGATCAGTCAAGGCACCTAAAGGTCTTGGGCTGGAATCTTGTTTGGATAGTTTCGACAAGTTTGCAGTCAACCCAGCTGTTCACTCTTTCGCGAGAAACAAGAGAAACAAGCTTTTAGAATACAGGTCTAGGGAAAAGCTGCAGGCTCATTAAGCCAGCCAGGCTTATCTCGACCTATCAATACAACAGAACTATGGCAAATTAGTTTAACTGCTAAATTATGTCGACATGTGACGAACTAGTCAAAACTTACAGGATACAATTGATCGCGGTTACGAGAGCGCTCACATCGACTGTGCTTTCGGGAATCAGTTGTAAACTAATTTCAGAAGTAGACCATGCCCAATTTTCTCGCATTGTGCACAAACAGTTGCGGTAAAAAAAACTAGCTGCCAACTAGTTGCGAGAGCGCTTATGTCGACAGGTAAGTTGCTTGCACCGCTTAGCAGTTGGCAACTAGTTCTGACAGTGCAAAATGTCGACATAAGGCTGCCGTTAAATCTGTAACTGGCTCAAAGCTTAACCAGTCTTAGCAAATAAATTTTGCCTGCTGTTTGCATATGCCGCACGATAAAGTTTCTTCAAATTCGCCTCTCTAGTATTTGAGCTGCTAACAGAATTTTAAGTTCTCGAAATCTGGTAAAGCTTTAGAAACTCTAAGTAGCGATAAATTATCTTAATGAGTGCGATAAGTATCTAAATGAGAAATATTAATTTCAGACCTGGTCCCTGTTTTAGTGTGCCAGAGTGTGTGCGACTGTGTCCTTTAGTTGTCCTCATAGATTTCAGGAAATCAAATTCCTTTACAAAAAAAGCAATTACAAGAAATTAATCATTGGACACATAAGACGCCCAAAAACTATCCAGGAAAGATGTCTAAATATTTGATCTGCAACGACTGATTTGACCTATATGTCGATAAAATAACTCGTAAAAGTTACAACAAATTAGGCACCCATAAAAAATTGTTTCAAGGCTTTTATAAAACAATGGAATGGTCCTTAATGTAGATGTAGCGACTGCTTGGAATTTATTCAATCGTGTCTGGTGTCATGTCACTTTAGTATTTACTATATATTAATGTAAATTATTCGATTTAGATTAGTTAACTTTTTATATATTGCTAGCTAGTAGATATTTAACCGAATTAACATAAATCAACAACAACAAAATAATGTTTATTGTAATGTCATAATGTGTATCAATGTATATTGGTTCATTGTAAATTGGAAATTTATGTACCTTAAAAAAATGCAGCACGGTCCCCCTGAAAAGAGTCTATTGGGACTGACGGGGCTACCGTGGTTACAAAAAGTTAGATTAGATTAGATGAGTGTGAATCCTGCAATGCAACACATTGCTTTTTCAAAGGATAGGTTGAAGCGGGTTGTTTCCTTCGGGCGCTTCTGAAATCAGATCAAATAGCTGCTGTAGCCGTTTCTGGCCATACCTTTGGATGCACAATTTTAAATTCACTCACCTGCAGCGAAAAAATTTTGAAATTTGATCGAACGGGGCATAATTCCCAAACTTCGTTTTCTAAAAACATTCTCAGCTCATCTAAAGTTGCTCTAAAGAAGAAAATTACAGGATGAGAAACAAAAATACATTCAAACAACCAAACTTCAAATTATGTAGCTCAAGAACATGACGAAGAAATGAGCCTTTTTTAGCTTAACTCTACATTGCACATGCTTTATTAACACGTGGATTACTATTATCTGGTTCGACAAATCAAAAAACATGAAAAACATTTCACTGAAAGGCTCGATTGCAATAAAACTTTTCAATTAAGGGTCTTGAAAATTTTTTGCAATTTCTTGATATTCAACTAGCTACCTCTGATTGGGGTTCAGCATCAAACGGAAAACGTTCTGACGTGGATTCTATACTCCCAGATTTAATGTTGACAAGAAATGGGGCAATTTACATATGATTGCGCTGTGAAAATGAATGAGTGTGCATAGTTCAACCACGAACCATGAGATACTGGTGATTTCAGAATATTGATATCCGTTAAATCTAGGTTCTAATGCCGGCGTATTTATGATTGGTTAACACAAGTCTGGTATCAAACAGGACATTGAGTTTTCTTCTAATTAAAATGCGTTAAGACTAAAATAAATTGATATTAAGTCTAATGTAATAATGCAGTAATTTTGCAGTAATATAGAGAATCCGAAAACAGTAAATTTTGTGTGGAATTCTGAGTCTTTCATATCCAAAAGTACCACAGAGCTTAATTGTGGTTTTTAAAAATCGAGGGTTATCGAGAGATTAAACTTTAATTGGTGCTGGCTGCGATTCGTGAAAATTATCATGATGTTAACTTCGATGAAAAAGTTTTACCTGTGGTATGCTTTGAAATAATTAATGGTCTGAGTTCTTATTGAATCTTGCAAACTCTGTGACTTGCTACCACAGAAATCTTCGCCAATGACAATCAATCTGAAATCAGAATTCGTAGAGAATCAGGCTTAAATTATATTTTATATATTTTATATAGTTTTAAAATAGCAAAATCAGCAGGGACATATTTAAAAGCATTTTTCATCAAAGTTTTCACTCAATCGGACTATTCAATTAATCCTATTGGTCTTCCTACTATATGCCACAAGCTGATTGGTGTTTAAAACACAATCCCAACTCAGCGCTACTTTCTGTTTGGCACACCTAGGTATAAATTCCGCCTTTTTACAGTGTTTCGGTCATTTTCTGACGTTTGTACACTGGGGTGTCAGACGAAAATGCTTTCAAGTCAAAAATGTTTCCGCTGTATCTTGCAACTTAAAAATTTTGTACTGTTCAAAAACGATTAAAATACGCGTTTAAATTGATTTCCGGACACAATAAACTTGAATTTACACTAAGGCAACGCTACATTAAGGTAACGTTTCACGGTCAAAAGTGTTCCGTTTACCGATCGTGTTTTTTTTATCGGATACGAATTGTGTTTTCGGAGTGTGCGACTGTGTCCTTTAGTTGTCCTCATAGATTTCAGGAAATCAAATTCCTTTACAAAAAAAGCAATTACAAGAAATTAATCATTGGACACATAAGACGCCCAAAAACTATCCAGGAAAGATGTCTAAATATTTGATCTGCAACGACTGATTTGACCTATATGTCGATAAAATAACTCGTAAAAGTTACAACAAATTAGGCACCCATAAAAAATTGTTTCAAGGCTTTTATAAAACAATGGAATGGTCCTTAATGTAGATGTAGCGACTGCTTGGAATGTATTCAATCTTGTCTGGTGTAGGGGTCACTTTAGTATTTACTATATATTAATGTAAATTATTCGATTTAGATTAGTTAACTTTTTATATATTGCTAGCTAGTAGATATTTAACCGAATTAACATAAATCAACAACAACAAAATAATGTTTATTGTAATGTCATAATGTGTATCAATGTATATTGGTTCATTGTAAATTGGAAATTTATGTACCTTAAAAAAATGCAGCACGGTCCCCCTGAAAAGAGTCTATTGGGACTGACGGGGCTACCGTGGTTACAAAAAGTTAGATTAGATTAGATGAGTGTGAATCCTGCAATGCAACACATTGCTTTTTCAAAGGATAGGTTGAAGCGGGTTGTTTCCTTCGGGCGCTTCTGAAATCAGATCAAATAGCTGCTGTAGCCGTTTCTGGCCATACCTTTGGATGCACAATTTTAAATTCACTCACCTGCAGCGAAAAAATTTTGAAATTTGATCGAACGGGGCATAATTCCCAAACTTCGTTTTCTAAAAACATTCTCAGCTCATCTAAAGTTGCTCTAAAGAAGAAAATTACAGGATGAGAAACAAAAATACATTCAAACAACCAAACTTCAAATTATGTAGCTCAAGAACATGACGAAGAAATGAGCCTTTTTTAGCTTAACTCTACATTGCACATGCTTTATTAACACGTGGATTACTATTATCTGGTTCGACAAATCAAAAAACATGAAAAACATTTCACTGAAAGGCTCGATTGCAATAAAACTTTTCAATTAAGGGTCTTGAAAATTTTTGCAATTTCTTGATATTCAACTAGCTACCTCTGATTGGGGTTCAGCATCAAACGGAAAACGTTCTGACGTGGATTCTATACTCCCAGATTTAATGTTGACAAGAAATGGGGCAATTTACATATGATTGCGCTGTGAAAATGAATGAGTGTGCATAGTTCAACCACGAACCATGAGATACTGGTGATTTCAGAATATTGATATCCGTTAAATCTAGGTTCTAATGCCGGCGTATTTATGATTGGTTAACACAAGTCTGGTATCAAACAGGACATTGAGTTTTCTTCTAATTAAAATGCGTTAAGACTAAAATAAATTGATATTAAGTCTAATGTAATAATGCAGTAATTTTGCAGTAATATAGAGAATCCGAAAACAGTAAATTTTGTGTGGAATTCTGAGTCTTTCATATCCAAAAGTACCACAGAGCTTAATTGTGGTTTTAAAAATCGAGGGTTATCGAGAGATTAAACTTTAATTGGTGCTGGCTGCGATTCGTGAAAATTATCATGATGTTAACTTCGATGAAAAAGTTTTACCTGTGGTATGCTTTGAAATAATTAATGGTCTGAGTTCTTATTGAATCTTGCAAACTCTGTGACTTGCTACCACAGAAATCTTCGCCAATGACAATCAATCTGAAATCAGAATTCGTAGAGAATCAGGCTTAAATTATATTTTATATATTTTATATAGTTTTAAAATAGCAAAATCAGCAGGGACATATTTAAAAGCATTTTTCATCAAAGTTTTCACTCAATCGGACTATTCAATTAATCCTATTGGTCTTCCTACTATATGCCACAAGCTGATTGGTGTTTAAAACACAATCCCAACTCAGCGCTACTTTCTGTTTGGCACACCTAGGTATAAATTCCGCCTTTTTACAGTGTTTCGGTCATTTTCTGACGTTTGTACACTGGGGAGTGTCAGACGAAAAATGCTTTCAAGTCAAAAAATGTTTCCGCTGTATCTTGCAACTTAAAAATTTTGTACTGTTCAAAGACTATTAAAATACGCGTTTAAATTGATTTCCGGACACAATAAACTTGAATTTACACTAAGGCAACGCTACATTAAGGTAACGTTTCACGGTCAAAAGTGTTCCGTTTACCGATCGTGTTTTTTTTTATCGGATACGAATTGTGTTTTCGGATAGAAGATGCGTGTAGACAAAAAAAAATATTGAAATTTAAATGTCACAAACTCACCGAACAAAGCATAAAGCTGCCAAAGTAAAAATCACGTGACTGTTTATGAAACGAATTTCCTACGCGTGAATCCATCATGATTTGATGGCTCTTTGAGGGTTAAGGCCCTGGTCAAATGATCAAACATTGTTGGTCCAACATCTCAAATTAGCTTTACAACAAATGTTTGACCGTTTGGCCACGTCCACAATCATTGCTGCCCACAAACGATGTTATTGCGATATTAAGCAAGAATGCCTTGTTGCTAAGAAATCTTGTCTGGAAGTGAAATGTTGCAAGTTGTTGCAGTTTGTTAAAAAAGAAATGCTTGACAAGCAATGTTGGAAAGGCAGCCAAACAATCAAAAATTGCTTGACAAGCAAAAATAAGCGAAATTTGTGGCGTGACGTTTTTGCAAAAGTTCAAAAACATTTTCGCTTGACGCAAGCAAAAAATATTGGACGAGCTATGCTTTTGGACGTGGCTAAACGGTCAAAAATTTTGCTTCACAGGCAAATTTCAAATGTTTGATCAACAATGTTTGGTCGTTTGGCCATGTCCAAAAAACATTGCTCGTCTAACATTTTTTGTGTGCATCAAGCAAAAAATGTTTTTGAACTTTTTGCCACGGACGCCACAAAATTTTGTTACTTTTGCTTGTTATACAGTGTTTTAGGACGTGGGCAAAAGGTCAAACATTTGTTGTAAAGCAAATTTAAAATGTTGGATCAACAATGTTTGATCGTTCGGCCAGGGCCTAACACTGTATCTGTATGCTTTGGAACCATAAGGGACAAAAAGTAGTTCCATTTCGTCATAGGACCAACATCATTACAGATTCAAAGAACTGGTGTGAGTTGGAAAGCAGATCTGTAAAATTTCGAAATTCTATTCTCGGATTCAAATCGTACGGGGAAATATGAGTAAGCCGGGTGTCTGTGAGCATCAAAGTTCAACAACAGTGTATGAATCTCACTGGTGTAAAACGTTGCGTTACCGATGCATTAAAAAAAAAACAAAAAACTGTTCAAGGCAATTGCTCATTTCCTTACTTGTTAATAATGTCAAGGACTCGAATGAAATCATCATATTTGAAATATGACAGGTCAGTTGAAAGAACGTATGTCTTTACTTTCTGCTGAATATCCTGCAAAGAAATGGGTAAATTTGAAAGAGAGATGAACATGAAAAACAAAAGCAACGATGGTTTGCTGATTGAGCGCATAAAAAACTTATGCTGGTAGGCAATATCGGTACAGTGGTTATTCGATTATCCGGCCCACTCGGTACAAGATGTTTTCTAAGTTTGTGCGGATAGTCCAAAATTCCGGATAATGGAAATATAAAATCACAGTAAAAACCAGTTGCAAACAAAGAAGAGTAGTTTATAATTCATTTTTCAAACAAAACATCCTTAGAAGACTGGAGAATTAGAGGTTTTAGAGTGATTCTGTTACCATTTTTGCGTGACATTTAAATGTTCTAGTGGTTTGTGCAAAGAAAAATAGAGTATTCGTTGAATAACGATTTCGTAGTTGAAAATTTTTTCAGGACCGGATAATCGAAGTCCGGATAAACGAGGGGTCGGATAATCGAATAACTACTGTATTTTAAATAAGTCATGTACGCTTCACTCATATAAAAAAGACATTTTTTCATTGTTTGGCCATAAAACATTGCTTGTCAACCATATTTGCCAGCAAAACATTGTTTGGCATATTCTGTTTGACTAACAAATTTCATATGTTTCACAAACAATGTTTGATAGTTCGGCCAAGGTACAAAGGGAAGGCTGATGTGACATTAAAAACACCGATCAGACATACAGAAAAAGAAGACCCAGTTAGGTTACTGAAAGAACCAGTTACTGAAAGCTACATATATCCCAGAAAATAATGACCAGCTAAAAAAAAAACGACAAAAGTTCATTTCCTTTGTCTAAATATTAGAGATTATAATAAACCTTATTATTACAAATTATCCCTTTATTGATTATGATCTTGAAGTTAGTTGGCTATACTTGAAGCTAGTAAGAAACTATGATGCCAATTAATGATATTTGCAACCTACTTTTTATCTTTGTAATCAATATTTCTAGAATTCAATATTTTGTTAGTTTTGTTAGTTTTGTAGCGGTTAAAAAGAGCTGTGCTCTAAACAAATCGATGTTCTGTTGCCATTCTGTGAAGTTAGTAAAATATTAAGCAAAAATATCAAAATGAAAAGAATATCATCACATACCTGCCAAATTCTCGTTAGCCCTTGCTCTAATTTTGTTTTTACATATTGTCGATCAAACATGGCTTCAATGCTACCATTTTCAACCCCGTTCTTTTCAATGTCCTCGTCAATGTTATTTGCGTTAGGTGATTTCGGAGTAGTTGCTTCACTAGCTTTGTTTTCAACGAGTTGCTCATATTTTTCATGCCAGTTCATTGCCTGTTTGTAGCTTGACATTACAATCCAGAAATGCTAAGAAGAATGCAATTATTGAAAGACATCGAGTTGACCGTTCTTAAAAATCATTATGCTATACATGCAACTACAGTTTTCCTTGCTTGATACAATTCCTGCTATTAGAAAATTTTCATGTCAGCTCATTGCCTGTTTGTAGTATGATATTACAATCCAGAAATGCTAAGAAGATTGAAATTATTAATACGGGTAGACTCCAACATGACCATTCTTAGAAAATATATTATAACATTCTTCAAAACCGCCCACACAAAATTCTTCCACCCCAGGATACGACCAACCTTCTAAATAAAAGAATTATTTGAGGCTCTGACTGAGCAAACAAATAGCCCAAGTAGCCTTTGACCAATCGAAAACATCTAACATGTTTTTGATTCAGACCTGAAGCGTATTTTGTTCAATATGACCTTTATTGCCCGATGCTGCAAAAAACATTCAAACAGATCTGCAAATAAATATGTAGTAGTAATGTAGTGCTGTAGATGAGAACTTTCTTGCAATCTGTTTTCCTTTTGAAGCCCTGGCTACACAATCAAACATTGTTTCTCAAACATTTCGAATTTGCTTATCAAGCAATGCTTAAACGCATGACCACATCACGAAACATTGCTTGAAAAGCAGACTTTGCCGGGCAGGGCAACTTCTTTCAAAAATTGGTCAAAATCCAAAACAATAAACGATTGACGAGCAATGTTTTACATAGTGGCTAAATAGCAAAACATTTTGACATGCAAACTTTAAATGTTCGACCAACAACATTTCATCGTGTGGCGAGGGGCTTTTGACAGGTTTGAAATGCGAGTTATTGCTAGTTAATTAAGATGATCGATTCAGTCTTACTGCTAATATCTTGTATGTCGCAGAGATCTCAGCAAAAGAAAAGAAGAAATTTTATTTTGTTGAGCAGCTTTACAAAGAGAATACCATTAACCCTATGCAGCAGCAACGAAAGCAGAAGGTTATCTGGATGTTTTCAAAATAACTCTGAGAGAAACACAAAAAACTTTACCTTGCAGAGATCGATTAGACAAGAAGTGAAATTATTCAATCCAATGTTCTAGAAAGAAATCACCTGAGCTCATAAAAGTTATAGAATATATTCACGGATAAACACTGAGGAAATATAACACAACTCTGTATTTTTCAGTCTGTATAAAGAAATTGTGGAAAGCGATAAATAAAATATATAAAAATAATAACAATGTATATCAAATGTAAATGTTGACTTGTATGTTCACACTATTTTGAGTTCCATGCAATGCCAATTTTTTATGTCAATGCATATACTTGCTTCTGCGTTTATATCGTTTATGTAGCTGCCTTATGGAAAACAATAATCGAAAATATGGTACCAGGAGATTATCATGATCAAGTGTTTTTCATTCTATTTATCAATTTCAATTTCATTACATTTTACAAAATGTTCCAAAAAGAATTTCTACTGAAAAAAAACCATAGGCAAAAAGTATTAAGATGGCTTATTCAAGCCTTGGTGAATGCAAGATAACTATATTATTTCAGACGAAACTAAAACGTGGACTGTGTGACAACTCAGTAGAAACTTGGACTGGACTATGGGACACCTGGACTGTGTGACCATCGGAATCAAAGCAAAACTGTACTTTTCTTAGTCCTCGACTTTTGTTCACAAAATGTTCCCAGACTCATAAAAAATCCCAGTAAAAACAGTCTTCGCCAACAACAACAAACATTTACATAGCGAAATTCAATTGAATGGCGTAAGTTCAGAGATTGGTTTTGTGCATCCATCTTTCAATGTGGCCAAAGAAGCGAAAACAAGGACTAATGTTATATGTTCAAATATCCTTAGAATCAGTGAGCAATCAGCTTTCCCGCATGAAGAGTGGCCTTATAAAGTGATCTTATAAAGCAGCCTTAAAGTGACCCTTACTAGCGAGGGTAAAATCAAAAATCGAAACTTCGGTGTTGGCTTATTCATGTACAACACGGTAACATTTCTTTAAATTGTCAACTTCAATTCAGTGTCTCCACTTTAAAATTAAATCGGTTGACGTTTCGCGGAGGCAATTTTGCAGATGTGAAATAGACCAGATATTGATCACATGAAGAGCGAGATTCAATGGTCAAACCCAAACGAGCCGCATTGTGACGGTCTAGCAAGTTTAGTAAATTTTGTCTCGTTCATATCTACTAATACATAAAAATCCTACACAAGCTCGACATATCAAACAGACCTTTTCTTTAGTGGCATACAACAGTTGATTGGGGTGGAACCTGTACTGTGCCATCAAATAGCTGGCGACAATGCAACCAAGCTTAATTTCTCTATAAAATTCTCAAGGAGCTCTCAACGTTTTATACAGCCGAGAGCTTATAACTCGGTTGGCTTTAGTGTTTTCGGTATACTAAGCTTTCTTTCGACAGTGACATAGAAGTTTTATAAGTGTTTTTATAAGTATTAATCATGTCGAAATTGCATGGTATTGGTGGAAAATTTTCAAAACTTACTTTTGACAGTGATGCAAAACCAAAATCTGCTGCTGAATTAGGAAGTGAGTTGTTTTTCTGCAAGAAAAAGGGCATTTGATTCGATAAGAAGGTAAAGGTTTGGTTCCACTAAACTGAATTAAGGCCGCTATGCGCCTGGGCAATTTTCCAATTCATCAATGAAACCCTACGCATTTTTACCAAGTTCGATTTATGACTCTGCATAAAATTCAAAAATTAATTTCCACTTCAGGCTTGGTAATTTTTGAGACAGACGCCGGTAAGGAGACAGATGGTTGTTGTTTTATATCTACATTAATATTTGTTTATAAGAAACATCTTATTGCAAACTACAGACATTCTCTTTCTGGAAATTAAGAAACTCTCCTGAATGCATTGGAAGTATTACTTGCAAAGTTATAATCAATATCTTTCGTTGTGGTTTTCATATATTTACAGACAAATTACTTCTCTCAATTTTCTGCATTTTTTAATCCTTCTGCCTTGAAAAATCGTAATTTCGCGTTATCTGACACTACCTATATATTTCTATAAAAAAGTCGTTCTAAGAGATCCAGACTCTCGAATGGACTAAAATCTAAGAAACCCAGTACAGGAAATTTTTTACGCAGGACACTTTTCACCTCAAACAGCGAAAGATTTTCTTTTATTTCCCGTGTGTCTCTGCAACAAAGCTTATCTGTGACAAGGAGACAAACAGGAAACTCATACGCATTCAAATACGATTGATAAATTTGTTTGAAACATCATTCAAATACAGAATAACTATGCTGCCAATATGGATATTCAAGAAACTTTCGGTGCTCAAAATCTTAAAATTTTTAAGAAACTTTCAGTACTGCATCAATTTTAAGTTTCTTATACAAAAAATATGTGTCAAGGTTTTCTGTAAGTTTAAGATTATGTAGGTGCTATACACTACAATTATTTAAAAATCATTATAAGAGCAAAAGCAAAAAATGTTAAATTTGCAAAATTACAAACGAAAAACTGCTTTCAAATGAACTCATAAAAAAAACCTTTCAAAAAAAAACAAAGATGGTAGAATCAGAAATCTGTGAAAAGGTTTTATAGGTACCGCTAAATGATCCGAGACTACTTGTAATGCAACATTGTTCACTGTATTAAGATAGTGCATTTGTAACTGATCCATGGCAGTCTATAGAAAAAGAAACAATGTTAGTTTTCTCAGTAACAAAATATAATGAACAAATGTCGTCTAAATGTTTTGTAGCTGAACACTTGCAAATCTTACGGCATGATTATACTTTATCAACAAAGACGCTATGTACAAGTTTTTGCTTCGCTTTGCTTGGGCTATTAAAACACTTTGTTGCTAAAATATGATGCGCAAAGATTGAAAAAGTTTTCCAGGATTTACGCAATCCAATTATACTTATAAGACTGCAGAACATCAACTATTAAGAAATTAATTGCATTGGTAACATTATGAGGGGAACTCATATGTACATGTCTTCTTTGAGTTGCGCAAACCTTAAAAAAACGTTTTTGATAGCGTTTCTGGCTTTACCTTTCACAAGTCCATATAGACACCAAAATAGAAATAAGAGGAAAGGATAAATACAAACAAAGCCAGTTGTAAAATTATGAATATTCAAACATTAATTTACCTGTGTCTTGCCGAGAAGCATATACGCAGAAAGTATCTTTTCGTACTGTTTCTCGTTGAAATCATTGCAGACTTTAGATAAAGCAACATCAAGTTGCTCCTATTTAGAAGATAAACATACTAACTCAACATCTAGACAATCCACGGAGCTATAAACGGCAAGCATATGTAGTAAAAAGAGTGGACAATATATGTCACAGGGTTATTAAGGGGAGCTAAGCGAAACACAAAGAAAGGTGCAAGGACTTGGATATGAATTCGAATTCTAGACACGACACACAAAGGAAACGTGCAATGGTGCTATGTATGTTGAATTGACTCCAACGCCTTGGTATTACTAGTGCCTATCAAACTAGTTCTGGAGCGAATTCGCAACAACTTGCTTTTCTTAACCCAAACATGTCTGGTTTCTGAAGCGTTATCTGACTCTTCACCTTATCGTAGCCCTATGTTTCACTTATTATCCCACTTTTCTGTATCAAACTAAACACTGTTTTGAGTTTGAGCAACTACACATTCAGCATTAAAATGGGTCTTTATTCCGTTTGCTAAGCAAACTACAGGGTTAAGACTTTCAAGGAAAATGGAACTATCATTTATTGCAACTATTTTTTGTACTTATTTTCTCATACTTCGATCTGGTCTAAAGTTTCTTGAAGGTCGGAGCTCAATTCTCTGCAAAAAGGAACAACAATTAAAAATAAAGAAAGCAGAATTGTCGATTGAGTAGAATTGTAGTACAGAAGAATTTAAGTTTACAAGTAATGTTGAAAATCACTCTGAAAGTGTCTGTTGCATTAACATTATTAACATTATCATCACGTGAAAGG
>JACTAT010000030.1:1054933-1078362 GCA_014526335.1 Chrysaora quinquecirrha | reverse complement strand
GTCCTCTTTCTAATAGTTTTTGATTCGCTAACTTTGTGATTAGTTTATTTTGCAGTTAAATATTCGTTTTTGTTGCAAGGTGTACCCGCCTGAATTTGCATGCCAAAGCGATATCACCCACCATAAAATCCGCATGCGCATTGTGGCATTGGCTGATAGGCTGACAACCAAGTTTCTTGAGAAAACATATTATGGCAATTTCTATTCTACAGAACTTTAAAACCACAGAATAAATCATGTTCATGAGAGGGAATTATGCATTATGTGAAAAGATTACGTGAAATGAAATTGGTTCTCCTCTTGCAGCAGACTAAGAAACCTACAGTTGATTACGTATAATGGAAATTTCTAAAGTGAAATCCGATATGTATTAACCCTTCATGAAAGAACCTTTTATGAAGCAAAATATTAACCACAGTCTTAGGCATGGCACTGACCCTCAACTCCCGAAGGTGCAAAGCAGGTCCTTTGGAGTTGAGACTGTTGCTACTGTATATGTAAAACCTAAAATGTGGTCATTGATGTTGCATTGCAATCATGAGGTTGATTGTACAAGAAAAGACAGCAAGTCACACACTGAACTTCTCAAATAGACTAATCATTATACAAAATTGACTGGCTCAGCTGAGGGCACAACATGCATAATATTCTTTTAATACATTTGTTATTCACGACTTTGTTTGATCCGGTTGACATTTTTGCAAGGGGCAATCCTTGGCTGGTTATCTTGTTGCTCATATTATTGACTAAAATTGAATACGAATAATACAGTCCGTGCCCGAAAGGCAATAGTGCATGAGCTGTATTTTGCAAGTGTCTTTAATTTTGCATGTGCGGTGGCATCCAGATTTGAGATTTTGCACGTGCGATTCTAGCGATCGCGAAAATCTGCAAAAGCAGCTCTGAAGATGATAGTTACTCTACAAGCAGTTTTTACTCTTTTACTAAAATATTTTATTTCTTTTTCATATTGGGTGTTTTAAGATTTGATTCGATTTCAAGGGTAAATTCCTACTGTAATCTCGACGCGACAAATTAAAAGACAGAGCAAGGCTTCCACGCTCGTTCTCTTGTGGACAAATAAGGGCTGCGTTGTGTGTTTTAAGATTTGATTCGATTTCAAGGGTAAATTCATACTGTAATCTCGATGCGACAAATTAAAAGACAGAGCAAGGCTTCCACGCTCGTTTTCTTGTGGACAAATAAGGGCTGCGTTGTGTGTTTTAAGATTTGATTCGATTTCAAGGGTAAATTCATACTGTAATCTCGATGCGACAAATTAAAAGACAGAGCAAGGCTTCCACGCTCGTATTCTTGTGGACAAATAAGGGCTGCGTTGTGTGTTTTAAGATTTGATTCGATTTCAAGGGTAAATTCATACTGTAATCTCGATGCGACAAATTAAAAGACAGAGCAAGGCTTCCACGCTCGTATTCTTGTGGACAAATAAGGGCTGCGTTGTGTGTTTTAAGATTTGATTCGATTTCAAGGGTAAATTCATACTGTAATCTCGATGCGACAAATTAAAAGACAGAGCAAGGCTTCCACGCTCGTTTTCTTGTGGACAAATAAGGGCTGCGTTGTGTGTTTTAAGATTTGATTCGATTTCAAGGGTAAATTCATACTGTAATCTCGATGCGACAAATTAAAAGACAGAGCAAGGCTTCCACGCTCGTTTTCTTGTGGACAAATAAGGGCTGCGTTGTGTGTTTTAAGATTTGATTCGATTTCAAGGGTAAATTCATACTGTAATCTCGATGCGACAAATTAAAAGACAGAGCAAGGCTTCCACGCTCGTTTTCTTGTGGACAAATAAGGGCTGCGTTGTGTGTTTTAAGATTTGATTCGATTTCAAGGGTAAATTCATACTGTAATCTCGATGCGACAAATTAAAAGACAGAGCAAGGCTTCCACGCTCGTATTCTTGTGGACAAATAAGGGCTGCGTTGTGTGTTTTAAGATTTGATTCGATTTCAAGGGTAAATTCATACTGTAATCTCGATGCGACAAATTAAAAGACAGAGCAAGGCTTCCACGCTCGTTTTCTTGTGGACAAATAAGGGCTGCGTTGTGTGTTTTAAGATTTGATTCGATTTCAAGGGTAAATTCATACTGTAATCTCGATTCGACAAATTAAAAGACAGAGCAAGGCTTCCACGCTTGTTTTCTTGTGGACAAATAAGGGCTGCGTTGTGTGTTTTAAGATTTGATTCGATTTCAAGGGTAAATTCATACTGTAATCTCGATGCGACAAATTAAAAGACAGAGCAAGGCTTCCACGCTCGTATTCTTGTGGACAAATAAGGGCTGCGTTGTGTGTTTTAAGATTTGATTCGATTTCAAGGGTAAATTCATACTGTAATCTCGATGCGACAAATTAAAAGACAGAGCAAGGCTTCCACGCTCGTTTTCTTGTGGACAAATAAGGGCTGCGTTGTGTGTTTTAAGATTTGATTCGATTTCAAGGGTAAATTCATACTGTAATCTCGATGCGACAAATTAAAAGACAGAGCAAGGCTTCCACGCTCGTATTCTTGTGGACAAATAAGGGCTGCGTTGTGTGTTTTAAGATTTGATTCGATTTCAAGGGTAAATTCATACTGTAATCTCGATGCGACAAATTAAAAGACAGAGCAAGGCTTCCACGCTCGTATTCTTGTGGACAAATAAGGGCTGCGTTGTGTGTTTTAAGATTTGATTCGATTTCAAGGGTAAATTCATACTGTAATCTCGATGCGACAAATTAAAAGACAGAGCAAGGCTTCCACGCTCGTTTTCTTGTGGACAAATAAGGGCTGCGTTGTGTGTTTTAAGATTTGATTCGATTTCAAGGGTAAATTCATACTGTAATCTCGATGCGACAAATTAAAAGACAGAGCAAGGCTTCCACGCTCGTTTTCTTGTGGACAAATAAGGGCTGCGTTGTGTGTTTTAAGATTTGATTCGATTTCAAGGGTAAATTCATACTGTAATCTCGATGCGACAAATTAAAAGACAGAGCAAGGCTTCCACGCTCGTTTTCTTGTGGACAAAAAGGGCTGCGTTGTGTGTTTTAAGATTTGATTCGATTTCAAGGGTAAATTCATACTGTAATCTCGATGCGACAAATTAAAAGACAGAGCAAGGCTTCCACGCTCGTTTTCTTGTGGACAAATAAGGGCTGCGTTGTGTGTTTTAAGATTTGATTCGATTTCAAGGGTAAATTCATACTGTAATCTCGATGCGGCAAATTAAAAGACAGAGCAAGGCTTCCACGCTCGTTTTCTTGTGGACAAATAAGGGCTGCGTTGTGTGTTTTAAGATTTGATTCGATTTCAAGGGTAAATTCATACTGTAATCTCGATGCGACAAATTAAAAGACAGAGCAAGGCTTCCACGCTCGTATTCTTGTGGACAAATAAGGGCTGCGTTGTGTGTTTTAAGATTTGATTCGATTTCAAGGGTAAATTCATACTGTAATCTCGATGCGACAAATTAAAAGACAGAGCAAGGCTTCCACGCTCGTATTCTTGTGGACAAATAAGGGCTGCGTTGTGTGTTTTAAGATTTGATTCAATTTCAAGGGTAAATTCATACTGTAATCTCGATGCGACAAATTAAAAGACAGAGCAAGGCTTCCACGCTCGTTTTCTTGTGGACAAAAAAGGGCTGCGTTGTGTGTTTTAAGATTTGATTCGATTTCAAGGGTAAATTCATACTGTAATCTCGATGCGACAAATTAAAAGACAGAGCAAGGCTTCCACGCTCGTTTTCTTGTGGACAAATAAGGGCTGCGTTGTGTGTTTTAAGATTTGATTCGATTTCAAGGGTAAATTCATACTGTAATCTCGATGCGACAAATCTAGAAACTGGAATGGTGGACCACTACTTGGTGTATGGCATAAGAAAAATAAATGCATGGCGACTAAATAAAAAAGGCACGAAGCCAAAAATAGTCGAATCGCGTACAATGAAAAAGTACGACAGGGCACTTTTCCAGCAGGACCTACAGCAAGTAGATTGGGAAACCATTCTTACCCCTTTTGCGAATAATCCATCTGCTATGGCTGCTACATTTCAGGAGATTTTCGAATCGATTTTGAGTACACATGCTCCCATTAGAAAAAGGAGAGTACGATCAGAGTTTGCTCCTTGGTTAACCCCAAATCTCAGGAAATCGATGGAAACTAGGGACAAACTAAAAAATTAGCGAAAATATCTCCGGAACTATGGCCTGCCTATACCAAGCAGCGGAATCAAGTAACTAAAGAAATTAAGTGTTCCATCCAGGATTATTACAAAGGGTTAATAGAGAAAATAAAGGATTCAAAGAAAATGTGGAAAACGATCAATCGAGTCTTGGATAAAATACAAAGTCGACGACGATTCCAAGTCTAGAGGTTGATGGTAAAACATTGACAAAAGAAAATGACGTACTTGAAGCGATAAATTATCACTTTGTCTCGGTTGGACCAAAGCTCGCAAGTAGCATAAAAACGAGACCAGGTGATAACTGCTTGCAACATATCACACCAGTAAACAATGAATTCCTACTTAGAACAATAGACAAGCAATATGTGGTGAATGCTATAAATCAGCTCAAGAACGGAAAAGCGTCTGGTCCCGACAAAATCACCGTAACTTTGGTAAAAGACGCGTGCGAATTTATCGCTGAACCACTTTTGCTGATTTATAACTCATCACTCGAAAACGGCATCTTCCCTGACATTTGGAAATTAGCAAGAGTCACTCCAATTTATAAGTCAGGCCCCAAAACTGACCTAAATAATTACAGACCTATTTCGGTAATCTCAGTTTTTTCGAAAATGCTAGAACGGCTTGCTCACGATCAGCTGTTCGAGTTTCTCAAATAGTGGGTTCGCTTAACACCAAAATCGGTATGAATTGTGCATTTTATGATACAAGCATGAAATTTGGCACAAGTACAGAGTTTGATGCGCCAAACAAAATGAGAAACAGACCCAGCTCAGAAAATGGCCCCGAAAGCTATTTTTAGACTGGGGTACTTGGGCCCAGCCCCCACAGAGTTTCCTTCTATAACTTGGAAACTATTTGCGATGCGCAGCTGAAAGTTAGTGCAGTTACATATTTTAATATGCTTAATACAAGGAATAACAAATCCATTCAAAAAATTCCCCTGAAAGCTATTTTTAGACTGGGGTACTTGACCCCAGCCCCCAAAACATTTTAGACAGGGCATTTTTGGCAACATTCTAGCACACTGGGTAACCGGAAATTTTAAAGTAGCTTTGGGCTCTTTGGTGCTTGGTGGTCATTTTAAGACTTGGGAACATTCTGGCAAATCAATGGTTGTGACGTCATCGATGACGTAGAAAAGTTACGGTCAGTGAAAATCTGACTTTTGAATTTTGTGTTTTTAAGATATGGTCAGAAAGAACATCTCAAATGGAGCAAAAAATTATAAAACACCAATTCGATTTGGCTTAATACTCAGAAGTTATTACGATTCGAAATTTGTGTGACGTCATCAAAACGCAAAACTGATATTTTGAGTCTTAACCGTTTCGTGCATAAATCTTTCTTTTGATGTGTTCAGCGTTACTTTTAGGATAAAAGCATCATGTTCTTGGTCACGTACGCTAATTTTTGCATTTCAAACCTTAAATTACGAAGAATGCTCGTAATTTCAATTGCGATACAGCTAGGGCTCCGAACTATCATGAATGTTGAAAAGATGCAAAAGATAAAACATTTTCTGCTTACTTTCTCTGAGAATGGTAATATGATTGAGCCAGATAGAGCGAATTACTTTTTTATGACCACGGTCTTTAATTTGAATTATGTAGCCGTAAATGTTCGAGAAGACGGCAGACACCTATGTCGATAAGTTGTAGACAAAGGCATAGGCGAAGGCATAGGAACAAGTGTAGGTGTAGATGAAGGCACAGGTGTAGGTTAAGGCACAGGTATAGGTATAGGCAAAGACATAGGCGAAGGCATAGGCATAGGCACAGGTGTAGATCTAGATTTAGGCATTGGTGTAGGCGAAGGCATAGGCACAGGTGTAGACGAAGGCAAAGGCATAGGCGAAGGCACAGGAACAGGTGTATGTGTAGGTGAAGGCATAGGTCTAGGCTAAGGCATAGGTATAGGTGTAGGCATCGGCGAAGGCATAGGCACAGGCACCGGCGTAGGTGTAGATGTAGCAAAGGCATAGGCGAAGGCATAGGCACAGGTGTAGGTGTAGATGAAGGCATAGGTGTAGGCGAAGGAATCGCTACAGGTGTAGACGAAGGCAAAGGCATAGGCAAAGCCATAGGCACAGGTGTAGGTGTAGATGTAGGCATTGGTGTAGGCGAAGGCATAGGCACAGGTGTAGACGAAGGCAAAGGCATAGGCAAAGGCATAGGAACAGGTGTATGTGTAGATGAAGGCATTGTTGTAGCCGAAGGCATAGGCACAGGTGTAGATGAAGGCAAAGGCATAGGCGAAGGCATAGGAACAGGTGTATGTGTAGATGAAGGCATTGTTGTAGGCCAAGGCATAGGCACAGGTGAAGACGAAGGCAAAGGCATAGGAACAGGTGTATGTGTAGATGAAGGCATTGTTGCATAGGCACAGGTGTAGATGAAGGCAAAGGCATAGGCGAAGGCATAGGAACAGGTGTATGTGTATGAAGGCATTGTTGTAGCCGAAGGCATAGGCACAGGTGTAGATGAAGGCAAAGGCATAGGCGAAGGCATAGGAACAGGTGTATGTGTAGATGAAGGCATTGTTGTAGGCCAAGGCATAGGCACAGGCGAAGGTGTAGATGAAGGCATAGGAGTAGGCGAAGGCATAGGCACGGATATTGCTAGTTTGGAAACCAGGCTTGGTGGTGGATTGGAGGGGAATTCAAATACTACGGTTCACCCGAAACACAGAAAAATCCGTTCACTTTCGTGCTAAAGTACGAAGTGTGCCACTTTTTATCAGTCTTAATAGGCATAATACAGAGATTTATACAAGATTACAATAACAGTAATCGATAAGCTATTTGAATTGACTTTTGCAAAGAATTTTGATTACGTTTTAGAGCTTCAAGGTGAGAGACGCAGTTCGCAAGTTGTTACGTTGACAAATGTATAACTTTGTAAGT
Source organism: Chrysaora quinquecirrha (assembly GCA_014526335.1). Classification (NCBI taxonomy): domain Eukaryota; kingdom Metazoa; phylum Cnidaria; class Scyphozoa; order Semaeostomeae; family Pelagiidae; genus Chrysaora; species Chrysaora quinquecirrha. Next base: position 1,071,263 of record JACTAT010000030.1, on the reverse strand, counting down.
GCGGCTTTGTGGGATGAGTTCTCCAATAATAGCAGAGACGAGCACTGAATGATAATAATAAGAAAAAGGCTAAATAGGATTTATAGGGTAAGTTCGCAGATTCAGATATTATCTGGCTTGTGGCTCCTATTCTGGCACAAATTTTGTTGCCGAAATATTGAACTAAAACTGAATCGGTCGATTGGCTTCGCTAAGATTCGCTCCAGTTCATTTCAGCAATCGCAAGTAGCTGGCAAGTGGCTGCGCAATTTCTTCTTGTCTTTCGCCAATCTTGTCGACTGAAATGGACATACCTATTGATGATATGGAGTTTCGTCTATGCAATGAAACTCAACCCTCAATGGCAGTTCCCCTCTTTCTTTGAGCATTCTTCCTAACCAAGTGACCACGTATCAAACTGCGCCTGTTCAACTTTTGTAAGCAGTGCCCCTATTTTTGGTATATGATTACCTTGAGATCCACTTTTTAGTGCTTAGATCTATCTAGCTCAATCATATTACCATTCTCAGAGAAAGTAAGCAGAAAATGTTTTATCTTTTGCATCTTTTTCAACATTCATAGTAGTTCGGAACCCTAGCTGCATCGCAATTGAAATTACGAGCATTCTTCGTAATTTAAGGTTTGAAATGACAAAAATTAGCGTACGTGACCGAGAACATGATGCTTTTATCCTAAAAGTAACGCTGAACACATCAAAAGAAAGATTTATGCACGAAACGGTTAAGACTCAAGATATCAGTTTTGCGTTTTGATGACGTCACACGAATTTCGAATCGTAATAACTTCTGAGTTGGAAACCCTATAGAGGGCTACACCCGAGTACCCATGTCTAAAAATAACTTTGGGGGAATTTCGTTGAATGGATCTGTTGTTCGTTGTATTAAGCATACCAAATATGTAACTTTGCTAATTTTCAGTGCTGTATTGTAAATAGTTTCCGAGTTATAGAGGAAAAATGTTTTGGGGCTGGGGTCAAGTACCCCAATCTAAAAATAGCTTTCGGGGGAATTTTTTGAATGGATCTGTTGTTCGTTGTATTAAGCATACCAAATATGTAACTGTACTCATCTTCAGTTGCGTATCGGAAATAGTTTGCAAGTTATAGAAAAAAATACTTTTGGGGCTGGGGTCAAGTACCCCAGTCTAAAAATAGCTTTCGGGGGAATTTTTTTGAATGGATCTGTTTTTCGTTGTATTAAGCATACCAAATATGTAACTGTACTCATTTTCAGTTGCGTATCGGAAATAGTTTGCAAGTTATAGAAAAAATATTTTTGGGGCTGGGGTCAAGTACCCCAGTCTAAAAATAGCTTTCGGGGAATTTTTTGAATGGATCTGTTTTTCGTTGTATTAAGCATATTAAAATATGTAACTGTACTCATTTTCAGTTCTGTATCGTTAATAGTTTCCGAGTTATAGAAAAAAAGTTTTTGGGGGCTGGGGTCAAGTACCCCAGTCTAAAAATAGCTTTAGGGGAATTTTTTGAATGGATCTGTTGTTCGTTGTATTAAGCATATTAAAGTATGTAACTGTACTCATTTTCAGTTCTGTATCGTTAATAGTTTTTGAGTTATAGAAGAAAAAGTTTTTGGGGATTGGGGTCAAGTACCCCAGTCTAAAAATAGCTTTCGGGGCCATTTTCTGAGTTGGGTCTGTTTCTCATTTTGTTTGGCGCATCAAACTCTGTACTTGTGCCAAATTTCATGCTTGTATCATAAAGTGCACAATTTGACTCCTAAGCGATTGCACTAGATTGGTTCAATTCTTACTTAAATGAAAGAAAACAATTCTGCTCTCTTAACGGTCAGCAAACAAAAGCCAGAAGCATAACCTGCGGCATTCCACAAGGTTCTTGTTTAGGGCCTCTTCTTTTATCGTTTACTTAAATGATCTAGAAAAGTGTCTTAAACTTTCTAGGGCTAATATCTATGCTGACGATACCAGTATAACGATTGCATCTAATGATGTAGCGAAACTTATTGAAGACGCACATCAAGAGCTTTCCAATCTGTCTGAGTGGGTGAGGGTAAATAAACTAAGCCCCAATCCGGAAAAGACAGAATTCATGGTTATAGGGCATCCGCTTAAAACCAGAAATCTTGACCTGCCAGAGGTTCTGAAACTCGACAACTCCAATATAAAAAGAGTCGATAAAGTAAAATCCCTTGGAGTGATAGTAGATGAGAAACTAAACTGGGACGAACAGTTTCAGCGCACCAAAGGCAAGTGAGCGGAGGTCTTGCAGCCCTAAAAAAATTGAAAAATATCATTCCACAATCTCAAATGTGTAATGTATACTACTCATTGGTTGAGAGTCACCTGCGTTACGCTGATGTTATTTGGGGTAGTTTATCAAAAACGAAAATAGCTACTCTTCAAAAACTTCAAGATAGGGCATATTCAATAATAAATAGTGCAAGAATAAAAGATAAGTGGTCGACTTCCTGGATTAACGTAGAAAACCTATTCCGTTATGATAGGAATGTCATGACCTACAAGATCATCAACAAACTATGCCCCGAGAGCCTATGGGACAAATACCAACCGAGATCTTTACACTCGACCTACAGAACGAGGCATTGTAAAGATCTCCAGATCCCTAGATACAAAACTGAATTTGCGAAGAAAGGCTTTCATTACGCAGCTCTCAAAACGTGGAATGATACACCTGTTGAAATTCGTGAGCTACCTACACTAGATCGTTTCAAAAAGCAACTAAAAACGCATCTAAGGAGCTAGACCATGCAAACACAACTCCTTGGAAGATCAGCAATACAGATTAGTTTAATAGGCGTAAATTTTTCCTTTTTTTTTTAAGCCATATTTTTAGGAATTATATATTGTAATTAGATTTATCAGGTATTGTTAGTAATTTTATGCTGAAAGGGTTAATTTGTGTATAAATAATAATAAATGAAAAAAAATGAAAAATAAAAGACAGAGCAAGGCTTCCACGCTCGTTTTCTTGTGGACAAAAAAGGGCTGCGTTGTGTGTTTTAAGATTTGATTCGATTTCAAGGGTAAATTCATACTGTAATCTCGATGCGACAAATTAAAAGACAGAGCAAGGCTTCCACGCTCGTTTTCTTGTGGACAAATAAGGGCTGCGTTGTGTGTTTTAAGATTTGATTAGATTTCAAGGGTAAATTCATACTGTAATCTCGATGCGACAAATTAAAAGACAGAGCAAGGCTTCCACGCTCGTTTTCTTGTGGACAAATAAGGGCTGCGTTGTGTGTTTTAAGATTTGATTCGATTTCAAGGGTAAATTCATACTGTAATCTCGATGCGACAAATTAAAAGACAGAGCAAGGCTTCCACGCTCGTTTTCTTGTGGACAAAAAAGGGCTGCGTTGTGTGTTTTAAGATTTGATTCGATTTCAAGGGTAAATTCATACTGTAATCTCGATGCGACAAATTAAAAGACAGAGCAAGGCTTCCACGCTCGTTTTCTTGTGGACAAAAAGGGCTGCGTTGTGTGTTTTAAGATTTGATTCGATTTCAAGGGTAAATTCATACTGTAATCTCGATGCGGCAAATTAAAAGACAGAGCAAGGCTTCCACGCTCGTTTTCTTGTGGACAAATAAGGGCTGCGTTGTGTGTTTTAAGATTTGATTCGATTTCAAGGGTAAATTCATACTGTAATCTCGATGCGACAAATTAAAAGACAGAGCAAGGCTTCCACGCTCGTATTCTTGTGGACAAATAAGGGCTGCGTTGTGTGTTTTAAGATTTGATTCGACTTCAAGGGTAAATTCATACTGTAATCTCGATGCGACAAATTAAAAGACAGAGCAAGGCTTCCACGCTCGTTTTCTTGTGGACAAATAAGGGCTGCGTTGTGTGTTTTAAGATTTGATTCGATTTCAAGGGTAAATTCATACTGTAATCTCGATGCGACAAATTAAAAGACAGAGCAAGGCTTCCACGCTCGTTTTCTTGTGGACAAATAAGGGCTGCGTTGTGTGTTTTAAGATTTGATTCGATTTCAAGGGTAAATTCATACTGTAATCTCGATGCGACAAATTAAAAGACAGAGCAAGGCTTCCACGCTCGTATTCTTGTGGACAAATAAGGGCTGCGTTGTGTGTTTTAAGATTTGATTCGATTTCAAGGGAAAATTCATACTGTAATAGCGATGCGACAAATTAAAAGACAGAGCAAGGCTTCCACGCTCGTTTTCTTGTGGACAAATAAGGGCTGCGTTGTGTGTTTTAAGATTTGATTCGATTTCAAGGGTAAATTCATACTGTAATCTCGATGCGACAAATTAAAAGACAGAGCAAGGCTTCCACGCTCGTATTCTTGTGGACAAATAAGGGCTGCGTTGTGTGTTTTAAGATTTGATTCGATTTCAAGGGTAAATTCATACTGTAATCTCGATGCGACAAATTAAAAGACAGAGCAAGGCTTCCACGCTCGTTTTCTTGTGGACAAATAAGGGCTGCGTTGTGTGTTTTAAGATTTGATTCGATTTCAAGGGTAAATTCATACTGTAATCTCGATGCGACAAATTAAAAGACAGAGCAAGGCTTCCACGCTCGTATTCTTGTGGACAAATAAGGGCTGCGTTGTGTGTTTTAAGATTTGATTCGATTTCAAGGGTAAATTCATACTGTAATCTCGATGCGACAAATTAAAAGACAGAGCAAGGCTTCCACGCTCGTTTTCTTGTGGACAAATAAGGGCTGCGTTGTGTGTTTTAAGATTTGATTCGATTTCAAGGGTAAATTCATACTGTAATCTCGATGCGACAAATTAAAAGACAGAGCAAGGCTTCCACGCTCGTATTTCTTGTGGACAAATAAGGGCTGCGTTGTGTGTTTTAAGATTTGATTCGATTTCAAGGGTAAATTCATACTGTAATCTCGATGCGACAAATTAAAAGACAGAGCAAGGCTTCCACGCTCGTTTTCTTGTGGACAAATAAGGGCTGCGTTGTGTGTTTTAAGATTTGATTCGATTTCAAGGGTAAATTCATACTGTAATCTCGATGCGACAAATTAAAAGACAGAGCAAGGCTTCCACGCTCGTTTTCTTGTGGACAAATAAGGGCTGCGTTGTGTGTTTTAAGATTTGATTCGATTTCAAGGGTAAATTCATACTGTAATCTCGATGCGACAAATTAAAAGACAGAGCAAGGCTTCCACGCTCGTTTTCTTGTGGACAAATAAGGGCTGCGTTGTGTGTTTTAAGATTTGATTCGATTTCAAGGGTAAATTCATACTGTAATCTCGATGCGACAAATTAAAAGACAGATTGGGTGTTTTAAGATTTGATTCGATTTCAAGGGTAAATTCATAGTGTAATCTCGACGCGACAAATTAGAAGACAGAGCAAGGCTTCCACGCTCGAATTCTTGTGGACAAATACGGGCTGCGTTTTTTTTATTTTGCAACACGCATTTAAATTATCATCTTGAATAACCCTTTTCGAATTACACAATGTATTGAATATTTGTGTGACCTTTAAACACCACTACAGTACAACACATATGGACAACGAACTTTATCGTTTCAGATAGAGCTTCAGATCACGAGGTCCGCGATAGACCCCTCGATCAACGCGATTCCTTGCTCTGCCTCCACCTAGGTGTCCACGATGTCCATCGAGGGGCACGCGAACAATTTCAAGGAGTCCGCGATTGCTTCTAACACCAAACGTTTACAACGTAGGTTTTTCCATGTTGTTCGACTTTATCGTGAACAATGAGTGCGCCTTTTCCTCACGGAACGACGTCGGAGTATTTTTCTACCTTATTTCCTTTCTTGCTTGACATCTTTCAATTTTCCGTTTTGATGTTTATTTTCTTCGCAAATTAAGGCAACGCAACTAATGAAATTTCAGACAGAGAAAGGAGTGTGGCGAGGCCGTGATTTCTAACAAAGAATGCCGGCTTTCTTATTGTTGGCAAGGCGTTCAAAAATCACTCCAAAAGATATCTGGTATATCTGGCGTATATTGGGCCATAGACATAATACTTTGACAGCATTTAGTTTAGCAAATACTTTTGAAAAAAAAAACATGTAAATAGCACTAAATTCTGGTTTTAACCTTTAAAACTTACAAAACACAGCTTGTAAATAATTCTTTTAACACTTCTACATGGTTGAAAAAACTGTGGACACTTCAATTGTGTCAATTCATGATAAGGCTCTTATAGAACAATCTCTTCTTCTGCTTTGGTAACTTAAACCCATAAATACCAAAATACCGTACGGAATGTAAGTTAAGTAGGCATGAATAATAATAAAAGTATTCAGCTTACATTAGCCTTTGAGTCAGCAACTTGTGTGTTGTAATTTTTGTGGTGACTCTCCAGATCCTTTACATCATCTTTGGAATCCCGCTAAAAGAAAAGTCACAATTTTTTCAAATGGAATGTCTCCACTTAGGGGCAGTACGTTACATGTTTACAAAGTTGATCAGATGCAGGCCTCTTCATGAGTTTTTAGGTGTGTGGAAGATTGTGCAATTTTATATGTCGGGTGGGCCAAAAAAATAGCCCCCTAAATAAAATAATTAATATAAAAGCTCTCCTATGGTAGAATCTTACCAAAATTAAACCACGCAAACTTCAAACTAATAAGCGTTTCTGGTAGACAAATTTAAACCCTATCTGCACTTTAGTCGGAGTAATCTAAACTAAGAAATCTGTAGTCACAAATGTAGTCACAAATGTAGTACCAAACGAAACCAGCAAACTGAGCAGGGTAAAAAACAATTGATAAGCAATGTTGGGGGAATGTTTTAACTGGAGAGTATGGTCTGAATGTCCTCCAATCTATTCTATTCATGCATCAAGCGTTGCTTCAATTGTTATTTCAAATTTTCGCTTAGACAAGAACCCCATGGTCAGCCGCGTTACGAAAAGACTGGACGTGTTGGATATTGCTTTCAGACACATGGACCCTTCGTAATTAATGATTACCATACTGAGTTGTCCAGCAGATTTTTATCAGGGCTATTTTCTGGCCACTAGTCTTTTTACAACCACAATGAAGTCAGGATGATGTTCTTTCGTGATTATTTTCTTTGAGTTTGGTATGTAATAGGGTACTGCTGACGCGGTAACCTTCCTGGTTTCGGTACACCCATATCTGCGACTACAAATTTTTGTGTTTGGATTTCTTTGAGAAAAAAGCATTTACAACTTTGATTTTTCTACAAGAGATCTTTATTAGGTTGAAGTTTACCTGGTTTAAGTTTGGTAAGATTTTGCGGCAGAAAGGATTTTATATCAATTATTTAGTTTGGGGGTTATCTTTTATGGCCCACCAAATACTGAAAAATGGCAATTTTGACCTAGAAACTGCATCATTCTCACATATTTTTTCATAAGATGAATAAACAAATTACTCAGTTTATCAAAAATAACTTTGATTTTGAAGATCACAAATAACTTTGAAGAGTGTGAGTAACAAGAAACAAGTTGCGTGTGTGAAGTAACAGGGCCTAGAGATATGAAACCAGTAATAAAACATGTAGTACCTAGGATAAGGAAAATCTTGTTATCTTCATATTTTAGAATAGTGAGTGCTTATGAGTGAGTACCCAGAACTGTGTTTTTGGAGACAAGAATTGTTTTGTTTAGAAAGAACTTGCTCCAAGGAATTCTTTAGTAAACAGGAACGGAACCTTTTTTGGTTTCTTTAGATGGAAAGCGTTGGCTTCCTCACTAAACTCTTCAACTAAAAAGCTGTTGGCTAATTTTTTGGCTATTTTTATGTATCATTTGAAATCAATAGTGTTCAAAACATGATAATCTACCAAACCAGTAAAAAATGTTCCTGATTGATGCGATTTGTTCCACAGTTTATATACCACCACAGTCAGTTGTTTCAGTCTATTGCTGACATCTAAATCCCAAGGATGGTCAAACGGAAAATCTTCTAGTATCAGATTCATGGACCCATGAATATGATGCTCTGTCCAAAAAAATTTAAGGAAGGCTTTCGTGCAGAAAATGATTAGTTGTGCAGCATTTCCCACCCCTTAAACCCGGATGGAATCCATGAAACCTTGACAGCGGAGATTACGCCCATGAAAATCCTTTCACATCAAAGGAACAATAGATCTATTGTGCTATCAGGAAATAGTAATGCTTGCTATTGTTTGACGTAGGCTACTGCTACTATATGGTGCAGTTTACCCTGGTCCTGAAACTATTTAGGCATGTGATGGTATGTGGTTTCATTAAATGTTGTTTTTGAAAAATTTCAATGAGGATTGTCACACAAAATGTGTAGGCTAGTCAAATTCAAAATTCTTGAGTGTCCTTGAGCCTATTATTTTGAGTACCTACTGTTTCTATGTATGTATACCATGTTTTTTAATATTGCTTTAAATTTCTTTAGGCCCGTTTGTGTATTTACCGTTTGTTTATGTTTGTTACCTATATAATATACTAGATTAGAAGTTCAACTGCAGTTTAGGGGTCCCTAGTAAGAATAGATCCAGTATGACGTATTGCATAAAAATTTTGAAATCACATGATGTTGAGTTTTGATATGAAAATCTTATAAGCGCCAAAACTTAGTCTAGGTAAAAGTTTCACTGTCCTAGCTTGTGTTCTTAATTTTATGAGCATTCAAAGTTCCCGATTTCATAAAGGCTTTGACCGCAAAAATGAACTTGGTGAAACTTTTTACCCCACACGGTCAAAGCCCTTATAAAATCGTAAAGTTTTCAGAGAATCGATAATTCGTCGCTGAGATAGTAAAACTTTGCACCTAGGTAATTTTTGTGCTTTATACGATTTTGGCATCGAAAATTTGATATCTTGCGATTTCAAAAAAATTTTTTTCTACCGAAATGATCGGGGTGGTCACATCCCCAATAATTCACTAGGCAACATAGACTTAACAACGTTGGTAACTAGGGACCCCTAAACTGCAGTTGAACTTCTAATCTAGTATATTATATAGGTAACAAACATAAACAAACGGTAAACACACAAACGGCATAAACACATGAACACATAAAGAGCAGAGAATAAATTTAAAGCAATATTAAAAAACATGCAAACATTTTACGCACATATGTTTCATTACTTACATCACTTTTCCCAAGAAATGACATGAAGCGACTCTTTAAGGCCATGATTTTTTCCAGGGACAGGAATATCTTTTGCTATTTGGTAGCCTATTATAAAACTTTGGAAATTCCGGCCGCCATTATCATTCTACATTACAGCTGAATGTGCGCACAGTGAGGCATTGGGCGATGCGCACAACAACAGCAAAAACCGGATTGGAAACTGTGGATTGGATGACAAATGGAACATGGAACTACAGTAGTCTATGGATGGACCAAGACGGATCGTGTGGGTTATGCAGGGGTAGTCGCGCTGCTGTAGTTTAATGCCACAATATTTCATAGATATACCTTTGAAAACCCTTATCGGGCTTTTATAACAGGCTGACCAAAATTTCAATACATGAGCTAGACTACTCAACTTTTTCTTCTGAGGGTCGTTTTGGGTGGTTACTTGTTTCTCTGTTCGCTTGAGAAAATCCCCTTGTTTCCTGGAGTTTTGCAGGATTTTTTCAGATTGATAGTCAAGCGAATTGATAGAGAGGGAGCATGCTCCCATATTCCCTGGAAACTCTAAACGAATCTGTTGTCCCACTTCTAAGAATACCAGTAATGAATATGCATGGGCATGTGAAAGACAGCATTAAGCCTACTCTATATACTGACAAATATGGAAAAGGCGAAAATTTTCAGCTTTACAGCAAAAAGGGCCAGCAGCAAAACACTCGTTCAAAATAAACATGCAACAGTTGAAACGAATTGCGATTAAAAATCAATCTGCTATGCTGCACCTGCAGTGAAATGAAAATGCACATTTGAAACGTACCTGTATGTTATGACATTTATTTGCTTATCTTCAATATATTATATTATAAGCGTGATTTCGAATTTGTATTGGGAATAAAAACATGCAAGACCTACCGAGCACTTCCAGTCAATAGGAAGGCAGACTGTCTGTAAACTGGGTGGGTGATACTTCTATTGTTCATTATGCTAGACTTACCAATATAGGTAAATTGGGTAACTTTCTCAGCGACAACTTTCCTACATATAGGTTACTTTTTTGGTGCAAAAGCAGAACACACGGATAGTAAAATATATACAAATTTGTGCTTAGAGTCAATTCTGTTGCAGATATCGCATAAAAAGTGTGTTTATTTTCAGCGCAAAGGTTTTTTCACTATATTTAGAGCTGTCTTTTGTGTTGAATTGAGTTCACATAGTAGAGATGTTCTCGGGTGCCAAATAAAAGTCCCCCGTTTCGTTTATTAATTTTGAGCTTTTCCCCCCACCCCTCGGGCCTTATTAGGACAACCCGTTTATTAATTTTTGGAAGAAAAAATTGCACTTGTGAAAGGAGTAAACTACGTTTATTAAATTTTCCCCACCCCCGACCTTATTAAGATCCCCCGTTTATTAAATCTTCGAAAAATTTGGAACATGTTTGTCCTCTGTCGACGCCAATGAATATAAATTCTGAACCTTAAAATTAATGATTCGAAAAGACGGACAAAGTGTTCGTTTTTTACTTTTCTAATGCAACTAAAAAAAATCTGATGCTGATCATTTGATGTAAGAACTTAAAATGTTCAGAAATTGTTGGAAAAGTATTAATATTATATTCTAGACATGCTTTAATTTCCATCAAATTTTTATTACATGCTTGTAGATATTCTCACGTCCGAACTTTAATTTCCATCAATAAACAGTAATATTCTCAATTTTGAATTTATCCCCAATGAAACAGACTACGGATAAATCTGATGAACAACAATATGTAGGAAGAATATGTCTCTAACTGGCTAACAAGACTTCATATTAAAGCATCATAACGGTTTTGCTTATCAATTATTATCATACGTATATGACTCTTCACTACTGCTCAGTATTTCCAGATTTGTCTTTAAATAACTGATTTGTTGTTGACGATCCACTTTTCGGTAGTTCGGATGAAGTTGTGTGTACCAGCATTTCGAAAATCCCTCTTTCAGATGATGTACTCAAAGAAGACGTACTGATGCAAGAGTTTCTTCGTGATTTTGAACAATCATCGTTATTACATAAACTGCTACTGCTATTGGCTAAAGAACCTTGAATATCTTTCTTGATAAGAAGTGGTTTTGTCCTCCAATGTTCATCGGGACTTTTATCACTTGATAAATTTTCATTAGAGTTGATAATTGTTTTCTTCTCTGCCATATGAACTTTCGATCTCTGAACAAGAGCACATGTAAATAACACCGCCGAAGCAGGTGTGAGATTGTATCCTAATTTATGGTTGTTGCGGTTACTCCCCTTATTTTGTGACGTAATTAATCATTAATTAGACTCTAAAACGAAAGCACAGATGACGTCAAATGTAACTGTTTTTCACTTTAATTGACATTAACATTTGGGGGCTAAAGCTCATTTGCCGTGAACCATCCTTGAACAGTTTCGTTTGCCTATTGGCATTCATATAATATTCATTTTCATTTGTGTTCTGGGCTGCTCTTTTGTTCAAATAATAAGCAATGCGCTTTGTTCTTTTTTGGTATAAAAAATCTTCGATGTGACATTCACGATTATTTTCTTATATATTTTCGCATTTTTGAAACGTTGTAGTTATTTAACAGTTTGATCTATGCACGTCATCAGAGTCAGGAAAAAGTTACGGTCACACGGTCATTGACCGGAGGAAGGTCCAGTAGAACAATAGAAAATATTTTGCCACACCCAAAACACGCATAATTTTCATTGTTTATTGAGGAAGGTTTCTAGCTAGGGGTATTTTTGTCTGGAGGAAGGTTAAACACGTTTCTGGACTCTGCACGTCATCATCTTTCAAGTCAAGTTCTATCATATCATAATTCTATTCTTACTGCTTCCCGTCCCTCTCCAGAACAGGCGAAATACTGCATTTGCTCGAAAGAGCACACCGCCCAGATTAAACAAAGTGCCTTTCTCAAACGAGTGTCCCTTAAGCAAATAAAGCAGATTTACGTTACTCTAGATCTTGAAAAACTAACTTCGCACCCCCTTTAATGACTGTCAGGTCTGGGCACATATTCTAGAATTATAGTGCTTGAATCTACAGGCACAGAAATTCTAGAAGACTAAAGCCGCGGCTACCCATGTGACATTTTGCTTGCAATGGCGACAGAAAATGTTCAAAAATTGTCGCTGTGACCGAAAAAACTAAGCGTCGCACGTGTAGCCAGGGATATAGTTTCGAAGGAAAGAACCTTAGGAAATACGGTCGCAGAATGTTGCTTTGGTTGTACTTTTCGCGACATAATTTTTGCTTGCCGCCAGTAATGTCACTGCGTGTAGCCGGTTTTTAGCATCGGCGACGCAACACATTGCATTGTTTCGCGCCTTTTCCTGGTAATTGTTAGGACCTATTCTTCTTATAACGCAAGTTGATTGTCGCAGAATTTCAGTCGCGGAATTTTTATTGCAGCGTGTAGACACCTAAGGATTTTTAATGACAGAACACTTTCAGGTGTGTCGCGTCGCCATTTCAAGCAAAAATTCGCACGTGTAGCCGTGGCTTAACTCCCTATTCCGTGCTGTAGGCAGAAAAAACTCCAATAATTTTGAAGAAAGTACGGAGTGAAATTCTTAACCTCAACAGCTTTTTAATTTTCCGTTTTCAAAAAAGACTTCTTAAATCGACTACATATAAAAGTGCATTTAGGTTCGAGCGACATTGTAGCCTAGCTACTCTTCAGTAAAGCGTACAGTTTCCTTTAAAACAAAAGGACTTCTTGGAAGATAAAAGGATGCACAAGATTTTACAAAGTCGCACGAGATTCCAAAAAGTGAATCGCCTCTTGTGCATGATCATACCAGAGCCCGCTCCAACTTTTAAACAAATTATTTTTCCAGTTTCCGTAATGGCGATATACAAAGTATAGTATGGACTATAAACAACAGCATTTTTCTCAAATTGTAATTCATTTCCCATTTGATAAATTGATGAAATCCTTCAAAAGCACACATTTTAACTATTAATACACACTACAAGTACAAATCATTCGTGTCAAGTGTAGATTTTACAAGTCAACCGACAAAATAAATTGTTACATTAAGATTGACATGAAATAAGAAGTGCCAATAACAACATTGCAACCATTTGCTTCCCTTTTGTACAAACCTAAATCGTGTAATTTAGCTTGTCAGGTCAACTTAAGAATATCACATGTCGTGATTAACTGTTTATTCAGATCCTTCAATTTGATTTTTTAATGGATAAATTTCTTTTCTTAATTTTTCAACCGTGTTGTCAGCCAACAGGAACACATATAAATCTTCTATACAAAAATATAGAGAAGCAAATGGTTGAAAGTTGCTGAAAATAAAGATAAAATGGAAAAAATGGGAAATTTGTTATAAAGCTGGATAACTTGTAACACCTTCACAGTAACGACGAGTGCATCAAACCAAGAGGTAACAATGTATCATATTCAAGACCTCGCAGTGCATTATTCAAAATATTTGTTCTTCTTTGCCAAATTGTGTGATTGTTTAATAACAGTCAATTCTTGCAAATGTTTCTTTGTTATTCCATGTAATAAGAGAAAACTATGCTGTTATAGATGCAAACACGATGGCTGGAGTGTACTACTGTTCCTAAGTCTTCAAATATATTTATAGTTCTTTGTGTAATTTCATTAAATTGCTTTAACAGACATCCTAAGATGGCACCAGCAGAAATGTAAGTATGATTCCCAAACCTCTGTAAACAAATAGCCAGATTTGTGATGAAATGCCATCTGAATCTGAAATATGGCCCACTACCAGTTAACAGGCAATATGAAAGATCTTTAAACTGAGGAAACAACCATGTCCTCCAAGTAAGGTAATTTGTCAATCCTGACGCAAATGTGCACTATAAATTTCACGATTTCTCACTTAGCTGATCAGAATTGCGCTCAGGACTACCACAGCTTTCGCAAGGCCTAATGATCCAATACTCTTCAGCATGAAGCATCTGAGTTGCACACCAAACTGTTGTCCTTGCAGCCCTTGTATGAATCACCAAATCTTTCACACAATTTGCCAATGCTGACAAGTCTGGACAAAGAAAATACAACAAGATATAAAAATTCGAACTAGAATATTAAAACTTTAAAGACCCTTAAGAGCCATAAAGTATTCTCTGTGTGATAGTAAATAGAGCCGAGTTATTAATTACGAACAGCCATTTCATTCATGTGATTTTAGTACCAAGTAGCAAAACAGTTGGAACTGTAACCCCGAAAGTATACACGAATGCATGTATCCAACGTGTTTATAAGTGAATATTAAGATGTGATGTAAATCAATTTGGTTAAGCACAGAATTGTCAAAACTAAAGAATTTTTAAACTATTGGGTAGACTGACAGCACAAACGGATCAGTGCTGTAAATCTCTTCATAGTCAATAAACAGGTGAATAGTCAACTGTTTTTTCTACTGACTTCGCTCTATTTGAAGGAATACCGAGTATATCTAATGATGACTACAATCTAGTGAAAAACTAATTTGAATTAACACCCTTTAGATATAATTTGGTGTTACGAAATTTCGAAATCCAAGCAGAACAGCTTCGAAAATAAGCACTGTAAGCTTTTTCGTTTGATACTATTAGATCGCGAAATTGCACGAAAAGATGGGGTAAATAGTAATGAGAAGAAGCCAGGTATAAAATGAATGGTATTTTATATGAATAAGAGTCTGACAAATGGGAAATTAAGAAATTATCTAAAACTCACGCTTACGGCATCGCGAGTTCAATCAGGTACCTTGAATTTGCTGTCGGTTCCCACGAAAGTTTTATGGCGCTCTAAGCCCCGGGGAAACGAGAAAAGTTGGATGAACATACAAGATCATACATTGCTGTGTGACCGAACATTTTTACATGAAATAGGGTGGCCAAACGATATCAAACACCAACATACACCAACACACACCAGCAAACATCATCAAACAGGGTGGCCAAACGATAAAGTTTTCGGTTACACAACATACACGACTGAAGTCAAGTTTCTATTTGTCCTTATCCATATGAAAACTCTTCGGGGCTAAGAACAGACACTCAGTTGAACTCACGGTGCCATAAATGCAAAATTACTTCGAGATTTGCCATGTTAAAGACTTTTAAAAGGTAATAATTAAATATCCTAGCTATTATACCTTTATCGTCGTAAGATTTGCAGCCATAGCTTCCAGAATGAGATCCTGGACTATTGTGTATCTCATCCTTTCTCAAATTCTGCAGCTCTCTGATGCACGCTAGCCAGTGGTCCAAGGCAACTCCAACATTTGAGTGTAAAGGAGTCCTACTCAATCTTTCAATGCGGCCGATCAAGGACTCGATCTAAATGACAACAACGATTATAGCAAAAGGATGAAAAAATCTCTAAAATAGAACTAAAAGTTTTAATTCTTTTCTGATCCCCGAAACGATTAGTTGACTAGCCCCGGCCAAACGATTCGATTTGTCACTTGATTTGTCATCAATTATTCACGCTACTAGAAATCGAGTGAAAAATCGACTCGTTTGGCCACCTTGTCGAGCGAGTTGAATGGCCTTGAGTGGTGTTGAGTGAAGTTTTAACTCGATCAAAAAGTCGAGTGAAAAAGGTGTTGTTGATTGAAAATCGAATCATTTGACCACCTTTGTCGAGTGAGTCGAATGTCTTTCCGTGGAAAGTCCAGAGAAAATCCAACTTGGAGTGAAAGATCAAGTGAAAAATCGAGTCCTTTAGCTAAGGCTTAAGAAAAAACAGCATATTCAGCAAGGAAGTTTACAATTGATAAAATATCAAGTCTCATTGCCCGGCTGGTTGTTACTTTTGGAACAACTGTTCATTCAAAGAAAGGTGATTTTGTAATTATGATGCAGCCCAATTATGCGTTCGGAATGCTATTTTATCTTGCGTTCAGAATGCGTCATCTAAATCATATAGCCAACAAAAGGATTAACCTGAAGTAATTTACGTGGAAAAAAAAAAACGGCAAAAATATAGTGACCAAATAACAAATACACATTATTACCTTGTCGTGAACCTTGACCTGTTCATATATCATCTTATCAACTCTAGTTGGATTTGATGGAACTCTAGTATGGTAATTCCCTGCAGATGACGAGGAGCGACGTCTTGATGGGTAAATCTTTGACAGTTCCTGCTCAGCCTAAAATGGGAAAAGTACAGAAAACTTTGAGCAACAGGAATAGATAAGCAGCAGATCATATGATTGTTACATAGTAATTAAAACTGCGAGAAACAGCGGAAACATTCTTGGACATACTTAGCTTTCTACGTC
>JACTAT010000030.1:1018944-1046365 GCA_014526335.1 Chrysaora quinquecirrha | reverse complement strand
ATATCAGTTCAATGGCATACTCTGTTGTTGATGAGCATTGCATAAGCTGAATGACAGGAAAGTTGAGAAACGATATCAGTTCAATTGCATACTCTGTTGTTGATGAACATTGCATTAGCTGAATGAAGGGGAAGTAAAAGAGTAATATCAGTCCAATGGCATACTCTGTTGTTGATGAGCATTGCATAAGCTGAATGACAGGAAAGTTGAGGAACGATATCAGTTCAATTGCATACTCTGTTGTTGATGAACATTGCATTAGCTGAATGAAGGGGAAGTAAAAGAGTAATATCAGTCCAATGGCATACTCTGTTAATGATGAGCATTGCATAAGCTGAATGACGGGAAAGTTGAGGTGTGATATCAGTGCAATGGCATATTCTGCTATTGATTAACATTGCATTAGCTGAATGAAAGAGAAGTTGAGGAGCGATATCAGTTCAATGGCATACTCTGTTGTTGATGAACATTGCATTAGCTGAATGAAGGGGAAGTAAAAGAGTAATATCAGTCCAATGGCATACTCTGTTGTTGATGAGCATTGCATACGCTGAATGACAGGAAAGTTGAGGAACGATATCAGTTCAATTGCATACTCTGTTGTTGATGAACATTGCATTAGCTGAATGACAGCAGATTTGGGGAGCAATATCAGTTCAATGGCATACTCTAATATTGATGAGCATTGCATTTGCTGAATGAAGGGGAAGTTGAGGAGCAATATCATGGCATACTCTATTGTTGATGAACATTGCATTAGCTGAATGATAGGAAAGTTAAAGAGCAATGTCAGTTCAATGGCATACTCTGTTATTGATGAACATTGCATTTGCTGAATGAAGGGGAAGTTGAGGAGCAATATCATGGCATACTCTATTGTTGATGAACATTGCATTAGCTGAATGATAGGAAAGTTAAAGAGCAATGTCAGTTCAATGGCATACTCTGTTATTGATGAACATTGCATTAGCTGAATGAAGGGGAAGTAAAAGAGTAATATCAGTTCAATGGCATACTCTGTTGTTGATGAACATTGCATAAGCTGAATGACTGGAAAGTTGAGGAACGATATCAGTTCAATGGCATACTCTGTTGTTGATGAACATTGCATTAGCTGAATGACTGGAAAGTTGAGGAACGATATCAGTTCAATGGCATACTCTGTTGTTGATGAGCATTGCATAAGCTGAATGACAGGAAAGTTGAGGAACGATATCAGTTCAATGGCATACTCTGTTGTTGATGAGCATTGCATAAGCTGAATGACAGGAAAGTTGAGGAACGATATCAGTTCAATTGCATACTCTGTTGTTGATGAACATTGCATTAGCTGAATGACTGGAAAGTTGAGGAACGATATCAGTTCAATTGCATACTCTGTTGTTGATGAGCATTGCATAAGCTGAATGACTGGAAAGTTGAGGAACGATATCAGTTCAATTGCATACTCTGTTGTTGATGAGCATTGCATAAGCTGAATGACTGGAAAGTTGAGGAACGATATCAGTTCAATTGCATACTCTGTTGTTGATGAACATTGCATTAGCTGAATGACTGGAAAGTTGAGGAACGATATCAGTTCAATGGCATACTCTGTTGTTGATGAACATTGCATTAGCTGAATGACTGGAAAGTTGAGGAACGATATCAGTTCAATGGCATACTCTGTTGTTGATGAACATTGCATTAGCTGAATGACTGGAAAGTTGAGGAACGATATCAGTTCAATGGCATACTCTGTTGTTGATGAACATTGCATTAGCTGGATGACTGGAAAGTTGAGGAACGATATCAGTTCAATGGCATACTCTGTTGTTGATGAACATTGCATTAGCTGAATGACTGGAAAGTTGAGGAACGATATCAGTTCAATGGCATACTCTGTTGTTGATGAACATTGCATTAGCTGAATGACTGGAAAGTTGAGGAACGATATCAGTTCAATGGCATACTCTGTTGTTGATGAGCATTGCATAAGCTGAATGACAGGAAAGTTGAGGAACGATATCAGTTCAATGGCATACTCTGTTGTTGATGAACATTGCATTAGCTGAATGACTGGAAAGTTGAGGAACGATATCAGTTCAATGGCATACTCTGTTGTTGATGAGCATTGCATAAGCTGAATGACAGGAAAGTTGAGGAACGATACCAGTTCAATGGCATACTCTGTTGTTGATGAACATTGCATAAGCTGAATGACTGGAAAGTTGAGGAACGATATCAGTTCAATGGCATACTCTGTTGTTGATGAGCATTGCATAAGCTGAATGACAGGAAAGTTGAGGAACGATATCAGTTCAATGGCATACTCTGTTGTTGATGAACATTGCATAAGCTGAATGACAGGAAAGTTGAGGAACGATATCAGTTCAATGGCATACTCTGTTGTTGATGAGCATTGCATAAGCTGAATGACAGGAAAGTTGAGGAACGATATCAGTTCAATTGCATACTCTGTTGTTGATGAACATTGCATTAGCTGAATGAAGGGGAAGTAAAAGAGTAATACAGTAAATATATTCGGACTTATCAAGGCTGTTTCTGACACTGTATTTGACATGATAGTCACCACTTATCATGACAAGCCTTTGATATTTAGTTGGGCAACGTTTCGGGAGAGATCCGTCTCCCATCATCGGGCAATGAGAAATGTGGTTTCTTGCCTATTTATTGCAAAGGTCGGATCGAAAGGTGTGAAATTAACCGGACCTGCGAGGAAGCTCGGAATTTTTGGCGCTCAATTTCTAAAATTTGTGGCGCCAAAATTGCGTTCAGTGCAACTTTTGATGTTATTCAACCAGATTTCTGGGATTGAGTAAGATACTTGATTGATACAAGGAGTTGATAGAACTGAGTGAATGCTTTCTTTAACGAGCCTGTTTTTCCAGTTCTTATCTTCATCAATCACTGAAATGTTATCCCAATCCATCTGGTGTTTTCCGTCCAACAATGATTGGCAAGATCACTTTTGTCAGTTCGACCATGGGTCACATTCGCTTTATGTTCTTTGAGCCTAGTACCTGTCTCTCTTTTCGATTGTCCTATATATGATTTAGGACAGTCTCTGCATGGTATTTTGTATACCACGTTCGATTTTTCAAGATCGTCAACTTTGTCTTTTGGTCTTGAAAGCGACTTTTTAAGTGTATTAAGGGAATAAAAAGTACACCTTATATTTTGTTTAGACAAAGATCGACGGATTTTCTCACTTGTCCCTCTGATATATGGCAGGTTCATAGAACATTTAGGCTCCTCTTTGTCAGCCTCAGTATTCTGTCTGGGCTTTGAGATTTTCTCGTGACCTTGCGTATGTCTTCTTGTTTATATTCATTGGCCTTTAGAACGCTTGAGATCCTTTTGTACTCATTATCTAGATCATCAAGATTGCTCGTGATAGATTTTGCTCTGTTGAAGAGAGAAGATATGACACTGTTTTGACACTGTCTAAGTGATGCGAGTTTGCATTCAGGTATTGGTCTGTGTGAGTGGGCTTCCTGTACACTGATACGCTTAGACTTTTATTGGCATTCCTTTGAATCTCAGTGTCAAGGAAGGCTAGTTTTCCATCATTCTCTACCTCTGTAGTGAACTTCAATTTCACATGTAGGGAATTGATGTGCTTATAGAAATCTTCCATCTTGTCCCTCTTCATAATCACGAACACATCATCTACATATCTCTCCCATACCTTTGGTTTCTCAATGTATGAATCAAGGGCAAGAGATTCTTTTCTTGCATAAAGATCTCAGCAACAACAGAAGAGGCAGGTTTTCCCATTGCTACTCCATCTGTTTGTGAGATAAACTTCCCATTGAATTTGAACCAAGTGGTAGTTAAGTCGAATTCTATCATCTCAATCAACTTATCCACCGGTATAGGAGTTTTTTTGTTTAGATCTCTGTCTTTTCGGAGTAAATCACTTATGATTCTCAAAGAGTCCTTAATAGGCACGTTGGTGTATAGCGAGGTGACATCGAAAGATATCATCATTTCATCGTCTTCTATCTCAACATTACGGATGAATTCCGAAAATTCTTTTGAGTTCTTTGCATGTCCCCTTTTCTTGATGTAGTGTTTCAAGATTTCCGCAATATACTTTGAGAGGTTTTCTAGTGGTGTACCACTACAGGACACTATAGGTCTGATAGGAAAACCCTCTTTGTGTATTTTGGGAAGTCCATAGAAACGTGGAGCATGAGAATCGGAAGGTTTGATATTCCGATATGTTTCATCTGAAATTATTTTCATGTCATGTAAGCCTTTAATAAGCTTCAGACCTTGGCGCTTAATTTTGTTAGTTGGATCGCATTTCAGATATTCATAAGGACCATTCTCGATGTGCTGGGTGCACTTTTGAATATAGTCCGAGATCACTCAAAGCCTTCCTTTCTTTTCTAGAAATGTTATCTTTAGGAAGAGCAGAATTCGTTAGGATGGTGCATATTTCTGCTCTTACGCAGGCTCCATCACTTACAGACATGGTATCTGTTTTTTCGAGATAATCTAATTTTCCTTCCACTTCTGCTATTATATCCTTTTTGGGGATATAAGTGCGCGCAAGACCGAAGTTCAAACTTATGCAAGAAAAAGAATCTCTTGCCCTTGATTCATACATTGAGAAACCAAAGGTATGGGAGAGATATGTAGATGATGTGTTCGTGATTATGAAGAGGGACAAGATGGAAGATTTCTATAAGCACATCAATTCCCTACATGTGAAATTGAAGTTCACTACAGAGGTAGAGAATGATGGAAAACTAGCCTTCCTTGACACTGAGATTCAAAGGAATGCCAATAAAAGTCTAAGCGTATCAGTGTACAGGAAGCCCACTCACACAGACCAATACCTGAATGCAAACTCGCATCACTTAGACAGTGTCAAAAACAGTGTCATATCTTCTCTCTTCAACAGAGCAAAATCTATCACGAGCAATCTTGATGATCTAGATAATGAGTACAAAAGGATCTCAAGCGTTCTAAAGGCCAATGAATATAAACAAGAAGACATACGCAAGGTCACGAGAAAATCTCAAAGCCCAGACAGAATACTGAGGCTGACAAAGAGGAGCCTAAATGTTCTATGAACCTGCCATATATCAGAGGGACAAGTGAGAAAATCCGTCGATCTTTGTCTAAACAAAATATAAGGTGTACTTTTATTCCCTTAATACACTTAAAAAGTCGCTTTCAAGACCAAAAGACAAAGTTGACGATCTTGAAAAATCGAACGTGGTATACAAAATACCATGCAGAGACTGTCCTAAATCATATATAGGACAATCGAAAAGAGAGACAGGTACTAGGCTCAAAGAACATAAAGCGAATGTGACCCATGGTCGAACTGACAAAAGTGATCTTGCCAATCATTGTTGGACGGAAAAACACCAGATGGATTGGGATAACATTTCAGTGATTGATGAAGATAAGAACTGGAAAAACAGGCTCGTTAAAGAAAGCATTCACTCAGTTCTATCAACTCCTTGTATCAATCAAGTATCTTACTCAATCCCAGAAATCTGGTTGAATAACATCAAAGTTGCACTGAACGCAATTTTGGCGCCACAAATTTTAGAAATTGAGCGCCAAAAATTCCGAGCTTCCTCGCAGGTCCGGTTAATTTCACACCTTTCGATCCGACCTTTGCAATAAATAGGCAAGAAACCACATTTCTCATTGCCCGATGATGGGAGACGGATCTCTCCCGAAACGTTGCCCAACTAAATATCAAAGGCTTGTCATGATAAGTGGTGACTATCATGTCAAATACAGTGTTAAAGAGCGATGTCAGTTCAATGGCATACTCTGTTATTGATGAACATTGCATTAGCTGAATGAAAGAGAAGTTGAGGAGCGATATCAGTTCAATGGCATACTCTATTGTTGATGAACATTGCATTAGCTGAATGATAGGAAAGTTAAAGAGCGATGTCAGTTCAATGGCATACTCTGTTATTGATGAACATTGCATTAGCTGAATGAAGGGGAAGTAAAAGAGTAATATCAGTTCAATGGCATACTCTGTTGTTGATGAACATTGCATTAGTTGAATGAAGGGGAAGTTGAGGAGCACTGTCAGTTCAATTGCATACTCTGTTGTTGATGAGCATTGCATTAGCTGAATGAAGGGAAAGTTGAGGAGCACTGTCAGTTCAATTGCATACTCTGTTGTTGATGAACATTGCATTAGCTGAATGAAGGGGAAGTAAAAGAGTAATATCAGTTCAATGGCAGACTCTGTTGTTGATGAACATTGAATTAGTTGAATGAAGGGGAAGTTGAGGAGCACTGTCAGTTCAATTGCATACTCTGTTGTTGATGAGCATTGCATTAGCTGAATGAAGGGAAAGTTGAGGAGCACTGTCAGTTCAATTGCACACTCTGTTGTTGATGAACATTGCATTAGCTGAATGAAGGGGAAGTAAAAGAGTAATATCAGTTCAATTGCATACTCTGTTGTTGATGAGCATTGCATTAGCTGAATGAAGGGGAAGTTGAGGAGCAATATCAGTTCAATGGCATACTCTGTTATTGATGAACGTTGCATTAGCTGAATGAAGGGGAAGTTGAGGAGCAATATCAGTTCAATGGCATACTCTGTTGTTGATGAACATTGCATTAGCTGAATGAAGGGGAAGTTGAGGAGCCCTGTCAGTTCAATTGCATACTCTGTTGTTGATGAACATTGCATTAGCTGAATGAAAGGGAAGTTGAGGAGCGATATCAGATCAACGGCATACTCTGTTGTTGATGAGCATTGCATTAGATGAATGATAGGAAAGCTGAAGAGCAATATCAGTTAAATGGCATACTATGTTGTTGATGAACATTGCATTAGCAGAATGACAAGAAAATTAAGGAGCAATATCAGATGAATGGCATCATCGCTCTGAGTTGGGATGTGAAGGTATCAAACTGAGCTTGACAAATGACTGTCCAATTCAATTTGAGTGACAGTCTGAATAAGAAATGTCATTACGTGAAAACTTCTACGAAAGCTATGCTGTTGAGGCCTTTGTTATTGAACACCTTAAAAGCGCATGTAATGCAGGACTTGTATCTTTTTGCATTTATCATGCAGGGTGTAGTTTCTTAATTGTTCATTTGACTATTGAGATCAGATTGACTGTAAGATAAATCTTTGAATGCAGATCAGATTCTTTTTAAATTCAGAAAGCAGCAAGGACCCATGCAAAAAAAAGGTCATTTGTAGAGGCCATTGTGGCTTGTCACCCTTCTATATATATAAAACAGAACTGTTTGTATGTATGTGTGTATGTATGTATGTATGTATATATGTTCGCTTATAACTCACGAATCACTCCACGGACTGAAAAACAAAAGGTATCTTTGTAATCGGCATTTTCCGGAGAGTGTCCTCGGCGAAAAATTTTTCAAAACCGTTATGAATTTAAAGAATTGAATAATAGGTAAATCGGTAGTAGAATGGAAATAAAAGCGACGGGATTCCGATTTCTTGAAGCCATGTTGACGTCAAATTAATCAACACGATGCTTTTCAGTTGTAGGATTCGGCTAAACAAAAGTTGATTGATACAATAAGGATTAACACGTCAAATTAAACATGTGAATGAATTGTATCTCAGAAAAGTCTCCACTTTATTAAAGGAAAGTTGAAAAAATTCAACCTGGCATCAACGGGTACCATGGCTAGTTTCTTCATATTCTCCATGATGCAGTCCACAATACCTTTGTAAGTGTTACTTCCAACATCACTTATCTGATGGGTCTGGGATACAACATTTTCCTGGATACTTGATCTGAATTTCAACCACAGTGTTACCATGTGACACGTTTAGCAATTGAGCCCTTATGGAAATCTGTTAGTTTCTCATGGAAGCTTTCAAAATCTCTTACCTTCTTAAGTTAAGATTAAACTAATTCTTGCATTCTTAATGCAATCAAGGATTTTAAAAGGTGGTCTGGCCGAGTGGTTGCGCTTGTCTCACTATTGCAATATTGTGGGTTCAAATCGCGTTAGGACCACTTTCAACAAGCCTACAGTCAACTCAGCTGTCCATCCTTCTGAGGTCCGTAAATAATACCCAGGGAATTCGTTCTATAATATTACTCTGGGGGCACAAGATGCAGGTCCACATCATCGTCATGCTGCCATACCCTCCAACCTGCATTAACAAATTGAATGCTTCCTTGCTTTGCTGAAGAGCTGCTTTAAACTTGAAAACAGTCAAAAAGACAAATTTTCTCAAGATATTCTCAAGTTGATGAATCCAGTAGATGATTGCCTTCTTTTCTTGCTGTTTTCTCAACTAAATCCGCTTCTGTGATGGTATGCCATACTATGAGCCAAGAGCAATTCAGTTGTTAAGGTAGTCATAGCTTCTATAGATTTAACAAAGAGCATTCATGTATAGCCATCCAGTTTCCCAAATAGTTCCCTGTTGCTTTGTACAAACTCTTTTCTCTTCAGTATAATTTCTTATTCATTCATAACCTTTCATTCATATTCATTTATTAATGAAAGATAGGGGTGGCTGCTCACTCAACTTTTGTGCAGCAAATTGCTGGAAAACGCTACCTTCTGTTGGAAATTTCCCAAAGAAAAATAGTGAATTTTTGTTCTGCAAACAGTTTCAAGGAAACAAACAAATCAAAGTAATGACAATGTCTTATCATTTTAGAGCCGGAAAAAGTATTTCACTGGATTATGCTGTCCATATTGAAACCCTAAAATCTTATTCAGGGGCAGGCTTCTTTGTCTAAAAACTTTGGGCTTTTCCTTTTGTTGGAAATTCCTAGCTATGCTACTGAACCGTCCAAGTCATATCAGTGTCTTGTTTTTATTTCCAACAAATGCTTGGGGAACATGTAGGAAATTTCAGAAGTAAAAAGGCCTCTGTTTTAAGAGAAAATAAACAACTTACCGGTATTTGCAACATATAAATCATCACCATCAACACATGATGCAATAGCACAGGATCCTGACAGCCCAGTCATCAATGTTTCATCTGCAAATTTATCTGGTATAGCTTCAGTACATATATCTTTGTCTAATGTTACAAATGCAAGCTTAATTAACTCTTCATGAGTTTTTATTTTGCATTCTTTAGACATCAGCAACTTAGAGAAATGTTTGATACCAGTTCCCAGCTGACTTTGTCTCTTCTCAAGGTCTGGTGGCATTGTAACTAAGGGTAAATCATAATCATCCTTGCCAACAACTTCATACATCTTTTGTTTTGAATTGCTGTATTCAACTTCAACAGGCTTGTCATGCAATTTAGAGATGGCTAAAGAAAGATATTGAGGCATTCGGTCCTTGAGAGCTTGAGAGCAATGGTATCCACTATGACCATCAAAAACACCAAAGAAAAATGAATCAGTATTTGGAAAAACACACTCAATATTCCTATCCTCAATTGGCAAGTTAGCAGAAATTTGATTTGTTTCTAATTTGGCAACAATGCCATTGTGAATATTCTTTGTGGATTGATTCTTGCTTAAAATTTCACTTAAAACATCGGGAGGTATGCTGGGTTCTTCTTGTTTTTGATATTTGCTAAGAACTCTTTTCCACCATGGCCTTGAACCATCATTGCTGGATAAATCAGAGCTGTCCAGGGCATTCAAAGTCAGTCCAAAACGATCAGCAAAGTTATTCCACCAGGTTTTCGTGTAATCCATAGTGTAAAAGGAGCTGGCAACAGCGACCACGGCAACAGCAGGCCATTTCACAAATCTTGATGTTGCTGAGCCTTGTCCAGATAACATTTTAGATGCCACGATAGAATTATGTTTCATAAGCAAAGTACCCATCCAAGTAAATTTACGGCTTCTGGATCATTCCATGGTTTTAACTTCGTGGTTCAATATCAATCTGAAAATGCTAAAACATCTAAATAGATGACAGGTCTTGTAACCACGGACAAGTCGAGGTTAGGCCGTTCCCACTTCGGGCCGTCGATTGATAGCATGCGTGGAAAGCCAGTACATAGAACGCGTTCATTCAGAAACCGCTTATAAGATAGACCGTGGGCTCCAAAATTCATCAACGAAACACGAAAGACATGTTTTTCGAGTAGAAAATAAAGATTTGCTTAAATGAAAATTAAAAGGTTCTTATGTTTGGCTTTTTACTGCATTCCAAGAGTCAAGTCATCAATGATAAGCACGCACATCAGAGCACACTTGAAAAGTGCATCAAGGTGTCTCTGCGTAACAAGCAAAGTGGACTTCCCAGAAATGGTAGGCAACTCTGACTTTAGTTTCTCTATCTATCGAGAAACATAACTTGATTGAAGAAGGTTCAACATGTTTCTACCATAGTTGCACTTGAATGGCCTGAAAGTCTTCTTAGAGAATAGTGTTGTTTGCGGATTTTGATAGGAGTTTCATTCCCTTTTCAAAAATCCTCCATCTCCATCCATTGATCCCTCCATGGGGGCTAGCAAAAGCCATCAATTTTAAGTGAAGTTCTTCTCACGACGAATTTTAAAGCTGCAGGAAGGCCAAATAAAATTGGGGTCAAAGCATAGTCATATAGTTCAGCTAGCCGCTAAACGCTACACATATAAGAATATTTTTTTTGCAAGAAGACTGTTTATTTTCTTATGTAATGAAATCTTGAAATGTACAGCGTAAGATGTTTAAAAATTGGCCTTTAGCAATTACCAGAAAAACAACTGGTCAAAGTTTAAAAGCTTTATTAAGTCTTGATATCATTGTTCAGAAGGCAATGTTTCTTTAGTCTACCAAAGACTTTCGACAAGTTGCATTTTTAACCCAATAAGCGGGTTACAACCCTGTTGGCTGAAATCCTTTATTTACAACTTAGATACAAAATTTTGGGCTCTAGGTTCTTGATAAATGAAGATTCTTATGTTCGAATTTTCACAGTCTTCTGTAATGCAACATTTTCTAGTAAAGAAATAAACGTTTATGCTTAGTGATTAGCAACACAGTATAACATTCATCGAACGGTAATGAGCTAGAAACATTATTTCCGAGTCAAATTGGCGACATATTCTTATAGACATAGATTCTGATTCTGACGAAATTTGATTGCTTTATTCGTGTGACGTCACAATCGAGCAACGTGAAAGGCAAGGCCGTAGAGTGTTTCAAGAGTTAAGTAAAAAAGAGAAATCGTATTCGTACTAATTTATTTATCCCAAAATTAAGAAAGATCTTTGCCTTTCACTTGTGAGAAAGGAGTGTTCAATTCTGAGCTTTGTCTGATAGCCACTGTGTTGGAAACAAGTATGTATATCGTTTTGTCAGGTGTCTAACAGAAAGCATTCTGTGTCTAAAGTATTGAATCAAAAGTGCTGCACAGGGTCTTACGTTTGGTATCGAAATATGAGTTAGGTAGTTGTATGTTTATCAATGCTATATTAAGCTACAAAAAGATAAAAAAATATCTCCCTTTCTTCTTGATTCACTTCTACTAAAATATGGTGTTTACAGGCACGTTGGCACGGAACAAAATATGGCACATAGGCACGATGGCACATAGGCACTTATACAAAACTTTCGCACGTTGACACGGAACAAAATATGGCACATAGGCACGATGATGCATTGGCACGTAAACAAAACTTTGGCACGTTGGCACGGAAAAAAATCTGGCACATAGGTGGGATGGTATATTGGGACGTATATAAAACTTTGGGATGTCGGCACAAAACAAAATATGATGCATCGGCATGATGGCATATTTGGACGTATACAAAACTTCGGTACAATGGTACAGAATCAAATATGGCACATAGGAAAGATGGCACATTAGTGCGTATACAAAACTTTGGCACGTTGGCACGAAACAAAACATGGCTCGTAGGCACGTATGGCACGCAATTCAGAACACTCCAAAAAAGTTCATCTAAATGTCTTTGAATATTATGCAAAGTGGACTTCCAAGGAAATGTCAGCAACTCTGGTCTTAGTTTCTCTATCGAGAAACATGATCTGATTGAAGTTGGTTGAACAAGTTATTGCCAGAGTTGCACTTCAATTGCCTGAAAATGCTTTACGAAAATGGCGTGCTTGGCGACTTTGATGAAAGTTTCATACACCCTGTCATAGCACGGAACAAAATATGGCACATAGGCAGGATGGTACATTGACACGTATACAAAACTTTGGGACATTGGCACAGAACAAAATATGGCACATAGGCAGGATGGCACATTGGTACATTAATACCCCTCTCATAAATCCTCCACCACTTTACCCTCTTTGACAACTCCTAGGCGAACACAACTTATTCATTTATTATTAGATGATTATGTCTGAGTCAAATAATCAATAGAAAATTTCCAATTTCAACTTCAATAATTTAAAAAAATTAAAGTTGATAAAATACCTTAGATATGCCTATTATTAAAAGTTCAAATATTTCATAACACCAAAATGTTTATTTCCAAAATCGTAGTTTTCTCCATCCCTTTCTCTTATTTAATCGTTTCATATATTTCTCTTCTTCTAGATCTCTTGCATATTCCTGAGCTTTGTCAAGAATATTTCCTTGATTTTTCAAATCTTCCTCAAGTCTTCCATAATCAAGAGTTAACTTGTTCTTCTTCAGCATCAGCTTCTTATTACTGATAACCAACTGACTTTTCTCGACAATCAATTTCACGATTTGCTTTACGCATTCTTCCTTAGCTGCAGCTTCTTCTTCCTTTATTCTTCTTTCTTCGATTAGCTCCTTTGCAGCAACAGCATTCAATTTTTCTAACATATTTTTCTCTTTACCAAACTCTTCCTTTGACACTTCTAACTCTTCCAATAAGTTTCTTTGGATTTCATTCATCTTCTTCAATATATCATCCTTATCTCTGACATGCATTTTTGTCATTTTGTAACGTTCTTCATTAAGATCAGCTCCTTTCTTCATATCTTCCAATTCCAGTTCAAATCTTTTTTTGTCTTCACTTACACACTCTTCAATACCATTCAATATTGCATCATATGTTATATTCTTTTCTGTGTGCTTTTCGTGAAGTGAATCATACTCGTTCTGCAATTTGGCAATTTTCTCGTTCAATTCCAGGTTTTCTTTCTCAAGCTCTGATACGCTAGCCTTGAGTAAGCTGTCAACATCATCAGACTTAGATTCCATTCTTGAGGTATTCCATGTACTAGCGCTGCAGTTCGAGCAAGGAATGCAAACCCCAGAGTCCTTTTCAGTTGCATTTAGCTTAACATTTTCAAGAGATTCACCAGCAAGAATCTTCTGTTTCTTACCAAATGTCTCAATGAGCTTCATTTTGATTTCTTCACCATGGTTGGTCACATGTTTCTTGAACATGATTCCAGCAAGCTCTTTCTGTCTTTCGATGATATTTCGCATTTCTAAAATCTGATAAAAGAGTAAAAAATGTTGAAAACCTCGAAAATAGACGTAAAATATAGAAAATAAAGACAATGGTGCCTCGTTCTCTAAAAACCGAAAAAGATTTTTAGAAGCTCTAAGGCAAACAATACTTAATATGCAACATAACATGCACTCAAAATAAAAAACAATATTATTCATGATAAATTTTGTGAAAAGTAACAGTTAAAGCTGTTATAATAACAGATTAAAAGTAGCATTTCTTCAGTTTAAATAAAAGATTTATATATCAATAGGAATATTGAAAAGTCATCCTACCTTGGAATAATATTCCTGTGCCTTATCAGTTGTGAGAGCTGTAACATCATGAAGTTTTTCTTTACCATAAACAGCAAGATCAGCTCTCTTTCTCTCATTTTTCAGTTGTTTGTTCATCACTGCAACGGTTTCTTTTAAAACCGCCATTTCCTCGCGATAGATTTCATCGCGAAAATCTTCGATTCCCAGTTGAGCACAAGCCACTGAGACTTCCACGTACGAATGTGGTCTATCCATTTCAAAATACATTGCAATTCAGGTCTGGAAGTATTTCCAAAAACACTGCAAAACGTTTGAAAGATTGTGCTAAATTGGCCGACATATATTCTTGTAGACATAGATTCTGATTCTGACGTAATTTGATTGCCTTATTCGTGTGACGTCACAATCGATTCACATTAGATGGAGCAACGTGAAGAGCTTGGCCGTAGAGTGTTTCAAGAGTTAAGTAAAAAAGAGAAATCCTAATTTTTTATCCCAAAATTAAGAAAGATTTTTGCCTTTGACTTGTGAGGAAGGAGAGTTAAATCCTGAGCTTTGTCTGATAGCTACACTGTGTTGGAAACAAGTGTGTATATCGTTTTGTCAAGTGTCTAACAGAAAGCATTCAGTGTCTAAAATATTGAATCAAAAGTGCTGCACAGGGTCTTACGTTTCGTATCGAAATATGAGTTAATTGTATGTTTATCAATGCTATAGTAAGTTATAAAAAGATACAAAAAGTATCTCCCTTTCTTCTGGATTCACTTTTACTAAAATATAGTGTTTAAGGGCACATTGGCACAAAATACAATATGGTACATAGTATGCTGTACATAGAAAGATGACATATAGGCATGTATACAAAACGTTGGCACGGAACAAAATATGGTACATAGGCACGATGATGCATTGGCATGATGGCATATTGGTACGTAAGCAAAACTTTGGCACGTCGGCATGGAACAAAACATGGCTCGTAGGAACGTATGACACGCAAATTAGCACACTCCAAAAAAGTTTATCTACATGTCATTGAATATTATGCAAAGTGGACTTCCCAGGAAATGTCAGCAACTCTGTCCTTAGCTCCTCTATCGAGAAACATGACTTCATTGAAGTTGGTTGAACAAGTTATTGCCAGAGTTGACCTTCAATGGCCTGAAAATGCTTTAAGAAAATGGCGTGCTTGACGATTTTTATGGGATTATCATACCCCTGTAATAAATACTTTTACCATTTTACCCTCTTTGACAGCTCCCAGGCGAACACAGTTTATTTTAGATATAGTATGATTATGTCTGAGTCAAGTAATCAATAGAAAATTTCCAATTTCAATTTCAATAATTTAAAAAGCAAAGTTGATAAAATATCTTAGATATGTCTATTATTGAAAGTTCAAATATTTCATAACAGCAAGATGTTTATTTCCAAAATCGTAATTTTCTCCATCCCTTTCTCTCGTTTAATCGTTTCATATATTTCTCTTCTTCTAGATCTCTTGCATATTCCTGAGCTTTCTCAAGAATTTTTCCTTGATTTTTCAAATCTTCCTTAACTTTTTCATAATCAAGGCTTAACATGTTCTTCTTCATCATCAGCTTCTCATTACTGATAACGAATTGACTTTTCTCTGCAATCAATTTCACGATTTGCTTTACGCATTCTTCCTTAGCTGCAGCTTCTTCTTCCTTTAATCTTCTTTCTTCGATTAGCTCCTTTGCAGCAACAGCATTCAATTTTTCTAACATATTTTTCTCTTTACCAAACTCTTCCTTTGACACTTCTAACTCTTCCAATAATTTTCTTTGGTTTTCATTCATCTTCTTCAATAAATCATCCTTATCTCTGACATGCATTTTTACCATTTTGTAACGTTCTTCATTAAGATCAGCTCTTTTCTTCATATCTTCCAATCCCATTTCAAATCTTTCTTTGTCTTCATTTACACACTCTTCAATACCATTCAATATTGCATCATATGTTATATTCTTTACTGTGTGCTTTTCGTGAAGTGAATCATACTCGTTCTGCAATTTGGCAATTTTCTCGTTCAATTCCAGGTTTTCTTTCTCAAGCTCTGATACGCTAGCCTTGAGGAAGATGTCAACATCATCAGACTTAGATTCCATTCTTGAGGTATTCCGTGTACTAGTGCTGCAGTTCGAGCAAGGAATGCAAACCCCAGAGTCCTTTTCAGTTGCATTTAACTTAACATTTTCAAAAGATTCGCCAGCAAGAATCTTCTGTTTCTTACCAAATGTCTTAATGAGCTTCATTTTGATTTCTTCACCATGGTTGGTCACATGTTTCTTGAACATGATTACAGCAAGCTCTCTTTGCCTTTCGATGATATTTCGCATTTCTATAATCTGATAAAAGAGTGAATAATGTTAAAAGCCTCAAACAATACTCTTTTTGTAACAAAAAAGAATTTGAAAGCTTTAATGCAAACAATATTAAAATAAACAACAAACAATCCAAGAAAAGCTTTGCCAATATCAACAATTAAAACAATCATAACAATGGATCAAAAGTAGCAATTCTTGAGTTTAAATAAAGGAATAATATATCAATAGGAAAAGTCATCCTACCTTGGAATAATATTCCTGTGCTTTATCAGTTGTGCTAGCTCTAACATCATGAAGTTTTTCTTTGCCGTAAACAGCACGATCAGCTCTCTTTCTCTCATTTTTCAGTTGTTTTCTCATCACTGCAACGGTTTCCTTTAAAACCGCCATTTCCTCGCGATAGATTTCATCACGAAAATCTTCGATTCCCAGTTGAGCGCAAGCCACTGAGACTTCCACGTACGAATGAGGCTTATCCATTTGAAAATACATTGCAAATGAACTCAAGAGTTAGTCCCAGAACACTCTGCAAAACTTTTTAAGTTTCGCAGAATCGGCCGACTTTAATTCTCGTAGACATTGATTTTGATTCTGACGAAATTTGATTGCATTTTTCGTGTGACGTCACAATCGATTCATATTAAATGGAGCGACGTGAATGGCTGCAGAGGATTTAGAGGGAAAAGTAAATTAGAGAAATCGTATTTGTTTTAGGGTATCCTTAAATTAAGAAAGATGTTCGCCATTCACTTTTTAGAAAGGAGTGTTAAACTCTTAGTTTTATCTTCTAGGTATTGTATTGGAAACAAGGAGCTTTTAGTTCTAGAATCCAAATTTCTGGAATGAAGTTTTTTGAATGAGTTTGATTCGTACAGAACAGCAAGATGGCGATAAACAGAGGGAACATCTTTGAACACATTGTGAGCTTTTTATCGTATGATATTCCTCATTTTATTCCAGTGCGACGTCTTTCATAAGCTTGTGTTCGAATCGATATGAACCACGCCAATGCCAAAAAAGTGAAGCTGAATTGGCATTGTTTCTTGAACACCAATCAAATCACAGCATGAAGCGGGAAAACCTATAGAACAATTGTTAACCCTCATAGCATCCGTTTGGCGACATTTTTGCTTAAACCAGAAGAAAACAGAGATATGAGATACAAAAAGTTTTCCTGCGCAAAGACCTGCTTTGAATTAAATGAAATTTCACAATCATGCAACTAAACCTGATCACACGATTAAATCTTAAGTTAAATCTTGCATTTTTATGGCAATATTCTAAACATTATGAACCTATAACAATTAAAAACGGTAAGAAAATAGAGATAATCTTTAATTAAAAGTGAGTCTATTTGATTATTACCCCGCAATAGAATTCAATTCTAAAATAGCCATCTATAGGAAAAAATGATAACAGACTTTAGAAGAATATAGTTACTTTATCGTGCTTCCTTTTCTAGGATGCAAATTGATGTTACTGCTGCTCTTTCGACCTCATTATATACATTGAAAGTCTGTTACCAATTATATTTACATTAGGATTAAATTACCTAAAACTTTGATTATATTAATTATTTAACCTCGAATGCTATCAAAATATATTCTAACTGTTTACAAAAATATTTATGTACAATCCTACAACGAAGAATAACTTAAGAAACCAAACAAAGCACAAAAAAACCAGAAAAGTTCAAACCAAAAGCAAACAATAAAGCATGTCCTTGACATCGAGTAAGAGCTATTTACAGTGGCAAGGCCCAAAAGCGCGAATTATTATTTTAACGGTAAGTTTCGAACTAAAAAATTTTGAAAAATATTTTCGGACAAAAACTTTCGAATCCTTCTTAGAGCTGTTCCGGGGCTGTTCTGTTTCGCAGTTCATCGAGAGTATTTTTCAACGTAAAATTGTTATATTTAGGAAATTTGCGCCCAGTAATAATAAGAGTTCGGATATTACACTTCTGTTGAAATTATTTCCATGAACAAATACTGTCAAAAAAGTTTCGGACAATTGCAGAGGAGGTGTTCAGTCTTTCGGACGGTTAAAGTTTCGGACAAATTGTTATTTATCTAGTGGCCGGTTACCACTTTTAGAAACCACTTCGATAATTCGCCACCGAACGACACAATTTTTCTGGGAAAAATCCTGTTTTTCTTCGTTTTTAAATACATCACTTCGTATGGTATTGATCTCACATCAATATTATACCCCAGATACGTTTTTATTTTTCTCTTATTCTTGATCTTGTATTGATAGAAGAAAATTCAATTATCCAGTTTTTTGCATCTTGCGTTCACATTTCTTAAAATTCTGACCAATGGTTGCTTCATGGTTATGCTGAAATTCAAATTACTTGAAAAAAGCCTGATCTCCCGCCCGTTTTATGTCCGAAGGACATATTAAGAGGGTGTCGTGGAACGCATGTACGCATAGGTAGGTAGGTAGGCATATAGACGCTTTTTGCTGCCAAAACGTAACAAAAGATAAACCACAAATAATAGGAAGTAAACTTTGAAGTCGCCGTAAGTGTTGTCGTTAGTGGGCATCATTAACAAAATACAATTGCTTGCCAGAAACATCAATAAGTATCAATTGTCAGTGCAGCGTAGTGGAATAATGCGCTTGTTTCTTGGGCTAAGGGTTGTGAGTTCGATCCACGATGCAGGAACATTCTAACATCAAGATTTTCGAAACTAAAAATTTGACACCATGATTTTCTCGCAAAAAAGCCGGCTCGGTCGAGCTTCGAAAAAAAGGTTTGGCTACAATATTGCAAAATGTTGCTCGAATCTAATTTGATTTGATTTTTTATTTTGAAATATTTTCATACAATTTTGATTGGGTTGTTATTGTCAGCAGTTTCTAGAAGTCGTCTCAGGTGTAAGATATTTTCGTGTGAAGAGAGGAGGAGATTGTGGCGCAGTAGAAATTGTTGCCAAGTAAGACAGAAGAATTTTTTTCAAAACAGTTTGCGGCTTCGAGAATCATCTGAAAATGAATGACTCAAAGTTGGCAATCAATTCTTCTAAGTGCTACTAATGATCGAATATAGTCATTTGCATAGTATGCGAATTCTTATGATAGCTTTTGAAGGTTCTAGAATTTAATTCATCATTTGAAACGAATTTGATAAATCTTCATTTCTCGCACTGATTTTTTCTTAATTAGAAGTGTGCAACACGAAGAATACACTAACTTCCCAGTAAATATTGTTTAATCTCAATTAACGCATCTCATCTCTACATCGATCACCAAGAACTCACAAAAATCTAACGAAAACGAATCTACAAATTACAAACAGAAAATCCCTATGACAACATTACAGATTAGCCAATCATATCAGAGTAAAATCAAAAAGGTGTAAAATAATTATATTCGTTGCTATAAATAAAAATAAACACACATGGTTAGATTATGGTTACTACGGTGATTTTATATGAACAATAAGAAGCTAAAAACAAAGCATAAACAATTAACATACGACCGCGGGACAGCGCAAAGGTACGCGGGTTTCCCGACAACGAAGATTACAGGTGTCGGTGCACTGAACGGAGTTATTAGTTACATACAAAGTTTAACCCATGAGTTCGAATTTATTAGTACAGTATACGTAACTACAGATTTTCTATTTTCGATTCAAAGGTTTGGGATTCTTCCAGGAAAAGTTCACCTGATCATAATGGTCATCATTCGCATCATCATCATAATGGATCATAATCATCATCATCACCATCACCAGTCATTGTCTTCAACATGATCATCATTGTTGAAGAAGATGATAATCATGTTGAAGACGATGATGATCATGTTGAAGACGGTGATCATCATTGTCGTGTTCAACGTGATCAACGTATCATCATCATCATTATCATCATCATCATCCTTATCGCCATCAACATAATCATCATTCTCATCGTCGTTATCTTCTTCTTCGTCATCTTCGTCATTATTATCATCATCTTCATCGTTATTATCATCATCATCAGCGTCCTTCGGACATTGCTACAGCGTTGCTATTTTCTAATGATTAAATGCTTTAGTAAGTTCCATGAGGTCTTTCAAGATGTATGATCAGCAAATAGTTGATCTAAACTGAATAGAGTTATCTTAGAAAGTAATAAAGGTATTACTCTGCTGTCACAGAATCTCAGATAAAACAAAGTGATTGTTTTCAGAAATCCTTTTTATGCGAAAACGGCATATAGGCTATTATCAACGAAAAAAACCAAGTTTTAAACAAAACATTTTCTAGTCATTTTTAGCAAGCAGGACAAATAATGACGATGATCATATATCTTAATTCACTTCCTGAAGTTTCAGCTCTTTCACAACATTTTTCTTTCATCCTATTGATATATTAAAAATATTCTATTCTCCTGGTTCTCTACTGGTTTTTTTTTATTACCTGACAGGAATCAACCAGAAGGAGTCATAACAATAGTAGGATTAGATTCATCATGAAAAAGGTATACATACTTTGCTTTCAACTCAAGTTGTCTTATTCTGTCTCTCTCTTTTTCCAGTTGGTTTTTTAGATCATCAATTTTTGTTTCTTGATCCTAAAACAAATGCAATAATGGCAGGTTTCGCGATTTCTTACTTCGATTTTCAACGGTACATGATACAGGTGTTACAAGAATATCAAGCAAAGAGGTAAACTCAGTTGTTTGAAAAGATCATTACAACGCATGGCTACTATAACGCCTGTTAACTAGAACCAGTGACTAAGAACGTAGGAATCCCTTTGTTGCACGTTCAAAAACACGCTGGTGGGTTTTTGGCTCTTGCTATATCTAGTTGAAAAAACAAACAAAAAAGTAGAAACAGATAGGCTAGTTCACCCCTGCTAACCCTCTGGAATCTTAAATATAAATATAATCATCTCTGGAATCTAAAATATTAATTTATTATCGATTTTATCGTGGTGAACTGGCGATTGAAAACATTGAAACTAGTTGCCTTAAGGTGTTTGCTTGTAAGACACTCACAAATTGGCAATTAGAAAATAGGACTGCGAAGCAAAAATTGACTGAAAAAATTTACCAAATGTTAAAGAGCCTTTTCGAAAGTTATAAAAGCAAGTTTACTTACAAAAATCTTAAACAACAGGGACCTTATATCTACAGATGAAAACACATACCTTAAGTAGGCGTGCTTGTACTTCAGATTTCTCTTCGAGCGTCTTTTTCTGTTGTTCTCTTTCAGTCAATTCTTTCTGCATTTCAGACAGTTCCTTTGCAGTGGACGAATGGTTTTGTTGCAAATTTTCGATGATCGCTAAACAAGAAATCGAAAATGACGAGAATAGCTCTATAACAAAAGCTTTTCCGAAGCTAATTAGTAAACTGAATTTGTAAAGGAAAAATTTTCATCACCTGGACTAGACAAGAGTGTGGCAAAGCGGAGAGGCGCTGTGGAGAGCAGTCACCTCTTAGTTAAACTTAATTTAAATGTTTACTGATTTAGATAAGACACGACGTAAAACGGTCATATAAAGTAGTAGCTACTAGTTAGCAGGTTTGCACTTTACCTTTATGATTAGCTTTCTCTTGCTCAAGAGCCAAAGTCAATTCATTCAGGGCCTTTTCTGACTCCTGTTTTGTTCTTGTTAACCTTTCTAGAATATCCCTAGAATAACAAAGCAGAAAATAAGAATATCAGCAAAAAGAGCCAGACTCGCTGGATTCGCAGGCAAAGTGGAATGTCAATCAATTTACTGCACATTTTCCTGAGATACATTCATCTGTCATCAGCCAAACTTTCCCTTCACATTGGCCAACATTCTTGCTAGGCGAAATGGCAGCGTTTGGCTACCATGTTAAGTGAGCTAACATCATGTTGCGTAACGTTGCTGAAGTTGGATCAGGTTAAAAAATTCACCCAACATTTTTTAATGTTGGCTTCGTTTGCCCGGCCGAGCAATTAAATGTTGGCTCTGCACATGCTTATTAGGTAAGGCATTCGTCTTTAGCACGGATGCCAAACAGCATTCTCATTCTCAAAAAGCAAGCTGCTAAACAAACTTTTGATTGTACGACATAATAAATTTGGAAACGAACCCAAATGAGCAATTTCAGACATGTGTCTTACGGTTTTCAATCAAAACCGCTTTTCTGACACGAACGTTGGCTGAAATGTTGGCTACGTTAAGCCCCCCATGTACCGATATGCAAAACGAATTTCGGCGATATGTTGGATGTAATGTTGGCGACGTTTGGCCAAGGCTTAACCCCTGTTACATTCTTTGCTAGTGCACCCAAAAGGTATAAGTTAGAATTTCGTCCTTTTCAGGCTCAAATCGCATGCAACAGGCTTGCCCTCGTTAAACAGACGCTTTGCGTAGATTCTTATGGCCTTTTACCAATTTTCTCGGATTCTTGATTTTCATTTACTACAGAGCTTACCTTTTGTTCGCAGTTTTGGAATGAAAAACGCACAAAACTGGGCTTTTGGAAGTGATCGAAGGCGAATTTAAATGTCGAGGATTAATTTGTACCTCCAAGAGGCTTGATCCAGTATGTCAAGGTTTAAAAGAAATTCAAAAGGGAGGAAAGAAGGCCAAAATCAAATGCCGCAACGGATGCTGCAGTTATATGCGTCATTCTTTCAACGGGGCTATTAATTCAAAATGGCGAGAAAGTCAACAGCAGACCGTTTGAAGAAATCGTGAAAGTCATAGTTTGCTCTGGGAAGCAGACCCATTTAGCGCAACAGCATGGTCAATAGTTGGTGTTCAATCTGTTATCTATGTCCTAGAACGCAGCTTTGATCTTCTTCTCTACTCCTAAAGTCATCTATTTTTTGTTGCAAATGTTATTTTGATGGCTTACGCGTCGTTGCTTAAAAATGTCCTTTTTAGAGCCTTGAATCTTTGCATCCTATTTGCTTGAGACATTTCAAGAGCTTTTCTGTGCACCGTTGAAGCTTTCAAAATGCAATCTTTGTTAGTCGTGACGCACCATAAAAATATACGGTTTGAATAATTACAAAATGAGCCGTTGCAACGGTACTAGCATTGCTGACATTGCTTTGGGATTATGAGCGTCCTCTGACTGAGAGTCTTTACATTGCATCCGCTAATCGACTTCATGAAAAATTTCCTCCGTTTTCTCCAAAAACTTTCAAGTCAGTCTCTAATAAAGCTGGAATCAAATGTGTTTACTCTTCGCAAATCTCTACATTTAAATTAAATGTATTCCATTTAACTCAAGGAATAGAGTTAAAGATTCCTTGACTGTTTCACCAGAGGACTGGTATCCTGAATATTTCATTGACCGAGTTTGTTCCCCTTCTCTGTACAGTCACTAAGCTTAATGATTAGTTTTCAGAGTCACTGCTTATCATTAAAAGCCTTTGATTTTATCTGGGCAACGTCTAGGGAGAGATCCGTCTAGTATCGCTGGGCAATGGGAAATATGGTTCTTCTCTTATTTATCACATTACTTGGATCAAAAGATGCGAGAGAAACTAACGAGATCTCAGTAGATTTTGGCACTCAAT
This sequence comes from Chrysaora quinquecirrha, assembly GCA_014526335.1. NCBI lineage: Eukaryota > Metazoa > Cnidaria > Scyphozoa > Semaeostomeae > Pelagiidae > Chrysaora > Chrysaora quinquecirrha. The sequence goes on along the minus strand of JACTAT010000030.1, from coordinate 1,022,897 downwards.
TTGCAGGATTTGTTGTGCTAACACTGCATTCTGTGCATAATGCCACCAGGGGTGCAACTACTGATACTATTCAACTCAACCAGATGGGAACCAGATTCTGGGATAGCGTATGATACTTGATTAAAAGGTGGAGTTCATAGAGCTGAATATATGCTTGCAAAAGTCCACTTTCCTGTTCTTATGTTTAATTACGAAATGATATCCCAATCAACCTGATTATGTCCACCAATGATTTGCAAGTCAAGCTCACTTTTGGCTGTATCAATCATGGGTCACATTTGATTTACGTTCTTTGGGTGAAGGGAAGTTTTGAACAGCTCTTGTTTATCGGTAAATCTTTTTCGTTTTTTTTCTTTTTCATAATCAATTTCCGACCGTTCTTGACAGCATGAAAGTTACCATTATCTTATCTACATTTCTGCAGATGTTCTCTACATTATTGCAGAGAAGTCTTCTCTTTTCACGAAAAATAAGGAGAAGTTGCCACAGAGATGAAATGTAAACCTAACACAAGCAGCAATTTTGGATCAGGATTCAAGCATATTTAAAAAGTTATTTTGCTATTTGTGACACCTTGCACTATATCTTAGAATTGCAACAATTCATCATAAGGTTCAAGATCTGGTGTATATGTCTCAGGATTTCCCTAGAAACAGATATAATTAAATACTGACCTTTCTCTTGCTTCTGATTGCTGCAGCTGGTCCTTGCAATTGGCTACTTCTGAATTTAGTTGTTCAACAATGGCATTCTTCTCTTCAAGGGTTGCACTAAAAAGGTTGTTGTTATCATGAGTTAATTTCTCATTTTGCTGTCTTAGTTTCTCATTATCCAATTTAAATTCATCTTTCAGCTTGATCATCTCTTTATGATTTCTATCCAAAGTATCAAATCGGTTTTTCAGAAGATCTCTTGATTTCTTCTCCTCCTTTGCTTTTTGTGTTGTCTTTTCCATCTCACTTTGGAGATTTGCTAAAACATAGGATTTATGTTTAAATAATTATAATACTGCACTTGATGGGCTTGATAAATTCTGTCCACTCTACAAGTTAGTGCCCTAATCTATGAGATGGGGCATGCTCTGCCTGATGGGCCTGATCAATGAAGCATAGGTTTTTCATCTATTAGGAGTTAGCGATCGTAAGAGGTTCAGCGACCATCCACGATCGTCTGCGCTGCTTTCCTAATTCAATGGAAACATGCTCTCAATCATTACGACAGTCAGGGATCGCTAGTCGAAAGCATCGGCAGAGTTGAAATGAGTTCAAGTTTTCTGACCATTACGACTGTCCTGATCAAGGAAAAACTTTATCGAAACATGGATCGCAGACAATCGGCGATCAACGTGGACCATCCTATTTTTGAAATGCAATCAGGCGAGTCTGATAATCAAATTGATTGACAGCTGCCATTGTTCTGGTTCAAAGATCTGCGTCATAAAGGCTGAATCGCAACATGATCGCAGACAGTCACCAATGTGTGGAAACACTGAAATGAAATTGCAGATGGAAGATGGAAGAAGGGATCAGCTATGATCACAGGCGGTCACCAATCTCTCAACGATTTTATGGAAATCAGGTTTTTATGGAAATCAATGTGCTTAATTGAAGATGAGAGCATTAAATCAAATAATAATATAATACTAATAATCATAATTAATTGCTCTGTTGACTGCCACATTGCACTTTAATGAAGAATTTAGAAATGTTCCTTAAAATGGAATTACAGTGAGATAAGAACATATTTTAAAATAAATATTAAAATGGCAAACATGTTTATTAGAGTGATTTATCACCTGTTTTATTCTCAATTTCCATATATTTCTTGAGGTATTCATCAGCTCTTTGCTTTAAGATGCAGATCAACTCCGACTGTTGCTCTATCCTTGATTTCAGCAAACCTTCCTCTGAAATTTCATCCTCTGACAGGCCTCTTAGTTTTCGGAGGTTATTTGTTACACTCTGGTAATCATTATTTGAATTCTTCTAGAAAAAAGAAAACATTTATACTTAATGTTGCATCAGGCTTGCATTACTCATTCATAAGATGACACTCTATGGGATCTATACAGTAGCATACCATTCAGATTATCCATGGGGCCACAGAACAGAAGAAAACACCCCTATCTAGCAGAACAACTTCTTTGCTGAAGACTTACCAAACACTACTATCCCTTGAGCTATCAACTATTGGAATATACTTTATTGTTAAAGAAATAAAGTAATAACAAGGAGAGATGGGGGTCCCTCATACCAGTCTGCACTGCAGAGCATGGCAGAACTTGACGTGATCTTGTGCATGCAATGAAAAATTTCCTATGTGCATGGCGTGCATGCCTGATTTTCCAAGGTGCAGCTTGCGTTTGACCCCAATACAAGAATACAAGAATGCGTGCAAGGCCCAAATTTTGGGGTGCACTTTCTGCCTTTTGCAAATTTTCTTGTGTGTGCAGTTGCCAAGCTCTGCAGACTGGCCTCATACCAACAAAGCAGAGGCAGTTCGTGGAGAGTAAAGCAGCTAGATGCCAGTTAACATGATCAGCTGGTGGAACGGAAAAAAGATATTACAGTATTTTAGTGTTTATGACAATGTGTTTGGGATGAATCTGTGGCATAACTTTTCTCAAGATAATAGAACTATTGCTTTTGAACAATACATAAATGCAAAAATCTACTATCATTCTGATTTAAGAAGTTTAGCTCAGAAACTTGTTCTTGCATTTTTGTAAAATCCTTTTTTGAAATTTATTCAGTTCTTCATTCACTCAGAGACTTAATTATGAATGACAACCAAAATGGTCTCCAATTTTAGTTTCTTTTGGAGATGAAAAATTGGAAAGTAGATAGTCTAGAAGCCGAAGAATATATTTGACGGTATCAGATGTCAAATTGTTCTTGTGGTTGGGTGTCAGTAGAGACCACTTTAGTTGCAAGAAGGCGAGACACAGAGCTTTTCTTGTGTCAACAGGCCTTTAAACACTGTGATACAGTATATAATATAAGGAGCTAACTTTCCACGATACACTAACCTGTTCCATTCTTTGCGTAGCTTTCCTTTCTTCGTCTTGGTAAAATGAAATACTAACGAAACCAACCTACCAACTAAATTGTGCTTCCTCTTTGCAAAGAGTCAATACAAAAAGCAAACAACGAAAAGAGCAGCTAAGAGAAGATTGAAACCTAGCATACAGGCACATGATTCTAAGTATGCACCCGAACCATGTCAATAATACATGGATAAATTCAATGCAATTCAATCATATGATCGATTTAATTCAATTCAGGTATGAGGTATAAGTGGGGTAAAGTGGGGGTATACAGAGCATCTTTTAACATTGTAACTACTGGGCCATTGGCCCAGTGGGCCCTCTTCCTGGCCCAGTAGTAGAGCAGAATTTTCGGATTTTGGTCCTCTAGTGTGGGCCCTTGCAAATTTTTCCGGGGGAGCATGCCCCGTACTCTCGAATGCGTTTGGCACACTCATCTCGTCTCATCTCATGTTTACTTCATTGACGGAAAACTACTTCTCCCCCAGTCAAAAGAGGTATGCAACAGGCTACTGAAGTTACAATAGTTCTATAGGTTTTGTCTGCAATATGTATTCAAATCACACCCTTTTTCCGCATCCTTGTGGACCGGGCAAATGAGACTTATGCTGCTTTGTGTCTTGCCTGATTACGTATACTGTCTTTCCTTTCGGGTAAAAACTATTGACAATCGGACATCTAAAAAGGCCCAGTCAGTCCACAAAATCTTAGTTGGTCCTGTTTACATTAACAAAAATTTTGGATGTGCGCACCTGATTGGAGATACTGTAAAGCAAAGGCTTTCCACGACGTCTGCAGGGGAGTATGATGCGTTTGGATGTTTTGAATGGTGAAAGGAAACTCTTCTTTTGTACTGACATCAGGAGAGGATGCTTTTTGTCATTTGCATGCTATTTCCATTTTGTTT
>JACTAT010000030.1:957785-1006236 GCA_014526335.1 Chrysaora quinquecirrha | reverse complement strand
TCATTTTGGTTTTGACATTGGAACCTCTCCAGCAGCTCCTACAACACATGAAATCGAAGAAATGATACGGAAAGGCCATCTACCACATCCACAGCAGTTTCCTAATGACGTTACTGGCAGAAAATTCCCAACATCTGTGCTGAACTTCAAACAACAGAATGGTGAAGTGAGTTCCAGACGATGGCTCGTGTTCAGCCCTGCTAAGAGTGCTTTATTCTGTTTACCATGCAGGCTTTTCCCTAGTGCAGTGGACCAAGCATCATCATCTCAGTCAATCTTAGCATCAGCAAATGGATGGAGCACATCACAAAAATGGCGAAAGCTTTACGACAGGCTTCCAGAGCACGAGCACAGTACGGTGCATAAAAAATGTTACCTTGCCTGGCGTGAATTAGAGAGGCGTTTGGAAGAATCTTCTGGGGTTGACATGCTCACTGATGCAGCAGTTCTCTCAGAGGCTCAAAAATGGAAGAAGATTCTTATAAGAATAATTGATGTTGTTGTCTTTCTTGGTGAAAGAGGACTGCCTTTTCGTGGATCTTCACAAAGAATTGGTGATCTTCACAATGGGAATTTTTTAGGGCTCATTGAGCTCCTTTCTCACTATGACCCACTTCTACGAGAGCATGTGACGAAAATTAAAGTATCCCAGGAAAAAGGTGAAAGACTGCAAGCTCATTATCTTTCAGCTTCATCCCAGAACGAGTTCATTGGTCTTTGTGCAGAGTACGTTCGCAGTCGTGTCTTGGATGAAATTTATAATGCAAAATATTACTCAATCATGGTTGATGCAACACCTGATTCAAGTCATGTTGAGCAGACTACCTTCATCATCCGGTATTTGACGAGAGAACTTCAAGAATATACTGTCCAAGAGCGATTCTTGACATTTGTTGACTGCTGCAAGAAGACTGGTGTTCAAATAGCCACGTTAATCTTGGAGACTTTGAAACAGTTTAGGATTCCAGTTGCAGACTGCCGTGGTCAAGGGTATGACAACGCTGCAAATATGTCTGGCAAATACAATGGAGCTCAACAATACATTCTCACTGAAAATCCTTTGTGCCTGTATTCACCTTGTGCCTGCCATTCACTAAATCTATGTGGAGCAGACTCTGCAGCTTGCTGTAAAGAAGCAGTGACATTTTTTGGAATGGTACAAACCGTGTACACCCTATTTTCCAGCAGTCCCCAGCGATGGTTAATTCTTCAAGAAAGCATTGGATCCTCATTGCATGGCCTGTCAGGTACAAGATGGACGGATCGTGTAGCAAGTGTGCGACCATTTGCAGCTCATCTTCCAGGTATACGTTCTGCACTGGAGCAACTTCATACGCTGAATCTTACCCCTAAGACTTCCACTGAAGTTAATGGTACCATAAAGTACATCTCTTCTTTTACTTGCATCCTCATGTCTGCAATTTGGTTGAAGATTTTAGTAGCAATCGATCAAAGAAACCAGGTCATACAAGCAAGGCAAGCCACTATTGATATAGAGGTCTCAAATCTTAAGTCACTTGTGCACGACCTTAAAGATTTGCGCAGCAAGTGGAATCAGATTATGAATGAGTCGAAGTTGGTTGCAGAAGGAATGCAAATTGATTCACATCTCCCAGCCAAAAGAAAGACGAAAAGGAGACCATTTTTCGACGAGACGCAAGAAGATGTTTCCCCAGAAGGTGATGCAGTTGAAGCAGTGGAAGAAGCAGCATTTAGACGTGATGTTTTCTATTTCATTATCGATTCAGTCATTGCTGGCCTCTCAACACGCTATGATGCTGCATACAAAATCGATGATATGTTTGGTTTCCTTTGGAGATACCTTGACTTGACAGAGCAGCAAATTTCGGCAGCCTGTGTTACCCTGGCAAAGAAATACAAGGACGATATCTCGCAAGATGAACTGAGAGAAGAAATGATTCATCTGAAAACAATTCATGCTGCAAACTTTGGAGAAGAATCATTAAGTCCGTTCATTCTCTTGAGCAAAATCAGCAAATTCAAGCTTGGTGAGATATTCCCAAACGTATGCATTGCCCTGAGGATATTTTGCACATTGCCAGTTACGGTTGCTTCAGCAGAGAGATCTTTCAGCAAACTCAAGCTCATCAAAAACTTCCTGCGGAGCACAATGACGCAGGAAAGATTGAACGATTTGGCTATTCTAAGCATTGAGAGCGAACTTACAAAAAAAATAGACTTCAGTGACGTAATTAATGCCTTTGCACTAAAAAAGGCTCGCAAAGTGAATTTATAGACATTTTAGGACTTCTCAGCATTTTCATTTCTTGTAGTTAAACGGTTGATTTAGACGTGGAATAGAATTTACACAATAAAAGGTCGCTCAGTCGTAACTTTATTTTCAATTGGAACAATAAAATTTCTGCTCGCTCGCAAAATGCCGCTTGCGGAAATAAGGCTTTAGTGAAATTTAGAAAGGCGTTTCCACCTAAAAATTTTCAAACGTTTTCAACAGTGTACTTTTCCAACTAGAAGCAGCGTTTTAACGGTGCATAGGAGGGCGTGGTCCAAAACATTTTCCGGGACCTTCAGCGCTGGGGGCCCAATAAGGGGCCTAGCCCCGGGGCCCGGCCTGGCTCTCGGCGGCCCTGTTCCCATCTCGTTCATTTCTGATATCTTGATTGATACTAGTTATTGTAGCTAACTTACGTATTTTTAATGATATTATTGCGAATTTAAGACATTTATTTAGCGGCCCAAGCTAGATAAGCTTAACATCTCTTTTGGCCTGGTAGCTATTCTCCTTTTGTAAACTTGTATTTTAATAAAAAATTTGAATTGAAGTATATAGGCAAAAACAATGTTTTCAGAATGTGGAAGGTTTGGAATGGAGTTACCATAGTTTCTCGCTTTAGCGCCCGGGGACTTATTTAATAAGCCGGCTCAATAAAGAGCATTTCTTTTGAATTTTATGAATCAATTAACGCTTTTGACAAAAACTAAGTTCGCAACAACTGGCAATAGGTTTCTTTTGATTCCTTCCACCAGAAGCTTGCGCATACACCAAGAAAGGAATGTCTGGTACCAACCTGATTGGCAGCTCAATCAAGGGGGCGCTTAGTCAAGGGAGGGCGCTTATTCGAAGAAATGAGTACCAGTAAACTGCCTCCTAAAATCTATGATAGAAAATCTGTGTGGAAAAAATAATCGATTACACTAAGCAATACTTTGTATGTTTGTCGTTCCATTTTTTTGTTTCCTCTGACATAGTTCTGATTGTAATGATTGAAACTACCTGTTTCACTGGCGTAAACATAATATAGCTGTGCACTTCTATCTAACATTGGCAATTTCATATTTGCTCGTTTGAACACATTTATCTCTCTCTCTCTCTCTCTCTCTCTCTCTCTCTCTCTCTCTCTCTCTCTCTCTCTCTCTCTCTCTCTCTCTCTCTCTCTCTCTCTCTCAATACAAGCTACAAGCCTTGACAATTCCAATTTAAAAGTATCTCTATCTTTAATGATTGTACCCGTTTTTTCTGATATCCTTACTTGACGAGGGATGGTCTTTTATAAAAGCTGCCTTGCACTTGCTTTTCAAAACAAACGTTGCACAAGTGAGCGCTCTGGATATTTAAAAAATCAGCTAGCTATATCTTAGTACAAAACCTGAAGTAGTCAATTCCTTACTCCATTATGAAAATGAAAATCTGAATGATGGCAATTGCATAAAGGAAATTAAAAGACAAAATTTGTCAACTTTCAAATACATTCAGATTGAACATGACATTCAGAAAATTAGTTACTTTCCACAATCCCTATCAATTTCCCATATTAATAAATAATAACTATACGAACAAGCAGTTCATAATTAACAATAAAGCTAAACTGAAACAACTTGATTTTAATCTATCACTGGCTTTTACTTAATATCGGATGGTATTTCCGCATTTTCATTATTACGCTGATTAGAAAAGCTTACTTTTTAAGTAAAATCGTTTAGATAAGCCGGCAACACTTTCTTTTATCACAATGCTGCCTGATCAGTAAGCGTCATCGTCTATTGCAAGTTTGCACGTAATGCTGAACATAATCATAATTACAACCATCACGCAAACTGGCTTAAAAACAATGTATACCTTTCTAATCCGTAGTTCATTGTGAAATTTCATTGCACGAAATTGAATTAAATTAGCTCGAATAAGCTTTTCAATTATATTTATAATAGTTTCGTGCTACATTTTCAATTTCTGCAAAGCTGGAAACTAGTTTTTGTAAGAGTGTGAGTTACAAATCACATGAATAATTTTAGCCAATCAAAATCGTTTATGGTCTTATGGGCTTTATTTATAGATAGCCATACATCGTGATTTTCACTTCCCTTTAGTTTTGTACGATGTTTTTGCGTAAAAGGAACGACGAATGTGGTATAGCGATAAATTAAGAGCGAGTTCTATCCATAATTGTAGGAGCACCCTTACATATCTATAAATATGGCTTAAGTTTTAGCTACTGGGATGAAAATAAATATCTTTGGGGATTGTTTTTCACTGTTTGATTTAAAAGTTGTTTATATCCATTACTGAAATCAGCGAAAGGCACTCAATAGCGTGGATACATTACGAAAATCGTAAACGCAGCACCCCTGTGTGGTGCGTATTATGATCGTCGGAGAGGTTTTAAATGCTCCCTGCCCACAGATTATCGCTTATTCGGATTTTTACAGGTCGAAATTGTGCCGTGAACGTTTTAAACCAGTGGATATTATCTCTTTTACATTGTCAATGTGACCATAGACCAGCTACAAAGTTTTATTATTGCTCCTACCAATAAGAATTTACAGCTGGCTCAAAGCAGCGTCAACAACAGATAAATTGGGAACCGGTATAGGCTGATACATGTGCAAGATAAATTGCTAATCTTCTCTGTAAGAAACAAAGTTGACAGGGGACCTCAGACTTGTTTTGTGGTTATTATTGGTTTTATTAAATGTTCTGAAATCTTAGTGGTCAAATCTGTTTTATAAGATCTTCATGTGCAGCCACCAACCAGTCATATCAGCTGCATATCATTGAACAGCAAATATAGGAAAACATATAGGGAATCATAACAATGGGCAGTAAAGGGTTTTGGGAGGAGGTGAATGTGCCAGGCATGCCCATAATGACGTTTTTAGAAAAGGAAGGGTTGACAATTTTGGGTGTGGCCTGTCTCTCTGTACTTAAACCCTAACAGTTCAGAACTAAACAATTTATATTTCTTTCACACTGGCATGTTTTAGTCAGCTATTGTATTTCAAACAAGACAATTCAACCAATCAGATCCATTCGATTTTGGTCGATCAAAAACAATCAGACAGAACATTTGTTGAAATGGTTTAATTTCAATTAGAGCGAATTGCACTGGAGATGAAAAGGTGTCCGTATCTTCTCTTTTTTACCATTGCCTCGGTGTTCACTTCTTAAATGCTTTAAATCTAATTTAATAAATGTTATAATCTTCCTAGTATATTAGCGTTCATATTGATATTGATCGGGGATCATTTAATCTTTACTCAATTTGCAACAATTTAACTGCAGCATAAAACATTGAGAGGATTGCTCAAGTGAATAACATTCTTCTGTTTATCCATCTTGTTCTTCATCGTAACCTGCAGGTTTAATCTCGATCGATTCTTTAATCGCAGCTTGTGAAAATCTTGCTTCTTTATATTTGCCCAGAATATCTTATCCTGTTATCCATTTAGAATATTAAACACGAGGTATTTAAATAATCCGGTAAAAATAATTCGAAGTTTGTGAATTTGGAATAATCATTTTAACAATTAGAATTCTATATTAATCGTTATCTTACGAGCACAAACAACTGTATAAACTCTATATGTCTAATTACGGAATGCATGAAAAAACCATAGCACAAACAGAATGCTTTAGCATGAGGTTCTTACCTACAGAGGGAAAAGATGAGACGATTCACCATTTAAAACACAGACTTCACAAGCGAAAAGATAATTTATAGCTAAATATTCAATTAGTTCTCCGCTCTCTTCCAATGAGTAATCCAATGACAATCCTCGCCGAAACCTAATGACACAAACAGAAAATTTCAAGATTTTTAGAGAAAAAGCCGCTCATTTTCCTTTCAATGTTGCTTTTCTAGCATTACACCCCCTCTCCCCTAAATTCAATGTTGGAAATTGATAATTATGATTCTTGGCACTTTACAAACTGTACCAACATTGGATTGGGGGGGCTGGGACTGTCAGCCGTTTGTTGGAATTTCAATTCTTTGATTGTAGTATACAATATCCGAAGGTTTTAGAAGCAGTTTTGATAACCCGCAGTCTTCAGGAACGGCTGAACGATTAAGGCCAATCAGAGCAGCTTATTTTGCGTTGGGGCTTAGTCCACTTTTTCACAGTGTGTTTATACGAGTCCCATTTGAAGCAAGAAGGCTTCAGAAAGTTATTGTTGTTGTTGTCGTTATGGTTGGGAAGGGGTGCTGCTGCTGTAAACTAGTGACCCATTAAAAGTTGATTTTATTTCTAGCGGCAATAAGATTGGCAAAACCAGTCAACCAGTTTCCTTGATGTATAGTGGGAATCACTTGCCAGCTCCCGTCATATATTATAATTTTCATAGACTACAGAGCCATACATGCATGTAAGTTGTCTACGACTTGATTAAACTCTATTTAGACAAGGTCTTTGATCGTGCTTTGATCCTCGGAAAAACTTTTTGAGACCGTTACAGCTACGATCATCCCTGGGGGTACTTCAAGTATTGGACGGTTCGTTATACTAGAAGTGCCACTCAAATGGGTTACTTTTTCAGCGCCAATTTCCCTGCATATGGGTTGATTTTTCGTAAAGAATCTCTACACATGGGTAGTAAAATATATAAAAAATTTTAGACATGCATTGCTTTGAAAAGCCTGATAAAAAGTGCATTTTAGTTTTCAGCGCAATTGACTTTTCGACGCATTTAGAGTTGCCTCAGGCGTTAAATTGGGTTTAAACATTTTGGTACAAATGGGTAAAAAATTTCGTTGTATTTTCTAAACATGGGTACCACGAGAAACAGAATTTATAGGTAGACATGGGTGGGTTTGGAAGAACTGGACGGCACCTCTAATCATTTGAACAATGAAGTACCCCCCAGGGGGATCATCTTGAAGTTACAATACGAGACTACAGGGAAGAACCCGGATTGGCGATTTTTTATCGAAAACAAGCCTAAACGTGTCCAAATTCCTCCTATAGGAAGTAACTGTGTTGTGCTTATGGATGTTTCTATATAATTCACTCAAATTCATATTCTTTAGAAAGCAGCTTGTTCTTTTATAAAATGAATGAAAACTGAGGAGTCAATCATAACAATATAATAAATTTCTCGACAGTGTTTGTCATCGTTATTACAAAACAACTACGTTTCCATGTAGCTAAGAGTTAGAGAGTAAGCTACAGAACTATGTACGAGGAACACACTATATTTTTCCAAAAGAAAAGTTTAAGCCTACTAACTTTTAATATATGTTTCGAAATCGCGTTACACAATTTTTTTTATAAGAATACCTTATTTTTTGCCGAGCCTCGATTATTCTTAAGCTTATTCGATTTTGAGCCTGAAAATATTCTTAAATTATTCTTAATCATCAATGTTGTAAATTGGCCTGAAGATGAAGAGAAATAAGTCAAATCTTTGTCATTTGTTATTTTATTAATAAAAAAAGTTACTGTATCAAAGAGTCAGACAGGATGTATGCGTTTCAAAACAAATACAGTTGCCTGACAATCACACTTATTGTGCAGTGTAAAAAACGCAGAGAAATAAAATTGATCCTCGTCAAGCTTGAGCCTCAGATTATTCTTAAATAATTCTTAAATTTCAGCAATTTTGAGCCTGAATATTCTTATAGACTGTATTCTTATAAAAAAAAAGTGTGTAACCCAGAAAGTAACCCAAATCATACTATTTTGCGAATAACAATAATTAAGAAAATTAAGATAACTATGACGGAAATAGCTATTTGTCTACAAATATTTAAAAACCGTGATAATGATTTTCTGTAGTTTATAAGACGATTCTTAAAATATGACTATATGAGAATTGGGTGTGGCACTCTCTTCTAGAAACACTTTCATTCTTCATAGATTTAATTTTAAAGCAGTATCACCGAGAAATCTTGTGGTGAAAAATCCACTTTTCACTGATTCATCCATTACAGAGACTGTATACAATAATTTAGATTCAAAACTCTATTCGGTTGATCAGTTGTAGGATTCTGTTCAAATTGTAGTCATCAGATGACAATTATATTAAAAGATCCAAGTAAGTCGGTAATAATCTGATGTTAACTTCGTACCCCACCTTGCTTAATCCATTACTGATAAACAGAGTTCTATATATTTTGGAATTATTGATAGTTAAGCCTGAAAATTCTTTCATGTTATCATTATAAAGTAGCCTTACTTGCGGTTAACATTTATATTCGGTTCTTTTTAACTTTGCAAAGATGTCTCAGTCACAGCCACAGTCTTGCAGTTTTTTAGTTGTGATTCTCATTTTATTTCGTTCTGCTTGTAATGTTAGAAACTACCTGTTTCATTGGTATAAACGAAGTATAGCTAGCTGTATACTTCAATCTATCATTGGCAATGTCATCTTTGCTTGTTTGAACACATGTAGGTTCTTCCTTTATCTCTCTCTCTCTGAGTACAAGTCTTGACAATTCCAATTTTAAAAGTATCTCTATCTTTAATAATTGCACCCGTTTTTCTAATCTTAACTTGAAGAGGGTTGGTCTTTTTAAAAGCTTCCTTGCACATGCTTTTCAAAACAAAAGTGAGCGCTCTAGATCTTTAAAAATCAGCTAGCTTTACCTTAGTACAAAACCTAGTCAATTCCTTACTACTCCATTATGAAAATGAAAATCTGAGTGATGGCAATTGCATTAAGGAAATTAAAAGACAAAATTTGTCAATTTTCAAATACATTCAGATTGAACATGACATTCAGAAAATTAGTTACTTTCCACAATCCCTATCGATTTCCCATATTAATAAATAATAACTATACGAACAAGCAGTTCATAATTAACAATAAAGCTAAACTGAAACAACTTGATTTTAATCTATCACTGGCTTTTACTTTATATCGGATGGTATTTCCGCATTTTCATTATTACGCTGATTAGAAAAGCTTACTTTTTAAGTAAAATCGTTTAGATAAGCCGGCAACACTTTCTTTTATCACAATGCTGCCTAATCAGTAAGCGTCATCGTCTATTGCAAGTTTGCACGTAATGATGAACATAATCATAATTACAACCATCACGCAAACTGGCTTAAAAACAATGTATACCTTTCTAATCCGTAGTTCATTGTGAAATTTCATTGCACGAAATTGAATTGAGTTAGCTCGAATAAGCTTTTCAATTATATTTATAATAGTTTCGTGCTACATTTTCGGTTTCTGCAAAACTGGAAACTTGTTTCTGTAAGAGTGTGAGTTACAAATCACATGAATAATTTTAGCCAATCAAAATCGTTTATGGTCTTATGGGCTTTATTTATAGATAGCCATACATCGTGATTTTCACTTCCCTTTAGTTTTGTACGATGTTTTTGCGTAAAAGGAACGACGAATGTGGTATAGCGATAAATTAAGAGCGAGTTCTATCCATAAATTATACTTTCTTTAGGTAAGAAGAGTAGGAGCACCCTTACATATCTATAAATATGGCTTAAGTTTTAGCTACTGGGATGAAAATAAATATCTTTGGGGATTGTTTGACTTAAAAGCTGTTTATATCCATTACTGAATCAGCGAAAGGCACTCAATAGCGTGGATACATTACGAAAATCGTAAACGCAGCACCCCTGTGTGGTGCGTATTATGATCGTCGGAGAGGTTTTAAATGCTCCCTGCCCACAGATTATCGCTTATTCGGATTTTTACAGGTCGAAATTGTGCCGTGAACGTTCTAAACCAGTGGATATTATCTCTTTTACATTGTCAATGTGACCATAGACCAGCTATAAAGTTTCATTATTGCTCCTACCAATAAGAATTTACAGCTGGCTCAAAGCAGCGTTAACGACAGATAAATTGGGAACCGGTATAGGCTGATACATGTGCAAGATAAATTGCTAATCTTCTCTGTAAGAAACAAAGTTGACAGGGGACCTCAGACTTGTTTTGTGGTTATTATTGGTTTTATTTAATGTTCTGAAATCTTAGTGGTCAAATATGTTTTATAAGATCTTCATGTGCAGCCACCAACCAGTCATATCAGCTGCATATCATTGAACAGCAAATATAGGAAAACATATAGGGAATCATAACAATGGGCAGTAAAGGGTTTTGGGAGGAGGTGAATGTGCCAGGCATGCCCATAATGACGTTTTTAGAAAAGGAAGGGTTGACAATTTTGGGTGTGACCTGTCTCTCTGTACTTAAACCCTAACAGTTCATAACTAAACAATTTATATTTCTTTCACACTGGCATGTTTTAGTCAGCCATTGTATTTCAAACAAGACAATTCAACCAATCAGATCCATTCGATTTTGGTCGATCAAAAACAATCAGACAGAACATTTGTTGAAATGGTTTAATTTCAATTAGAGCGAATTGCACTGGAGATGAAAAGGTGTCCGTATCTGCTCTTCTTTACCATTGCCTCGGTGTTCACTTCTTAAATGCTTTAAATCTAATTTAATAAATGTTATAATCTTCCTAGTATATTAGCGTTCATATTGATATTGATCGGGGATCATTTAATCTTTACTCAATTTGCAACAATTTAACTGCAGCATAAAACATTGAGAGGATTGCTCAAGTGAATAACATTCTTCTGTTTATCCATCTTGTTCTTCATCGTAACCTGCAGGTTTAATCTCGATCGATTCTTTAATCGCAGCTTGTGAAAATCTTGCTTCTTTATATTTGCCCAGAATATTTTATCCTGTTATCCATTTAGAATATTAAACACGAGGTATTTAAATAATCCGGTAAGAATAATTCGAAGTTTGTGAATTTGGAATAATCATTTTAACAATTAGAATTCTATATTAATCGTTATCGTACGAGCACAAGCAACTGTATAAACTCTATATGTCTAACTTAGGAATGCATGAAGAGATGCTTCACCATTTAAAACACAGACCTCAAAAGCGAAAAGATAATATATAAATATTCAATTAGTTCTCCGCTCTCTTCCAATGAGTAATTACAATCCTCGCCGAAACCTGATGACACAAACAGAAAATTTCAAGATTTTTAGAGAAAAAGCCGCTCATTTTCCTTTCAATGTTGCTTTTCTAGCATTACACCCCCTCTCCCCT
Source organism: Chrysaora quinquecirrha (assembly GCA_014526335.1). Classification (NCBI taxonomy): domain Eukaryota; kingdom Metazoa; phylum Cnidaria; class Scyphozoa; order Semaeostomeae; family Pelagiidae; genus Chrysaora; species Chrysaora quinquecirrha. Next base: position 994,931 of record JACTAT010000030.1, on the reverse strand, counting down.
AAATTAAATGTTGGAAATTGATAATTATGATTCTTGGCACTTTACAAACTGTACCAACATTGGATTGGGGGGAGGGGGGAGCTGGGACTGTCAGCCGTTCGTTGGCGTTCCAATTCGAAGGTTTTAGAAGCAGTTTTGATAACCCGCAGTCTTCAGGAACGGCTGGACAATTCAGGCCAATCAGAGCAGCTTATTTTGCGTTTGGGCTTAGTCCACTTTTTCACAGTGTGCTTATACGAGTCCCATTTGAAGCAAAAAAGCTTCAGCAAGTTATTGTTGTTGTTGTCGTTATGGTTGGGAAGGGGTGCTGCTGCTGTAAACTAGTGACCCATTAAAAGTTGATTTTATTTCTAGCGGCAATTAGATTGGCAAAACCAGTCAACCAGTTTCCTTGATGTATAGTGGGAATCACTTGCCAGCTCCCGTCATATATTATAATTTTCATAGACTACAGAGCCATACATGCATGTAAGTTGTCTACGACTTGATTAAACTCTATTTAGACAAGGTCTTTGATCGTGCTTTGATCCTCGGAAAAACTTTTTGAGACCGTTACAGCTACGATCATCCCTGGGGGGGGGGGGTACTTCAAGTATTGGACGGTTCGTTATACTAGAAGTGCCGCTCAAATGGGTTACTTTTTCAGCGCCAATTTCCCTACATATGGGTTGATTTTTCGTAAAGAATCTCTACACATGGGTAGTAAAATATATAAAAAATTTTAGACATGCATTGCTTTGAAAAGCCTGATAAAAAGTGCATTTTAGTTTTCAGCGCAATTGACTTTTCGACGCATTTAGAGTTGCCTCAGGCGTTAAATTGGGTTTAAACATTTTGGTACAAATGGGTAAAAAATTTCGTTGTATTTTTTAAACATGGGTACCACGAGAAACAGAATTTATAGGTAGACATGGGTGGGTTTGGAAGAACTGGACGGCACCTCTAATCATTTGAACAATGAAGTACCCCCCAGGGGGATCATCTTGAAGTTACAATACGAGACTACAGGGAAGAACCCGGATTGGCGATTTTTTATCGAAAACAAGCCTAAACGTGTCCAAATTCCTCCTATAGGAAGTAACTGTGTTGTGCTTATGGATGTTTCTATATAATTCACTCAAATTCATATTCTTTAGAAAGCAGCTTGTTCTTTTATAAAATGAATTAAAACTGAGGAGTCAATCATAACAATATAATAAATTTCTCGACAGTGTTTGTCATCGTTATTACAAAACAACTACGTTTCCATGTAAGAGTTAGAGAGTAAGCTACAGAACTATGTACGAGGAACACACTATATTTTTCCAAAAGAAAAGTTTAAGCCTACTAACTTTTAATATATGTTTCGAAATCGCGTTACACAATTTTTTTTATAAGAATACCTTATTTTTTGCCGAGCCTCGATTATTCTTAAGCTTATTCGATTTTGAGCCTGAAAATATTCTTAAATTATTCTTAATCATCAATGTTGTAAATTGGCCTGAAGATGAAGAGAAATAAGTCAAATCTTTGTCATTTGTTATTTTATTAATAAAAAAAGTTACTGTATCAAAGAGTCAGACAGGATGTATGCGTTTCAAAACAAATACAGTTGCCTGACAATCACACTTATTGTGCAGTGTAAAAAACGCAGAGAAATAAAATTGATCCTCGTCAAGCTTGAGCCTCAGATTATTCTTAAATAATTCTTAAATTTCAGCAATTTTGAGCCTGAATATTCTTATAGACTGTATTCTTATAAAAAAAGTGTGTAACCCAGAAAGTAACCCAAATCATACTATTTTGCGAATAACAATAATTAAGAAAATTAAGATAACTATGACGGAAATAGCTATTTGTCTACAAATATTTAAAAACCGTGATAATGATTTTCTGTAGTTTATAAGACGATTCTTAAAATATGACTATATGAGAATTGGGTGTGGCACTCTCTTCTAGAAACACTTTCATTCTTCATAGATTTAATTTTAAAGCAGTATCACCGAGAAATCTTGTGGTGAAAATCCACTTTTCACTGATTCATCCATTACAGAGACTGTATACAATAATTTAGATTCAGAACTCTATTCGGTTGATCAGTTGTAGGATTCTGTTCAAATTGTAGTCAACAGATGACAATTATATTAAAAGATCCAAGTAAGTCGGTAATAATCTGATGTTAACTTCGTACCCCACCTTGCTTAATCCATTACTGATAAACAGAGTTCTATATATTTTGGAATTATTGATAGTTAAGCCTGAAAATTCTTTCGTGTTATCATTATAAAGTAGCCTTACTTGCGGTTAACATTTATATTCGGTTCTTTTTAACTTTGCAAAGATGTCTCAGTCACAGCCACAGTCTTGCAGCTTTTTAGTTGTGATTCTCATTTTATTTCATGAAACCTGTATACTTTGCGATAGTTCTGGCACGGTTTTATGATCTTATTTTTGAAATTTTCAGTTACGGTGACTCATAACATCATTCTACTTGCGCTTTCAACAGATCTCTTTATTGCTACGGCACAAGGACCCTATTCCACTTTGCCTTTTCCATGTAGACTCTTTCTTGTCTCAAAAATATTAATTATCTTAATCCCCTTAAACTTGACTTGTCCAAAGCTTCACTTTATAATTGTTGTGGTTCGGTTCTTCTAATACTCTTAAAGACTCTTTGCCTTGATTCTTGTCTCCATGACAACACATTACAACGAGGCTCAAGAAGCATAGAAAAGAGGCTTGCCTGTAATTTTTCCACCGCTTCGCTCTGCGTGCGGGATGGCTGCGGTGGCTGTTGAGATGAAACAGGAAAGGATAGAGAAAACAACTAATCTGGATTATTCTTTATTATCAAGTCGAATGCCATCTTTGTAATTAGTATATTGAACAATCCCAAGCAAGCCTAGTTAACTTTGGATAAAATATGCGGGTAATTGAACTAAAGTTTCCGATCTTGTCAAAAAGAATCGGTATTACCTCGGCTGCATCTATGATTATGGATTTAAATTAAGATATTAATGCCGATTTTCTTGATATTGTTAGTACTAATTTAAGAGGCAGACGTGGGTATTTCTAATTCATGGCAGTAGACGCCCACTTACTTGGTGTAGCTATATAACCTGCTGCACAGTCCTTCTGAATTTGTCCCTTTTTGCAATAAGTATTGAAAGTTCTACAAGATTTCCGTGAATTCATTCTTGTTTTAATTTCTTTTCCATTTGAAAAAGATGAATGAAGCCGTTAAGTGACTCTGAAAAAGGTCTTGGCAGGTCCCCAAAATAAGTGTTTGGCTGATCTACTGTGACCATAAATTCACTAGATTTGGTTGCTTGGGTGATCTAGAATTAAGGCCTCAAAACTTCCTGTTGCTTCTATCTGTCAAGGCAATGCATTTTCAGATTTCACCTTCAATACTTCAATTTAGGACAAGGAGTTTAGCAATTTTATGAAAATCATCTGCTAAAATGTTTACAAGTCCAAAGCAGTCTTTAAAATAACTATCAAATAGGGACAATTTGTTCCAGAATATTTAAAACAGCAAACATAGGTATGATCAGTGACAAACGAAAAGGTATGATCAGTGACATAAGCATTGAATTCGTCATAAACGTGGGTCATTCTGACTCATGTTCATGTGACAATTGGGAACCTTACATTCTTATACTGCTTTCGTGCTAATAATTCGAAACCAGCCTAATTTGAACCAGGTTTAATTTCTACCAATCAGATCGATTCGATTTTTGAATTGACCAATCGGAAGGAAACATTTGCCAAACTGATTTATTTTACACCGGTTTTACTTGCAGTGTGAATGCGGTGTTAAAAAAAGGTGTTTAGAAATTCCAATTTTGGTTACAACCCTAGTTTCATATCAGACTTTTAAAGGTTGTATGAAGAACTTGAAATACTTGAAATACCCCTCGATCTGTTGGAATATCTTTCAAAGAATCTGATTTCTAAGAGTGTATACAAACGTCGAAACAAAAGTAGTGGTTTACATTTCGGTGTCAACTATGTAGTTATGTAGCTGGGCCTGGTTGATGGTTCCTGTGCATGTAAATGGAAAGGAACCAATAATAAGACAACTTTTGCATATATCTACATCTCTATCACTTGATACCATCAATCAAATTAGGTGTTCCTTGCTTTCAAATTTCAAGATTTCGTATACAGAATCATCAGTCACGAAGTAGGAAGATTTCCTGATAAAATAAACCTAGGTACCCCCTTCATCATCCAACCATCGATTATCAATTCCAAATACATTCATATCTGCCCCTTTTCTTGCAAGACAAATTTTCTTCCCATAGATATAAGATATCGAATCACAAGTGTTTTGAAAGGAGCCTACACAGATTGGGCAACATTTAAGATAATCTTTGAATCTGGCGTTGATTCTTAATTTCTTAGAACTATTATAAACGTGGCTCTACAAAGATTTTTGACAGAACAAATGATAGGCACGAATAATGTGATGTTCTATATGGAAGGGGGTCTTAGTTGATCAACTGATCAGGGAAGCTGTCACCCACAGAGAATCACTGGTTTTATATCATCGTAACTGTTTCAATAAAATCTATTTGATCTTGGTTTTGTTTCTACATTTCTTTGCTTTCTTTCTTTGAAATATTACAGTTTGATGAGCTAGAGAATGCGGATTAGAAAAGATTTATCTCATTGGTGAATTCACATTTTTCGATTTATTGTCGCAATGTCTCTTCATATTGTTCCATTCTTGACAAACATTTCAGTCCGTACGTGCCTGAGCATTTATTTTTCAATGATAAAACCAATATTTTGGAAACATAGTATCCACAGCAAATACTGGAGTGTGCATGGCAATGGCCTGAAGTGGGCTGAAACTGTTTCACACGCGCGATAAAGTGTGCAAAGTATGTTTCTTAGTATATTTCAAAGTATGAAAAGCAAATGATGTTGCTTTTTATGCTTTTTTATCAGGCTAAATTGTGTGCGTGGTGGCGTATAGTGGGAAATGAATTTTTTAAGCTTTGATTTAATTCAACAAGCCTAAAACTTTTACACAATGTGTATGGAAGTCACCAGGCTAAACATCTGTCAAAACATAATGGCTACTTTCCAACAAAAAGTTATTAACTTCCAGGTTTCCATCCTCTATAAATGGTGAAGTAGTCTCGATGATTAATTTCGTCTGGATTTTATCAAATAACGTATTTAGTATATATCTCAAGGGTATTCTGCTGTTGATCATGAAATTCGCGCATGCGTTTGAAGTGCAATGAAGTGTAAAGGGCTTTGTTCTAAAAGACCGGGAAGAAACTGGATTAGGACATTTTACAAATATCCTGCCCAGCGTGACCGTTTGTATCCGACAAACAGTGATCAAAATTGTAGTGCTGTTAGAAATATAAAGATTGAATACAAATCTGCTTAATCGAATCATGTTATTACTCTAAATGCTAAATCTCAATCAGTGGTCCCTCTTTGTTCATAAAAGCAAACACTGAACAAGCACAAGGGTCATTCGAGCTTAGCATTTGCACGTAACGCCCCTTTTAAAAACGACTCAATTCATCTAAGCCATTTATTTTTATGTTTGTTTTCACTTTAGACGGAGCGTCTCTCTCATGAACCAAGATATAAGCATGGATTTTTTGGAAGATTTTGATGACTTCGATACTTCAGCAGATCTTTGCTATGATGCAAAAGAGAACACAAGTGCAAACGAAGATTTACCGACGAAGAGAACCAAGCAATCACGACGCAAGCCTCGACGAAGAAAACGTATGCTAACTGGTGTAAGCAAACAACGTCGAGCTGCAAACGAACGTGAAAGAAAACGATTACAGATAATTAATAGCGCTTTCATTGGACTAAAAGATCTTCTGCCGCTTCTTCCTGGCGAAGAAAACATCTCAAAGATTGATGTGGTAAAGCTTGCATCAAGAACGATATTATTGCTGAAGCAAATCTTAGATGATTGCGACAGAAAATCAGAGAATGAAGAAGAGAGAAGTTCATGTGCTGGTTCATCAAGTGTTGGTTCAATTGATTCTTTAGAAAGCATAGATAGCAATGCTACAGGATTCAACAATTTCAACCAAGTTAACCAAGACTTTTCTTTCCTTCTTTTTCCATCTGATGACATCAAATTCGACTCTTTTGGTGATTCGATCGACTCTGGATTGGGCATTCCATCGCCGTGTATATCTGATTCATCGTCATATACTTCTTCATCGAAAGAAAGCACTGAATTCCCCTTCATGGAAGACGATCCATTGCACGATGATGACGTGTTTTGCAAAGGACCAACCATGTGTCTTTGGTAAATTGCAAATTTTTTGGTAAATATCACCTTTATTTTCTGTTTTTATATAACATACTTTATCAAGACTATTAATTAAAGGTATAAAGGTATAAATACAAATGTAGTAAAAAAATTGTCTAAATATGCAAACTTATTTATCTCGATAAACAATGAAACTACTCAAAGCAGTATGTTTCCAAGGTTAGAATTTTCTTATTTCTCTTCAATTAATTAGTTTTTAACTGTAGAGTGTCTGTTGAAAAGATTTACTAGTTTTGAAATAATTTGCGCACTCTTTATAGCCGAGTGTCGGCCGAGTTCATACTCGCTAATTAAGAGCAAATGCTCAGCTTAAATTTCGATCAGCTGATTTTATCACAATGGCTCTTTTCAATCGCTCAAAACAATGACGTTGAAATTCTGAAGATACCGTTACTGAGAAGGAACTTGCATTTAGAACCTTTGAATATCGTCTGGGAAAGATTTTGCACTTGATAGGAGCAGAGTAGGTAAATGGTCTTGCCTGCTAGCTGCTTTAAGGTATAGGAATAGAAGTATGAAACGATTGAGTGTAATTAGTAGAGCAATCAAATATCGGTAAATCTAAGTTTGATTCGAGAAATGGTGAAGTTATATTCGGAATGCAGATAGATTAAGCCGAATCTTTTCATTATAGATAAGATAAATACTCTTAAATGATATTAAATTATTCCGATATCAGATCTGTGGTTTCAGCATAGAAATTATCGCTAGAATCCCTTTGCTTTATATAATCCGAACTGAAAGTTAAATGGACATTTCATCATTAATGTGCAGAAATGTGGTTTGTTCAAATAAAAATACGATTTCTGTCTTGAAGATATCTAAACAATTAATCATGGCCTTATTTCTTGAAATGTTGGTTATAACCTATTCAACCTGCTTTGGTTCACTATCGTGTAATTGTTTATTAATTAATTGTATTTTCCTGTTGGGATTTAACCTGAGGTTTTGACTTTGTACGGCTTGTTGGTTTTCTGATCTTTTGGTGTTTCCTCTTTAGTTACAGTTAAATAACTTTTAATAAAAGGAAAACTATCAAGGCCACGGGAGGCGGACTCTTTATTCTAAAAAAAACTGTTAAGGAAACGATCTTAAATCCTGGACATAGAGTCTATCTAACAAGAAGAAAACACATCACATCGCAGCTAAACGTGCTAAACTTTACATTGCATTTGCATAGCCTTTCTTACTTTTGTTTAGATCTCTTCACTTTCGTGTAGAAACGGGAATGAAACTTTCTTTTTAATAGATAAATTAAATTGCAACCTTTCGTTAAATATGTAGACTTGCTCCAAGTCTATTTCTTAATATCCTTCTCCAAAGGTCCACCATTCCGTGTTAACAAAGGAGAGTGCCAGAGAAATAGACTTGTACCTTTCCAGCAGTCATGAATAATTAATGAGATTCCCGCTCCAGTGGCTTGCTGATAAGACGATTGGGGGTACTGATTTTAGATTAGTAAACAAAAGGCGAAACTTTTCTTTGAAATTGAGAATAATACACTAAATGCATCTTTTCAATATGAATTGAGAGAATTAAGAACAAAAACCCCTTTGAATTTCATTCAGAGCCGTTGGCATTGGCAGCCAAATGCATCTTTTGTCAAGAAATGCCTTCCAGGAGGCAACCCCTTGGAGATTTTATAATCTGAAAAGAGCTTTGTCATTTCTTCGTGCTGAATGGCTGATTCTCTCACTTCAGAGAGAAGCGCCACCGGACAGGATCTTGTCCGGTGACGTCAAAACACAAAAGGTTTATCTCATTAATTATTCATGACTGCGGGAAAGGTACAAGTCTATTTCTCTGGCACTCTCCTTTGTTAACACGGAATGGTGGACCTTTGGAGAAGGATATTAAGAAATAGACTTGGAGCAAGTCTATTAAATATGTAACACATGCTACGTTTTTGCGGTTCATTTAATGCCTTAACTAGAGAAAGATGCATGTTTGTTGGTAATGCACAAATGTTGTTTCGTACAGAAACTCCTGTTGGAATTTCCAAGATAGAACAACCTTAGTAAAAAAACTAGATTCTTGGTTTTGCATTTTGCTCAATTGTGCAGCTAGTTTCTATCTTACACTCTTCTTTATAAGAACCAATAAATTTGGACAGAGGTTGGCTATTCTTAAGATCTTGAGTGGCTAACAAATGTTCTTAATTGGCTCTTAATTCTTCAGCTTCTCAGATTGTACTCAATTCTAGCCAATGCCCAGGCTCATTTTCTTCTAAATTTGTTCTTTAAAAAGATAATTGCAATTCAAAATTTCATTCTGCCCTCTGCCTACTGATCTTAACAGAGCTAAATTTTTTTTGCAAGGAATGGTGCAGCTTTAAATGCCTAAAGCATAAATAATCATGCGTGAGAGTAACGCAAGAAAAATGCAACTGATCTGCGTCATCTAACGTATCTAATTTAAAGACATTCTATTATGTTGTGAACTCTTATACCTCAACTGTAGCAACCTAAATGTTCGTGTCTATGAAGTCACTACTAAATTTTGATATGTTGTAGTGCATTGCATTATAACACCAGACACCTTTGAAAATTCAGCACACACTAAAGACCGCAGCATCATACCTCTGGATTTCGATGTTGTTTTTCCGCTAATGCAAATCAACTAAAACCATTCCCACACTTCAACTAGAGGCATCTTCGCAGGATTCAAAGAATACCGTTCATTTCTTATTGTTGATAACTCCTGGAAAGGCCTTATTTCGATTCAAAGAATCAGCTTGGTATTAAGATGCTCCTTGTGAGGCTGCTAATTGTCCTATGAACTTGTTTTGTTCTCACAGCTGGGGGTATCTCTTTATTGATCGACAAGATATTGTCTAGCTATTTACGGGTTGGAGATAAGACATTTACTTAGAATCTTATCAAGATAAAAGCTTAACACTGTTTTCATCTTAGACGTGTAGTTTTTAATCTTGGTTTTGTTGAAATAAAACTCATGCCAAGACATCTATCGTTTCTGCATATAAATTTACGTAAAATATTCATTATTGCCTGCATAAAGAATGCTGGAAGTTCTTTGATCAAGTGCGCTGTTCGGTTCGGAGTTGCTAAGGAAATCCGTTGTTGCTGGTGCTATAAGACATGTCGCGAAAACAAACATAGAAAATGAAAATCTCTGCGCGAAGTCTACCAGCCTTTTGTCTTTTGGAGATGAAGGTCTTCGAAACCTGCTAAACCACCCTTCTCGGAATTTAGCTAAACAATAACAAATTTATTCTGGTCAGCATCAAAAATACGTTGACTCAGGATAGACAAGTCAAAATCAGCACAATTGACATTGGATATTTTTGCCTGCGGATAAAGTTTTTCTTTCATATGACAAACGTTTTTGCAGTTCCGTCCTAACCACTGCATGCAAGGTTGATGCTTTCATAGGACACACCCTGTATACCAGATCCATTAATTTCATCAATCATCTACGGCAAGTAAACAGCGAACAGCGTGGATTCTTGTTTTCGCTATGCATAATAACAATGCCCAGTACGTTGCCCGAGCTATCCGTAGCATCCCAGATTCTTACTTTTGAACATGCTGCGACTCATACAATCTTTACCTTGGTCTTTGCCGGTTTCTTTTGAGTCTTACTGTTTGAAAACAAGTATCTGAATCTGATAAGCTTTTTATCTTATTTACTGTAGGGATGATGCCCAAGGTTATTTACCAACTGTTTACTCTTTTGAGTTTGCAAGCTCTGCATATTTGCAATGAATTGTTTTGTAATGCTAAAAGGAGTTTTGAGTTTTGCAGATACGATGCACTTTAAGCTTTGCCTCAGTCGCTGCCTCGATAGCCATTTATAAGAGTAAGATGTTATCTACAGTGGCGCAGAGAGTGTCTGAAATACGTACCAGTTGCTAATACCTTTCATATGCAATAGCTATAGCATTAACACCACGGCACTATAGTTTGGGCTTTCATCTTCAGGTGATTTTCGACCATTGTAGCTCAAAATGTGCAAAAAATGTTAAGGATGGCCTTTAGATCAGAAAATGGAGTCAGTAATGAAGTCAGTTTGAGTTACCTAATTTTGTCTCGGTTAAAGGAAATTGCCAAGTTCTTGATGTAAGACCACACCCTGATACCCAGAAGCTTGCTTTATCCAAAGATTAGCGAAGCAGACCAGCGGAAGGAATTCTCCATGCGCAAGAGCTCTATAAAAGTTTTATTCATGAAAGAACCTTGTAGCTTTGCAGCAACTGCGAGAGAGGAAAGACAGAACTATAGGTGTACACTCAATTAGACAGGGCTTGGATTGATTGGAAATGCTTGCAAAAACAGACCAAAATGAATACTCTGTTAAGTCATACAACAGTCACTTTAAAAAAAAACAGTTCAAAATACTTGGTTGTATTTTCATTGTTGGCATAATGAAGTAAGATGTCTTAGAATTCAGACCACAAAACTAAAAAACGTCATAATCCACGTATTCCTTCAGACAATGAGTTTTCCTTGCTTTGAATGTTGGGACACTTCATATAATCATTTCTTGTTTTCAACATTGTTTTATGAAGACAAAATGACAAAACAATAAGGAACGGCAGTGCCATTTTAAAATATATATCGTGTAGGGTTTTTGTTCACTACAGAACACAGAGTTTCACAAAGCTGCAAAGCCAACCCTTCTAAAGGGTGTGTTGCGAGATAGGTTCTTAAGATTTAGGCAATTTAAATTAAATATTAAAATCAAAGTAGCATTTAAACTTGTTTTGACGTAGCAGCGAAACATCGCTAATGCGATCAAACGCTGCTTTTCATATTTAACGCATAAAGCATATTTAAGCAATTGACTGCATTTAATCCTAAAAATCTCATATTAATAAAAAGTATTAACTTGCATAGCGAGCAATGTTCGTTGTCGGCATGTTGATACGTTATTGCTTTTATCTGATACCCTAAAGAAGTGAAGTGAGTGATCGTCATTCATAAGAAATTTAATGCCATTATATAGTGTTTGTTCCTCAAACATGCTCTGGATCTCTGTGAGCCCTGCCGTGTACCATGGCTCTTCAAGCGGCTACCATATTTGCATATAGCACGTTCAGAGATCTGAAGGTTATATAAAGCAATTGGTAATGCTTTCTGTTATTTAGAGTGGATTGTCTTAAAACGTATTTTCCTTTTTTTGCACCTGCATGCAAGTTTCCTGTCTTTTCCTGAGAAATTATGCTTTACGTCTGAATCCACATTATTTGATTAGAGGGTGAAGCTGTAGGGTGCAAACAAGGTGTATTCAAATTTAACTTAATTTAATTTTCTTTCGATAGCTTTGTACCAAAAGCCCTGCTGGAGAAAGACGTTAACGTTCAGTTTATATATCTTCCTTCATCAATATTTCATTGAAAGTGCAACGTAGCAGCATTTCCCTTTAATCTTTTTTCAGACAACATTAAATCCTACGTAATTCGAGATCAAACTTATAAGATTTGATGCACATTGATTGGCTGACGTCATTAAAATTTAGACTTTCGTTTGGCCTCATTAGTGGTACATAAAAGAAAAATAAGTCTGCAATGTTTTAACTTCGATATTTTCGCTTTCCCGAGAAACTTGTTTGACGAACCAAATGCAGCATTTGGACCAATGCTGTCCTGATAACATTGTTGGACAAAAACAAGCAGCAAGCTTGACCTAGAAAAGGTCACTGCCTTTCCTTATGCCTTTTCAATTTTTTGCTATTCTTCCTCTAATCACTCATAATTTATTAGATTATTAAGTTGAGTATAAATTAAAGACTTCACTATTTAAACCATGGTTTTCTTTTATAGAATTAACAAACCGCTACAAACTGTGGTTTCAGATTCTTTTATTTTTTATATCTTGTCGATTGAAAGTTCAGTCTAACCACGAAAATTAAATGACTTTAAAAAGTAGTTTGTGTTTTTCTAATGCAATTTCGCGTTGCAATTTTATAATTTGATTCTTCAAAGCTGGATTACAGCTTAGGCAATAAAATAAATGATAAACAAAGCTGCTTTTCAGTCTGCATCCTTGAATTTTTTTAACAAAAATAATGGTGCTTAAAACCAAAACATACGAATTAACTAAGACTCGAGAATCCTCGAGGCACACCCTCAATCTGAATAGTCATGTCAAACGTCTTAGCTCCGCAGTCTTTTATTGCATTTTGGGAGGTCTTTGTCTCATGCAGTGCTGTAAGTTACGTCTGTGAAGTTTTTGCAACGATAGAAACATGTGTATTCTTTAACCTTCTCCACTAAACATTGTGGAGGCTAGGCTGTTAAGAAACTTCGAGTTTTACCCTTTGAGGGTCTACAAGCATAGGGTATAAGTTATTTATTTGATTATGTGGGGTAACTTCTACCTCGTCTAAGAGAAATTGTTTTTCTCTTGATTTTCCCGGATGTTTGTCTGTCGAACGGTACTTATTTCCATGTCGACTCGTTCAATGATATCTACAATCCTCGCCAAAAATGCTGGGACACTTCGAATTTTTTTTGAAATTCTCGCTCTTAAAACGCATACCCCCTCCCCCCCCGACTCAATGTTGGTGAAATCGATGTTGACAATGGTCCCAACATTGATTCGGGGGGAGGGGGGTCTAATTACTCAAATTTGTTATAATGGGACCGGGTTTTTAAGGTAAAACACACTTAGAACATAGTGTCCCCAATATTTTTTGCGATGATTGTAAGTTCCCTTTTATGATTAACACCATAGACACTACATTTTTCAAATCACAGTCTACTCTTATAGTTTTCCTTACCAGAATTTATATTCGTTCATGCTCTTTTGAAGTCAGTGTTTGGGGTCTCTTCAATATCAATCCACGCATATTTAGTACATAGTACTTTATTGCGTTGCCCTGGGACTCACCTGAAGATCTCTTTTTATTACAGGTGAAAGAACAATCAAAGTTATCAGGAGTTATGAAACAGCAAATAGACAGAGAAGATATTAGGTACTTTAAGGCAGTCGCCTAGTTAGCTTGGTTCAAGGTAACATAACTTGAATTGTATTCATCTTCCTTTTCTAGAATATTGCCACTTTAGCTATGTTAGTTTCTGTAATAAACAATTTAAAGGAGAAATTTAAACTGTCATAAATCTTTTTTTGCATGCATATTCACAATTTTATTGCCTAATTCAAACCAGTATGGGTGGTTTATAGGTAGCTACTATCGTACTATCTTTCGCTTGTGTTCCATAAGCTGCATTTCTCCAAAAGTCCACAAGAGCTATAAGTGTTATACCACCTTCTTTGGTCAAACCTTTTAAGGATGCCTTTTTAATACAGTGCCTTAGTATCTGTCTGAAGACGGTTGGCATCTAGTATCATTAAACAGACATAAAATCGCCTTTAAGCTTCTTGAAGTCTAACTCTAGCAACAATTACTTTGTACATGATAACCAATCTAACCTCCCAGTGGATGAACCGAATGCTTCTTTGACACACCCTATTTCTACAATAGTTCCAATTTCAATTCTTTTATTCTTTTCAATAAAGGTTGGCTTCAACTTAATAATCTACAACTACAACCATTTATTAATTCCTATCTTGTGGGTCCTGGGTATGATAAATACTTTTAATACGTCTCTTTCGATTTCGTCCTATGAACGGTCTTTCTGAAAAGGATTATGCGATGAAGGGCGATCAGCAGCCCAAATTGGCGCCGTTGAAGATCAATCAAAATATTAATAAAGCAGTTGAAATTCTAGGATGAAACTGTAGGAATCCTCAACTTAGAGCAACTCACGGTTGAATAAGAACCCTTCTTTATTAGTGCAGCTAAATATACACTTTTCTACGTTTGTTAACAGGGGACAACTTCAGTCCAATTATTGGTTACCTGTATTTTGTTAGCAATAAATCGGATGATAAATATTTTGTTATTGGCTGTGGCAATGATTTAGCTATAATTTCTTTTGTATGTATGCTTTCTGTGTCAGAAATAAAAGTAAGGGAACGTTCCCGTTTATCAAATTCTATAAGTACATTCTGTAAATGTTTACAATGAAGCAATAAATACTTTCATATGGTAATAGTTTTAACTAATTTTTTACCAGTTTTTAACAGTAAAGATACTAGTCTGATATTCGTTTGAATAAATTTTGACCAAAGGGTTTAATTGCAATACTGATACAAAACAATTTCGATATATTGCTGAGGAAAAACTCGCTCGCAAAAGGACTTTACCAATGAATTATTGGAGTTTTGTGACAAGTCAGAGTTTGAAAATAGGCCTAATTCACTAAATAATTGCCATTACCTTGTGGCTGAAAAACTAAGAACCCGTTCATAATTCAATAAATAGAGCGGATCAACAGGCGCTTACACGTCAGCAAACGCAAAATCACCGGAAAGTTTCGATTAGCTACAGAACCAAATATAGTTGTGCTTTATCAGCCAAACCAAGGATTAACTGGACCGTACCAAAACTAGGATGGAACTAGGATTGCAGTGTTAACGCACAGCTTTAGGTTAATGGTGCCTTAAAGAAATGGAACCGCTTGTGATTCTGCACTTTTCTCTTGTGTAAACTATATGCCTAACAGAACTGATTACCCCGAGGATTAAACTGTAAAACACCTCGAGATTGTTTTGTGTATCAGTGCTGCTAACCCGATGTTTATCTGTCGCACTTTTTATTGAAGTCACCTTATCTTTAATTATAACGCAGTATTGCTTTAGTTTTTTGTACATACAAATTTAGTCTTGGGATTCAGACATTTTAAATATGGAAAATCTGCTAGATAATTTCAAAAAACAAGGATATAAAGGAATGTCGAGTGTTTGAGCCATGATTGTATAACATTTCTGTTCGAAGGAAAAGTGTGTTTAAGTCTGATCTTGGCCATTTTTTGATCAACTGGGTGGATCATGTGATAGTACTGATTATTGTGTTTATGTTAGTTTTATGGCAAGGTTTTTAAGCATTTTCGTAGTGAAATTTTTGTATTATCAATAATAAATGTCTTCTGCTCGCTGCATTTGGGTGTAGATTGGGCAAGTCGTCGAGATAATTCCATGTTATGATCTAGAGTTTAAAAGGGGGTTTTTTATAAACAGGATTCCAGATTCCTCGATAAAGGGAACTATTTCTAGTAGACCAATGTGATCCCTTTCGACATATGAAACATTGCTAATAATAACAAGTTATAGTTTTAATAAAGGATTGGATATCTGCACAGCTAATATTGGCTTAGTAACCATTTCTTTGTAATTCAAAAAAAAATCTCATAAAAGACGAGGAGTACCTCTTAAATTTTCGGTTATAAGCGTTAATTTCCAATTTTGAGCAGTACCCACTATCTCAAATAGTATGGACTGAAGCGAGGCATGGAACGACTGCCCCATTCTGCACATAAGATTTAATGGTTGTTAGGTCAGCGTATTTATGGTATGAATAAATTGTTATAAAATAATTTCTTAAGTTCCATTTATAAACTATTTGTTGTTTTTTGTATACATATTGCTGAATAGTAATACATGACTGTTTTTAAATTAAAATCCTGTGGGTTATGTGAATAGATTTTGCATTGCAGCTAATTTAGTTGATATTTTCATGTGAAATTTTTGTAAATAATTGGAAAAAGAAATTGTTTGTTGAATCAAAGCGTCTTTCTGTGGTGCTGCGCTTTCATAATTTTTGATTAGTATTTTTTAATGAAATTTTTGATACTATAAAGCTGATAGTTAATCATATTAAATAGTTGTTACGTTAAATAATACGTTCATTCTCAACAATTCACCATTAAATGTTAATAGTTAATAGTTAATAGTTAATAGTTAATAGTTAATAGTTAATAGTTAATAGTTAATAGTTAATAGTTAATAGTTAATAGTTAATAGTTAATAGTTAATAGTTAATAGTTAATAGTTAATAGTTAATAGTTAATAGTTAATAGTTAATAGTTAATAGTTAATAGTTAATAGTTAATAGTTAATAGTTAATAGTTAATAGTTAATAGTTAATAGTTAATAGTTAATAGTTAATAGTTAATAGTTAATAGTTAATAGTTAAAACAGACCGAAACAATAGTAAGGCGGAATTTATAGATGCGGCTCGAAATGCACCAGTTAAAAGAACGAAAAGCTGAATGGTCTTCCCGCTTATCCGACCAGCTGATTGGTGTTTAAAACACAATGCCAATTCAGCTTTTCGTTCTTTCTGATTGGTGCATTTCGAGCCGTTAATAGTTAATAGCCTTAGTCTATTGTTTCGGTCTGTTTCTGACGTTCATACTTAATAGTTAATAGAAAAAGCTTTAAAGTTAATAGTTAATAGTTAATAGTTAATAGTTAATAGTTAATAGTTAATAGTTAATAGTTAATAGTTAATAGTTAATAGTTAATAGTTAATAGTTAATAGTTAATAGTTAATAGTTAATAGTTAATAGTTAATAGTTAATAGTTAATAGTTAATAGTTAATAGTTAATAGTTAATAGTTAATAGTTAATAGTTAATAGTTAATAGTTAATAGTCAATAGTTAATAGTTAATAGTTAATAGTTAATAGTTAATAGTTAATAGTTAATAGTTAATAGTAAACAGTAAATAGTAAATAGTTAATAGTTAATAGGTTATAGGTAATAGTTAATAGTTAATAGTTAATAGTTAATAGTTAGCAGTTAATAGTTAATAGTTAATAGTTAATAGTTAATAGTTAATAGTTAATAGTTAATAGTTAATAGTTAATAGTTAATAGTTAATAGTTAATAGTTAATAGTTAATAGTTAATAGTTAATAGTTAATAGTTAATAGTTAATAGTTAATAGTTAATAGTTAATAGTTAATAGTTAATAGTTAATAGTTAATAGTTAATAGTTAATAGTTAATAGTTAATAGTTAATAGTTAATAGTTAATAGATAATAGTTAAGCTAATAGTTAATAGTTAATAGTTAATAGTTAATAGTTAATAGTTAATAGTTAATAGTTAATAGTTAATAGTTAATAGTTAATAGTTAATAGTTAATAGTTAATAGTTAATAGTTAATAGTTAATAGTTAATAGTTAATAGTTAATAGTTAATAGTTAATAGTTAATAGTTAATAGTTAATAGTTAATAGTTAATAGTTAATAGTTAATAGTTAATAGTTAATAGTTAATAGTTAATAGTTAATAGTTAATAGTTAATAGTTAATAGTTAATAGTTAATAGTTAATAGTTAATAGTTAATAGTTAATTTTTAATAGTTAATAGTTAATAGTTAGTTAATAGTTAATAGTTAATAGTTAATTGTTAGTAGTTAATATTTAATAGTTAATAGTTAATAGTTAATTGTTAATAGTGTGATGGATGTAAGCTTCCAAACCAGGCTGACTTTAAGCATATATGTATAAGCTACAATGTGATACAAAAAATTCCCAAAATAATAACAATTGGTCACGTGACATTGCCTTATATGGAAAGCGGTCATGACAAAACCACATATAAATGCCTATTTTTACCAGTAAATCTTATCAGAATTGACTGAGTCTTTGCAAGGTAAGAGAAAATAATTACTGGCAACAAAATGTGAAGAAATTTCCGGATTTCCATTGATATTAAGGAAGGTGGATTTTTGACCGACGTCCATAGCATGTTTTGATTATGATGTCACAATGACGTCATAATAGAAGTGGGAGACGCCCAATTTACCAACATTACTCCTAATACATTGGCCAATGCCTGTGCCAAGTTTGATTGCTCTAGCTCTACTGGCAGCAATTTATGGAGGGGGATGGAAACCACCCCGGCTGTGTTAGATCAAAAAAAGCCTGGTAGGATTAGGGTTAAAAGAGGTACGAACGATTATGAAGTTTACATTCGGGATCTGCACAAGATTAGGAAATTGACAATCCGAGCACGAGAAGTCCGAGAGAAATCTGCATTAATACGTAATTTCTAATTCCCAAATCCGGATCCTTAGAAAAAAGAAACCAAAATCTGATAACGTAAAGTCAGCTAACTCGCAACCTACGTAAGCCAAAGCCACCCCCAAGACTAGTCGGACGGGTTTCTGTACTACCTGTGCCCGGTATACAGCTGTATCTCCATTGGAGTCCACAGGTACACGCAAGAGAAAAGAGGCATATCATACATAGAATACATAAACATCATTACCACTACTGGTAATGATCATCACATAAAATTTAGTCACAACGCATTCTTGTCCCATTCCCCTTTTGTTCGAAAAACAATGTTGCGTATTAAAAAACCCCCAAACGACCCCGCTTCTCATTGCAAATACGACGGGGTAAATTCTAAAATCGGCGGAGAAGAGCAAATCTTCGGCTGGGAAAGGACCAAGATAATGTATCTGCTAAACCCTGATTTATCGAAAGTGAACGAAGCAAGTTCTGCATAGTCAAATGATTGTTTCAGGGTTGCTTCACGGTTTAATAATGATAAATCACGAATTTCTTACCTATAACAATGATTTTCGAAAATATGCTAGACATACCTGATGCTTGTTGACTTTTACTCTTATGGCCACCCAGCTCCTCCCCAACACAAAGGTATCGTTAATTAACCTAATGTCTGAAATCATGACCAGGAGATTGAAAATTTCTAACCTTGATAGAATTTGTTGTATCTTCCACGTGGAATAAAAGAATTACATAAGCGGGGAATTACAGTTAACATTAAATGGGGAAAACCAAAGAAACAATGCGGGGAAGATTTTTTAGGTCCAACATGGCGGGGAAACAAATTTTCTTGGCGGGTCATCATTTTACCTTGGTGGGGAAGTCGTGTTTCAGCGGGGTCGTTATACTGGGTGTTATTAATTTGAAATCAGCTACTGTATGCGCCTATGCGGTGTACCTACCTTTTTACTTGGAACGGCTTTACAACAATAATGTCAAGTTTCTTTTTACTATGGATGCCAGGATTGATTATGAAGAAACATGAAAATCTGATTATGAAGAAACATGAAAATCTTGTTTGATGTCCATTTCATCTCTTTTACGGCACAGAATCGATTATTATGGTGACTTCATGAGAACATTTTTTCAATTTCAGACATAACCCCCTGGCCAGAAACCCCCAAGCCCATTTGTTCAGCACATTTTTCTGATGTAGAAAACAACTTCAAAACAAAGTCTGGGTAAATTGGTCACGGGTTCCTTGTATTTTCCTTTTTCTATTCTGTTTCTTGTCTTTCGTCGTTCCTTTGCTCTTTCTTCTCTTTCTTCTCTTTCTTCTTTGATTCATTTTTATTTGTGGCCTCGATTCCATACTTCGTCAATCACAGCCTCATATTGGGGAGATCAAGTTGAATGGCATGTGCTCAGAAAGTTCTTTTTCGTGTCCTATCGTAGGCCTTCGTTGGTTGTGCCGTTGTCTGTGTTGCTAAACTTTGTTCTTTTATCAAAATGGGTTTTGGTGATTTGAAAACAGATGCCGGTTTGTCGACACTGAACTCATTCCTAACGGACAAGAGTTATATCGAAGGGTAAGGTTGCTTTATGGCTTTTGCAAACTTTTATTTATTTTTTTTTGCACTGATGGTCTCCGGTAACTTCTAAAGGCAGGACAAAAAAGGTAGGGGGGGGGGGGGATAGTCTGGTAGTCTTGTAGTCTAGCATAGCTTGATGGATCCAGCACCCCACCGAATTTTTGTTTTGCGTGAATTTGGGGCTCCAAGAAGGAAATTTCGGAATTTATTAAAACTCATTTTTTACAAGCAACTAAGATTTTTCAGCACCAAAATTTTCTTAATTTTTGTAGGCCTTTGGTAGTACCAGGAAAGTCTGTTAGCAATTTCTAAGGAGCAGCATTAAATCGATGCCAGAACTGATTGCTGCCTAAGGGGCTGCACACAAACTGATTCCTTCATGCAAGACGTCCCCTGGACATTTTCAAATTACCCCCACCCCCATTTCCCAAAACATCCCATTGAAATTGATATGATTTTACTTACAACTGCAATGGCCTATTACAGATAGAGCCCCTGAGCCCTGAGTCGCCAGCGTGAAGCAAAACATAAAATAATTCGCATATCGAAATAAATTTGACAACAAAACTTGTGATAAGGATATTCTCCAATGCATAATAACCTTGAGTATCAAATTAGATAGTTTGAGTCAATCTTGTCAAAAGCTTATCCCAAAATCATTGCACTCAATTTTTTCGATGTACTGTGAATCCATGAGTCAACACCAATGAATGGAGACAGTGGCAAACCACTGATGCTCCACCGCAGACAACTGACAAAACATGGCAGTTGCCGGAATTTGCATGAATCACATTGGGTGACTCAACATATACTTTTGTAAACACAGCAGAGCTCGAAAAAGTTTAGTTTTACAGTTGTTACACAAAATAACAGTCCGATACTAAATTATCAAAGCAGAGGAATATAACAATTCTTCCAAGAAAAAATTTTAATGTACAATCAACCAAATGCAAAATTTTCACCAAAGGAAAAGTGTTTCAAGAAGCAAATGTAAATGTAGAAAATGGCTGACTACTTATCGTAACTTTTCTAGTGGGTTTCCAAAAACTTTTTATCAGAAAAATTCAATATAACTGGATTTTGAAAACGTCAGGTCCTTTTACCCCCTCCCCCCAAATGTTCAATGGATGTTTTACATGAACAAATTGATTTGTGTGCTGCCCCTAATAATCTTTACACATTTTAACAAAAAATCTTTAGGCTACCAAAGGAAAACGAATCTTATGAAACAAAGAACAATAAAGGAGGATTGATTTGTAATTTCAAATTAAAAAAGATTTGAATGCCAATCAATAATTTTTGTTCAATTGTTTTCAGTGTCAACAAAAAAGCTAGGAAATTGATAGGAATCAAAACAGAAGTAACCAGTTCATTTCGCAAAACCACACCCATTTTTTAAGAACACACTTTATGAGGACATTGAGGATCAATTTGCTTATAAATAAGAACACAAATGTCCAGCAAACATGTCCAGCCTCAGAAGAAAATAAGAAACAAGTAAATGTGTTTTTAGAAATTTCATTTCATGTTAACCAAACAGAACTATGTAATCACTAAATAAAATTATACAGAAGATATGCCAAATCTTATTTATTGCTTGTAGAAGCATTGCATTACACTCTTTTTGTATAAGAGCCATAAAATGTTTTCTGAGGCTAAAATTTTTTCATTTGATGAATAATTTGAGGCTCAAGTGTTCTTAATGGTGTTGTTATTTCAACATTGATTTTTCCACAATAATACAAATTATTGTTGACATGTATTCAATCATACCTGATGAAGAATCTTCTTGCCTTCTAGAACTAAAGGGAAATTAATCTTTTTTTACTTTTGTTTCAATTATTTTAGGTATGTTCCATCACAAGCAGACTTGATTGTATTCTCAGCTCTTTCTGGTGCCCCAAAAGCATCTCATCCTCATGCTTTGAGGTGGTTCACTCACATTTCATCCTACACAGATCAAGAAAAAGCTGGGTAAGAGAAAATTGTGTATATTTCATCATCGAAGGAACAGTTAACTGAGTGATTGCTCATGACTGTGTCAACACTTGCGCAAATGTACTCACGTGAGCTTTTTATGGCTCTTCAAAATGGTAAATAATGTAGAATGTCACTCAACAATTTTTCCAAAGAATTTTTGAATATTTCAGACAGTCTGGCTGAAAGGAATGCGTGAAAATTCACCTAGTACATGAATTTATTTGGTGCAAAGCTTTTTACCACTGGCATTCAAATTTTCTCATTTTCTCAGGTCTGTTAACTGTTAAAGCGTAACCCGGATCTGGTGACATACCAAGTTTGGTTTGCTGGTGGTGTTATTGGCTGAATTAAAAATATATCTTGTTGGGAATTGTCTAAGCTTCCCAGCCATGTTTTTTGAAAAGGGGGTTTTCAGTGAAGATTTTTAAGCAACAAATGTTTGAAGTCAAATTTTTTAATATTTTGAGTTGTGAAAAGCCTTGTTTGTTTAACAACAACTTTAAGACAGCGAAAGAAGTGGAAACATTTTGGACATTCAACAAAGCCTTTTTTGTCTGACACTCCTCAGAGTATAAATTATCAGAAACAGGATTCCTTCTTAATCATTGTTTGGTTTGTTTCTGATGTTTATACTGTGAGAAGTGTCTGATGAAAAGAGCTTTTGAGTAGGTCCAAAGATTTCTTTAGTTGTCAAAACTTCATAAAGTTATTTTTTGTCTAAAGTCTAAAGTTGTGTTTTTATCAAACTGCAGATTTGGTGGTGACAAGAAGTCTTTAGATAAATATGGACCCTCTGGTGCTGCAGCAAAAAAGGCTGATAATGATGAAGATTTTGATCTCTTTGGATCATCAGATGAAGATGTAAGCTATTTTTTCTGAACTAAATTCAATTACTCAAAATTATTTTAGTAAATCACACTTGCTGGGGTTGGGTCAGTTGTGCTATCAGACAGGAGAGTGTACTTGCTACTTCTAATCACTACAAAGATTTCCTTCACCTTCTGTTGTAACATACAATGTATGTTTGTGCAAGCAATGTAAGTTTTAATTAGACCCTGCAAATGGGTCTACCTAAATAAAACAAAATAACATAATTAATATAACATAAATAATAACATATTCCCCTTCTTTTCTTTAAAGCAAAGTCCTTTTAACAAAGTTCAGGTTCAATGTAGCATAACAAAAATTTTCAACATAACAAAACAATAGTTCGATGGTTCTTAACATAAGGAGATAACAGTTCAGTCATTGGAAAGTCGAATAAACATAAGTTCTGCAGTAAATAGTAGATTTGTCCTTTTCTTCGAATATTTACCAAGTTTTCTGAAGATGAGCCCTTTTTGTCAAGGAATCAGCCAATTGTTGTGCTTTGTCGATCAATGTAACTTTCTCATCATTCTTTTGTTGACAAGCTCTCACAGAGCCCCAACATCAATTTGCAATCTTCTATCTGTTACAAATTTTAAGGATTTAATTGCATCACAGGGTGATTCATTATCTGTGAATGCAGTTAATATGGGCAGAGCTACCTTGTTCTTCTTTGGCCCATTGATGATTTTGTTATGCAATGTCGAGATATAAAGCACAGTATCTATTCCTTCACCTTGGACTAGGGTCTCCGCTCTTAAACCAACTTCTATGTGTCTGATACACCTTGATTGCCAGCTTACAAGATTTCATCTATTGTCCTTATCTGTCAAAAATATGAGGTAGGCAGCTTGACTTCCTCCGTTCTGAAGATTTCCAAAAGCTGCGTATGTGAAGACAGTGGTGGCCCGAGGGGTATTTAGTATAATTTGGGTACAGGTATGTGCTGCCCATATGGGTTGGTTTTGGGCACTGAAATTCTCTAAACATGGGTATGATTTTAACCAAAACCCCATAAAAGTGGGTGGCAAATTGAAGAAAAGTCGAAAGATTAACTTTGATTCGGTCAGAAAAGTGGCAAAATCGCGTCAAAGATGTTCGTAGTACAATATCAAGCAATATCAAGCAATAAATAGGTCTAGTAAGTCTTATTATTCTCATATTCCGCTTATTTCTACTCATAAAATAGGATCTGTTTCTGCAAAGGTTTACATTATAAGTGGGTGGGTTTCCGAAATCTGGGTGGCACATCCCCGTCCATTCATAAGTGAAGTACCCCCTCCCCCCGGGAGTGGTGGATATTGGCTAATGCTCAACAGTTGGAACACCAAACCAAGTGTATCTACTTTAGCTTTTTGGCTGACTTTATTCACTTCGATGAGGTCATTTTTTGTAGCATCATTTATATTAATGGCCAAATTTGAAACTTAAGTCAGGTCTTGTTTGACTACTTATCCATAACAGCTGTCCAATCTTTGATCTACGTTGCTCTTTCTCGTAGTTTGTAACTTCATCCTTTCGTTCAGTGTTAGCATTGAGCATGATTGGTTTGAAAGCATTGATGTAGTCTGTTTAAGTGAATTCAGTGGCATTTGAATCACGTAAAACATTTAACCCTAGATATTTGAACCATTTGCTTTCTTCTTCACAAATTGTGGAAGTCTGGCACAGTTTCTGGATGATGGATTGACAGAACTCCTCACTCCCTGCCCATAAGAAATCATCCACATGTACAGCAATAAATCCATCCAAATGATCATTCTGGTTATGAAAAATGAAAAGAGCAGAATCAACAATGGACATTTTCCCTCCAAATTTGGTCATTGTTGCTTTTTCTCTCTCATATCACTTCATGAGTGAATCTAACAAGCCCTATTAACATTTCTTCAGATTCCATAGTTCCTCCCTCGCAGCTTGCTTCTGGGAGAGGTTTGAGGTTAGCAGTTGGACCAATGGTTTTTGCCTTGAAGGAAGGCACAGCATTTGATGTCATAACTCTTAAGGTGTCTCTGGGGCGAGTCTCTAGGGGGAATCTTTCTGTAAGTCATCAGTGAGTTCTTCAAAACCCATGCTACTAGTCTATCTTTTGGCAACACCTCTTATTGAACAAGCTATTTAGAAGAGCATACTCATCCAGTAGAGATCATTTCATTTGTTTATCCTATAGTTTCATTAAGATTTCTAAATCATTATCAATGTTCAATTCAGCTGCTGCTAAGTTTGCTATAGCTTTCTCAGCTTATGAATTTCCTTGATTAATTCACTGCTTCATATATAAGTCATTCAACTGCTGGAGCTGTTCCTGGCAATAGCATGGCTCAATTGACATCTTTTTCCTGGACTTCTCATTAGCTAAACTTCAAGTATATGATCATTTAAAGGTAGTACCCAACCTGACATGTTGTTTGTTATCATTTTGGTTGCACCATTTTCATATCCTTCTGCATTAATCCTTTCAATCCTTTCTCAATCATGTGAATGGTTCTTCTTGACTTGCTTGTGGGAGTCTTGCTTACAAAGCATCTTCATTTTTGTTCATGAATTCACCCTTTTCATCTTTCAAGTCGTCTTTCAAGCACTTAAACATTGTTATGGCTTTTTGAAGAGTGCAATAGTTTCTTTAGTAGCTGTGGGACATTATGTGAATAGCTTTAATTGTGGTCTTTCGGTTTGACTGATCTTGAGCCATGCATCCAAAGTCTTTGGATTTCATGACATACCAGTTGCATCATTTCGAAGCATAAATTTGAAAAGGGAATATTGCATCAAGTTGTATTTCTATATTTTTTCAACTTTGTTGTCTTGCCCAGAATTTCTCTGCAAGTTCACTTGGTTAAATTTCCTATTTGTTTCTTTTAATTCTTTATTCAAGCATAATTGAAAATGTTTAATGATATTGGTACATACTGTACATGATGCCCTTTGGCCAGATATTTCTAGGGTATTCCATTATTGCTTGTTTCCTGAAACCTTAGCCTGTTGTCGCCAACATTACATCCAACATTTTGCTGAGCTCCTTTTTACATGTTGGCTGGTGTTGGGGTAGGGGGTTGCTCAACGTTGCCAACATTACATCCAACATTCTGCTGCGCTCCTTTTTACATGTTGGCTGGTGTTGGGGTAGGGGGTTGCTCAACGTTGCCAACATTACATCCAACATTTTGCTGCGCTCCTTTTTACATGTTGGCTGGTGTTGGGGTAGGGGGTTGCTCAACGTTGCCAACATTACATCCAACATTCTGCTGCGCTCCTTTTTACATGTTGGCTGGTGTTGGGGTAGGGGGTTGCTCAACGTTGCCAACATTACATCCAACATTTTGCTGCGCTCCATTTTACATGTTGGCTGGTGTTGGGGTAGGGGGTTGCTCAACGTTGCCAACATTACATCCAACATTTTGCTGAGCTCCTTTTTACATGTTGGCTGGTGTTGGGGTAGGGGGTTGCTCAACGTTGCCAACATTACATCCAACATTCTGCTGCGCTCCTTTTTACATGTTGGCTGGTGTTGGGGTAGGGGGTTGCTCAACGTTGCCAACATTACATCCAACATTTTGCTGCGCTCCATTTTACATGTTGGCTGGTGTTGGGGTAGGGGGTTGCTCAACGTTGCCAACATTACATCCAACATTTTGCCGAACTTCTTTTTACATGTTGGCTTGTGTTGGGGCAGGGGGTTGCTCTACGTCGCCAACATTACATCCAACATTTTGCCGAACTTCTTTTTACATGTTGGCTGGTGTTGGGGTAGGGGGTTGCTCAACGTTGCCAACATTACATCCAACATTTTGCCGAACTTCTTTTTACATGTTGGCTGGTGTTGGGGTAGGGGGTTGCTCAACGTTGCCAACATTACATCCAACATTTTGCCGAACTTCTTTTTACATGTTGGCTGGTGTTGGGGTAGGGGGTTGCTCAACGTTGCCAACATTACATCCAACATTTTGCCGAACTTCTTTTTACATGTTGGCTGGTGTTGGGGCAGGAGTTACTCAACGTAGCCAACATTTCAGCCAACATTCGAACCAAATACTGGTTTTGATTGAAGAGTCTTGACAACTGTCAAAAGTTTCGTATTTGGATTCATGTCCATGTATTTTCTATTCCGAAAAATTATTAACTTCCCTCTCAAAGAATCAGAATGCAGTTTTGCTTCGTTTTATACACTAAAAGCGAGTGCCTTACTTAATATGCCTTATTAATATACCAATAGTTGTTGGCACGGGTGGCCAAACGAAGCAAAAATTCTTTGTCGGGTGAAATTTTGACCAAACTTCAGCCAACATCTCCCAACTTGATGTGTGCTCACCCAACAAGGTGGCCAAATGCTGTCAACGTTTCGTCCAACATGAATGTTAGTGAATGTTGGGTGAAATGTTGGAAACGTTTGACAGAGGCTTTATATGCTGGATACTTAGGACTATTTATGATTTAAGGAATCAAACCAAATAGTTTTAGTTGTATTTGCAAAAAATAATTGAAACTTGATAGAATTAACAATGTACTATTTTTTTTTCCTCTTTGATCTTATAGGAAGAGCCTGCACCAAAACCTGTTGCAAAAAAACAGAGTAAGTTGTGAAGTTTAATAAAAGATATATCATATCACAGGAACAATTTGTTCCATCATGTCAAACTTTTTAAGTCAGACTCATGTCAGTCATGATTTAGATTTTGCATAAAGCAGACAAAAGGTGACAGTCCCATTTGCATATATTCAATAAGAAGTCTTTGTTTTCCTTACTTGGATTTATTAGTCACAAACCTTTTTAGAAATGCAAGGTAAAAAGAAAAAATATCTTTTAGAAGTCAATAAGGACATACAGACCTGCCATGCTAACGATTTCCCCCAGTTTTCTTCTAAAACTAAATTATACATATAGTTTATATATATAGATTTTTATATAATTATACGTATAGACTCTTTGTTTCCTGCAGCTAGAAGTCCTGTGCTTAGGTGATTGATACTAAAGTTGCCAAATTTCTGATCCAATTAATTGTAACAGCAAAGAGATTGCCGAAATAATCAAATACTACACGAATAATATGCTCACAAAGGAATGGGAAGGGAGAAATAACTGAAGAGCTAGCCTGTCCGATCAATAATGAGAATGAAGCTTGTCAGCAGAACCCAAAATATAACAACAGCTACATTCCGACATTTCAACACACTGCATTTCTAAATCTAATATATCTTAATCTTTTCGAAAATCTGATGAAGCTATATTATAACTTCAACTTTTCCATTTACTTTAGGCCTAACCTCTTGTGTTGATTCTCTGTTTTTCAATTTCTATAAGTCTGAAGAATATCACTATTCATATATCACAATCAACCCCACCTTCTTGTAAGTTGAGTTTTGCAGATGTCACATCATTTTTTTGGTCCAATCAGATATGACTTACGCAAGTTTTGTTGTTTATTTATTTTTTATAAAATCGTTGAACAAAAAATCTAAAAATATGTTTGAATTAACTCTTTCATTTTGTTCATTTTTGCAGAACCAAAAGTAGTTGCAAAATCTACACTTATTCTTGATGTTAAACCTTGGGATGATGAAACAGGTACCACGAATTTGACTTGAATTTTTATTGAGCATTGAAAGAGCTTACTTAAGACATAAATTAAGATGTTATTGTCTTCTAATTCAGTTGATATCAATTTTCCGTAAGAACAATTCAAGTTTTGACAAGCCATGTCTAATTCTTAAATTTTAACTTGTAAAATTTTTTTTATTTTCAGACATGAAAGAAATTGAGAATCATGTACGATCTATTGAAGCAGATGGACTCCTGTGGGGCGTCTGTAAGTTTATTATGCAATTAAAAGATTCTTATTCTAAATTTGCAGTTTCTCATAGTCAAAAATTGTGAAAGGATGCAAAACTTGTAATGCAAGTGAGCAGTAATTGTTGAACTAGAGTAATAAATAACAGCCAGTATTTGAAAGCTGACTAGGGTCTTCTTCCAATAATGCATGTGACATTACCGGTTTGTCAACTGGATGAAGGAAATGGACTTTATCTGCCCAACAGTTCTTAATTTGCCCTGCTTTTAACCATACACATCTGGTTCGCACAACGCAAATATGTTTTGCCTCCAGAATCCGAACCGAAATTAGAAACGGTAAAGAAAGCAACGTTGACGGACGTTGTGACAGTTCTTTGCATAGGGAAGCATTATACACTACCGTTCGAAAAGTTTGGAAACGGTCGCTTAAAAATGGCCGCTAACAGCGGCCAAGGGCCTAATCCAAGAAATTTTCATTTTAAAAGTCAGAGGACATGCGGCAATTATCTTGCTAAGTTTCGGCGGGAAAATGTTCGTCACTGCACTCGCCATCATTTTAAATCGAAAAGAGAAGATTATTTCGATGGTATAATAGAAAAATACACAAAAACTGAGAAGCTTTGCCTTCAAAAACCAAGGAAAAGATTTTTAGGACTACTGATCTGAAATTATGGGAAAGAGAAGGGTTTCGTTACTCCGAGATGGAAAATTTTGCAGTTATTTGAAGCCCAGTTAATTTAGCTTTTCCGTTGTAGTAAAAGTTTTTCTGAAATATCGATTTTTACAAAGTTAATTAGGGTTAAAGTTTTCTAAACATTTTCAGGTGAGTGAACTTATAACATGACAGAAGAGTGTGGTTTTCAAATATCGTTCTGCTCCCTTGTAAAATGACTGATGACTCCAAGATTTTGATAAAGTACTGCTCATTTATTCTAGTTTTCGAATATGTGTTTGAATTGTTTTGATCTTGCCTCTTTTTTAGTCTAATACCTGACAAAACATTTGTTGTTAAAAAAGACCCTTTAAAAATGGCTCACCTGAAAAATGTTTAGAAAATTTAACCCTGATTAACTTTGTAAAAATCGATATTTCAGGAAAACTTTTACTACAACGGAAAAGCTAAAACAACTGGGCTTAAAATAACTGCAAAATTATCCATCTTGGAGTAACGAAACCCTTCTCTTTCCCATAACTTCAGATCAGTAGTCCTAAAAAATTTTCCCTTGGTTTATGAAGGCAAAGCTTCTCAGTTTTTGTGTATTTTTCTATTATACTATTGAAATTATCTTCTCCCTTCAACTTTAAATGATGGCGAGTGCAGTGACGAACACTTTCCCGCCGAAACTTAGCAAGATAATGGCCGCATGACCTTTGACTTTTGAAATGAAAATATTTTGGATTAGGCCCTTGGCCGCTGCTGGCGGCCATTTTTGAGCGACCGTTTCCAAACTTTTCGAACGGTAGTGTACATACACTCGTAGACATTAATTTCTTAAGCATTGAATTATAGCGATTTGAATTGAAAAATGTTACAAAATGCAGCTATTATCTTTGTGCCATCAGCATCAAAATAATATGTCAAATGCATTTCCTGTAGTTTCAGTTTCAATTATTTTCAGTCAATCAGCTGTACATACTTTGCAAGTTTCATTTCGAATTTTCTGCACTTCTATTCCGAGATATAAGGCTTTAAATATAAAATGGTGAGCAAACATTGGCAGATTATCACAATTCACCTGCACACAAGTTTCCGTTACACAACACGTTTTTATGCCTTCCAACTTCACGATGAGCAGAGCTTGCACTAAGGCAATAGCATGGTGAAGCTGTCACTTGGTAAAAGATCAGTTTGTAACATTGTCACTTGTGCCTTTCAGCTAAACTTGTTCCAGTTGGTTATGGAATAAAAAAATTACAAATTTCTGCTGTCATTGAAGATGAGAAAGTATGTGTTACTTGAAAACTCCCTCATTAATTACTGTTTTTTTATTGTTTAGTTGTTGTGCGATGAATTTTAACTTGACCGTTACGCCGTGATCTGTGCGTACAGGCTGCAATATGTTAACATAGAAATTGAAATTTCATCTTTTCGCGTGCATAATTTTTGCACCAATTCGGATAATAATTTGGAGACTACAAATTTTTCACTATATTTACTCTTTTGTTGAGATAAAAAAAAACCGCTGGGTAGCTGGGTATCAACTTGTTAATAACTTATGTCACTTGTAGTTTCATATTCACCGATATTCACCATCTCCTGGTTTCAATCAGAATTTTAAATGACAGACCGTTTGGAAGTTGGAGGAATTCATTTGAAAAGCTGTATTCTCTGCACTTTGTTTTATCATCAAATCTTTTATGAATAAAGACTTTTCCTATTAAATGAAACGGTTTCAGTGTGAAAAGAGATTATAGGTGTGGGAAAATTGGTACTGCTGCATTCAAGCCTTATTCTCATATGTCGCAGACCATTGGCCATTATGGCCTTACAATGCTTGCAATTTATGAGAGGATGAATTTCAATTATCGGCCACGATTGCTGAATCATTACCGATTTACCAATAGAGCTTGTTTCTTGCGATGATTGCCAACAAGAAAATCCATATGAGGACATCATCGGCAACCATCAGTAATCATTTCTGGGTCCTATCAAGGCGAGTTAGTTAGTATTCTGGGTTGCACATGACAGCACAGGGGATAGAGGATCATTCATCATCGCAGACAAGCAGCATATGTGAACACTTCCTCGGTGATGATCACAGATGATCGCCGACTGTAAGCGGCAAGGTTTGCAACATTTCAGAACCAGGCTTTAAACAGAAAGCACTCAAAAACAGTAAGCATATCGATAAGGACACTTGCTTGTACCGTTACCAATTTTTATTTTGCTTCCATACCGTGAAAAGGAAATTCACCCTTGAATTCAAGTTGAACACCAGTAACATGACAAGTATTTTCCGCCAACAGTTATGGTAGTGAGGTAACACTACTGTGTGGCAACAGTTAAAGAAGCAGTGAGGGAACACTACTGTGTGCGAACAGTTGTAGTAATTGGTTGCAGTACTGTGTGCCAACAGTTAAGATAACACTACTGTGTGCCAACAGTTATAGTAGTGAGGTAACACAACTGTGTGCCAACAGTTAAGATAACACTACTGTGTGCCAACAGTTATAGTAGTGAGGTAACACCACTGTGTGCCAACAGTTAAGATAACACTACTGTGTGCCAACAGTTATAGTAGTGAGGTAACACAACTGTGTGCCAACAGTTAAGATAACACTACTGTGTGCCAACAGTTATAGTAGTGAGGTAACACAACTGTGTGCCAACAGTTAAGATAACACTACTGTGTGCCAACATTTATAGTAGTGAGGTAACACTACTGTGTGCCAACAGTTATAGTAGTGAGGTAACACTACTGTGTGCAAACAGTTAAGATATCACTACTGTGTGCCAACAGTTATAGTAGTGAGGTAACACTACTGTGTGCCAACAGTTAAGATAACACTACTGTGTGCCAACAGTTATAGTAGTGAGGTAACACAACTGTGTGCCAACAGTTAAGATAACACTACTGTGTGCCAACAGTTATAGTAGTGAGGTAACACTACTTTGTGCCAACAGTTATAGTAGTAAGGTAACACTACTGTGTGCCATCAGTTATAGTAGTAAGGTAACACTACTTTGTGCCATCAGTTATAGTAGTAAGGTAACACTACTTTGTGCCAACAGTTATAGTAGTAAGAAAACACTACTTTGTGCCAACAGTTATAGTAGTAAGAAAACACTACTGTGTGCCAACAGTTAAGATAACACTACTGTGTGCCAACAGTTATAGTAGTGAGGTAACACAACTGTGTGCCAACAGTTAAGATAACACTACTGTGTGCCAACAGTTATAGTAGTGAGGTAACACAACTGTGTGCCAACAGTTAAGATAACACTACTGTGTGCCAACAGTTATAGTAGTGAGGTAACACTACTTTGTGCCAACAGTTATAGTAGTAAGGTAACACTACTGTGTGCCATCAGTTATAGTAGTAAGGTAACACTACTGTGTGCCAACAGTTGAGATAACACTACTGTGTGCCATCAGTTATAGTAGTAAGGTAACACTACTGTGTGCCAACAGTTATAGTAGTAAGGTAACACTACTGTGTGCCATCAGTTATAGTAGTAAGGTAACACTACTGTGTGCCATCAGTTATAGTAGTAAGGTAACACTACTGTGTGCCATCAGTTATAGTAGTAAGGTAACACTACTGTGTGCCAACAGTTGAGATAACACTACTGTGTGCCAACAGTTATAGTAGTAAGGTAACACTACTGTGTGCCATCAGTTATAGTAGTAAGGTAACACTACTGTGTGCCAACAGTTGAGATAACACTACTGTGTGCCAACAGTTATAGTAGTAAGGTAACACTACTTTGTGCTAACAGTTATAGTAGTAAGAAAACACAACTGTGTGCAAACAGTTGAGATAACACTACTGTGTGCCAACAGTTATAGTAGTAAGGTAACACTACTGTGTGCCATCAGTTATAGTAGTAAGGTAACACTACTGTGTGCCAACAGTTGAGATAACACTACTGTGTGCCAACAGTTATAGTAGTAAGAGTAACACTACTGTGTGCCAACAGTTATAGTAGTAAGGTAACACTACTGTGTGCCAACAGTTATAGTAGTAAGGTAACACTACTGTGTGCCATCAGTTATAGTAGTAAGGTAACACTACTGTGTGCCATCAGTTATAGTAGTAAGGTAACACTACTGTGTGCCAACAGTTGAGATAACACTACTGTGTGCCAACAGTTATAGTAGTAAGGTAACACAACTGTGTGCCAACAGTTAAGATAACACTACTGTGTGCCAACAGTTATAGTAGTGAGGTAACACTACTGTGTGCCAACAGTTAAGATAACACTACTGTGTGCCAACAGTTATAGTAGTGAGGTAACACAACTGTGTGCCAACAGTTAAGATAACACTACTGTGTGCCAACAGTTATAGTAGTGAGGTAACACAACTGTGTGCCAACAGTTAAGATAACACTACTGTGTGCCAACAGTTATAGTAGTGAGGTAACACAACTGTGTGCCAACAGTTAAGATAACACTACTGTGTGCCAACATTTATAGTAGTGAGGTAACACTACTGTGTGCCAACAGTTATAGTAGTGAGGTAACACTACTGTGTGCAAACAGTTAAGATATCACTACTGTGTGCCAACAGTTATAGTAGTGAGGTAACACTACTGTGTGCCAACAGTTAAGATAACACTACTGTGTGCCAACAGTTATAGTAGTGAGGTAACACAACTGTGTGCCAACAGTTAAGATAACACTACTGTGTGCCAACAGTTATAGTAGTGAGGTAACACTACTGTGTGCCAACAGTTAAGATAACACTACTGTGTGCCAACAGTTATAGTAGTGAGGTAACACAACTGTGTGCCAACAGTTATAGTAGTAAGGTAACACTGCTGTGTGCCAACAGTTAAGATAACACTACTGTGTGCCAACAGTTATAGTAGTGAGGTAACACAACTGTGTGCCAACAGTTATAGTAGTGAGGTAACACTACTGTGTGCCAACAGTTAAGATAACACTACTGTGTGCCAACAGTTATAGTAGTGAGGTAACACAACTGTGTGCCAACAGTTATAGTAGTAAGGTAACACTGCTGTGTGCCAACAGTTAAGATAACACTACTGTGTGCCAACAGTTATAGTAGTAAGGTAACACAACTGTGTGCCAACAGTTAAGATAACACTACTGTGTGCCAACAGTTATAGTAGTGAGGTAACACAACTGTGTGCCATCAGTTATAGTAGTAAGGTAACACTACTGTGTGCCAACAGTTAAGATAACACTACTGTGTGCCAACAGTTATAGTAGTGAGGTAACACTACTGTGTGCCAACAGTTAAGATAACACTACTGTGTGCCAACAGTTATAGTAGTGAGGTAACACAACTGTGTGCCAACAGTTATAGTAGTAAGGTAACACTACTGTGTGCCAACAGTTAAGATAACACTACTGTGTGCCAACAGTTATAGTAGTGAGGTAACACAACTGTGTGCCATCAGTTATAGTAGTAAGGTAACACTACTGTGTGCCAACAGTTAAGATAACACTACTGTGTGCCAACAGTTATAGTAGTGAGGTAACACTACTGTGTGCCAACAGTTGAGATAACACTACTGTGTGCCAACAGTTATAGTAGTAAGGTAACACTACTGTGTGCCAACAGTTATAGTAGTAAGGTAACACTACTGTGTGCCATCAGTTATAGTAGTAAGGTAACACTACTGTGTGCCATCAGTTATAGTAGTAAGGTAACACTACTGTGTGCCAACAGTTAAGATAACACTACTGTGTGCCATCAGTTATAGTAGTAAGGTAACACTACTGTGTGCCATCAGTTATAGTAGTAAGGTAACACAACTGTGTGCCAACAGTTAAGATAACACTACTGTGTGCCAACAGTTATAGTAGTGAGGTAACACAACTGTGTGCCAACAGTTATAGTAGTAAGGTAACACTACTGTGTGCCAACAGTTAAGATAACACTACTGTGTGCCAACAGTTATAGTAGTGAGGTAACACTACTGTGTGCCAACAGTTAAGATAACACTACTGTGTGCCAACAGTTATAGTAGTGAGGTAACACAACTGTGTGCCATCAGTTATAGTAGTAAGGTAACACTACTGTGTGCCATCAGTTATAGTAGTAAGGTAACACTACTGTGTGCCATCAGTTATAGTAGTAAGGTAACACTACTGTGTGCCAACAGTTGAGATAACACTACTGTGTGCCATCAGTTATAGTAGTAAGGTAACA
Organism: Chrysaora quinquecirrha; assembly: GCA_014526335.1. NCBI lineage: Eukaryota > Metazoa > Cnidaria > Scyphozoa > Semaeostomeae > Pelagiidae > Chrysaora > Chrysaora quinquecirrha. Next base: position 959,730 of record JACTAT010000030.1, on the reverse strand, counting down.
CTACTGTGTGCCATCAGTTATAGTAGTAAGGTAACACTACTGTGTGCCATCAGTTATAGTAGTAAGGTAACACTACTGTGTGCCAACAGTTGAGATAACACTACTGTGTGCCAACAGTTATAGTAGTAAGGTAACACTACTGTGTGCCATCAGTTATAGTAGTAAGGTAACACTACTGTGTGCCAACAGTTGAGATAACACTACTGTGTGCCATCAGTTATAGTAGTAAGGTAACACTACTGTGTGCCATCAGTTATAGTAGTAAGGTAACACTACTGTGTGCCATCAGTTATAGTAGTAAGGTAACACTACTGTGTGCCAACAGTTGAGATAACACTACTGTGTGCCAACAGTTATAGTAGTAAGGTAACACTACTGTGTGCCAACAGTTATAGTAGTAAGGTAACACTACTGTGTGCCATCAGTTATAGTAGTAAGGTAACACTACTGTGTGCCAACAGTTGAGATAACACTACTGTGTGCCATCAGTTATAGTAGTAAGGTAACACTACTGTGTGCCATCAGTTATAGTAGTAAGGTAACACTACTGTGTGCCAACAGTTGAGATAACACTACTGTGTGCCAACAGTTATAGTAGTAAGGTAACACTACTGTGTGCCAACAGTTATAGTAGTAAGGTAACACTACTGTGTGCCAACAGTTGAGATAACACTACTGTGTGCCATCAGTTATAGTAGTAAGGTAACACTACTGTGTGCCATCAGTTATAGTAGTAAGGTAACACTACTGTGTGCCAACAGTTGAGATAACACTACTGTGTGCCATCAGTTATAGTAGTGAGGTAACACTACTGTGTGCCAACAGTTAAGATAACACTACTGTGTGCCAACAGTTATAGTAGTGAGGTAACACAACTGTGTGCCATCAGTTATAGTAGTAAGGTAACACTACTGTGTGCCAACAGTTGAGATAACACTACTGTGTGCCATCAGTTATAGTAGTGAGGTAACACTACTGTGTGCCATCAGTTATAGTAGTAAGGTAACACTACTGTGTGCCAACAGTTGAGATAACACTACTGTGTGCCATCAGTTATAGTAGTAAGGTAACACTACTGTGTGCCATCAGTTATAGTAGTAAGGTAACACTACTTTGTGCCAACAGTTATAGTAGTAAGGTAACACTACTGTGTGCCATCAGTTATAGTAGTAAGGTAACACTACTTTGTGCCATCAGTTATAGTAGTAAGGTAACACTACTTTGTGCCAACAGTTAAGATAACACTACTGTGTGCCAACAGTTATAGTAGTGAGGTAACACTACTGTGTGCCATCAGTTATAGTAGTAAGGTAACACTACTGTGTGCCATCAGTTATAGTAGTAAGGTAACACTACTTTGTGCCAACAGTTATAGTAGTAAGGTAACACTACTGTGTGCCATCAGTTATAGTAGTAAGGTAACACTACTTTGTGCCATCAGTTATAGTAGTAAGGTAACACTACTTTGTGCCAACAGTTATAGTAGTAAGAAAACACTACTTTGTGCCAACAGTTATAGTAGTAAGAAAACACTACTGTGTGCCATCAGTTATAGTAGTAAGGTAACACTACTGTGTGCCATCAGTTATAGTAGTAAGGTAACACTACTTTGTGCCATCAGTTATAGTAGTAAGGTAACACTACTTTGTGCCATCAGTTATAGTAGTAAGGTAACACTACTTTGTGCCAACAGTTATAGTAGTAAGAAAACACTACTGTGTGCCATCAGTTATAGTAGTAAGGTAACACTACTGTGTGCCATCAGTTATAGTAGTAAGGTAACACTACTGTGTGCCATCAGTTATAGTAGTAAGGTAACACTACTTTGTGCCAACAGTTATAGTAGTAAGAAAACACTACTTTGTGCCAACAGTTATAGTAGTAAGGTAACACTACTGTGTGCCAACAGTTGAGATAACACTACTGTGTGCCAACAGTTATAGTA
>JACTAT010000030.1:931727-946592 GCA_014526335.1 Chrysaora quinquecirrha | reverse complement strand
ATTACTGACAACTTCAGCATCTTATGGAACTTCCAAAACTGCAAAGAAGAAGAATTTTCCTACAGCCAGTCAAAGTTACTTTTGCACGTTACTTTTGCACGGACGACCCAACTATTTGGGAACTGCTGAAATCAAAACTAGCCACTAAGGCATTCGAGACAATAAGATCTTAGATTAACAAGTAAACAATTAAGTGCCCTTGCAAATACTGCCACAGATACAGATACAAGACAACGCAAGAGTGTGCCAAAAAGTGATAAAAGTCACAATTCTAGTGGTGTAGCCTTGATCATATTTAACGTTACGAATAGGACTCACTTCAGACTGCTAGCCTTCACTTGCCCTCTCGCTCTTACTACCTACGCATCTCTTTTTCTGTCATCCATATATTCACTTCACTTCTTTATGCCTCTACACTCACTCCCCAGCTCTATGATTCTCTTTACCTCTATCCTCCTAACTCTTGCATCCATGTTCACTGATGTTGTTTTTAACCAATCAGAATTGCTTTCTAGACGCTGCAACCAATCACATTCAGCCTACTATTTCATAACAACGGGACGGAACATAGTTCGTTATTTTCTTTTCTTAATAGTAATATGAAACAGTCCTGGATAGCAAGACAAAATATAACAAATATTATATAATATCCGGGTGTTTTTCTTTTATAACAATCTTGTTCTGTATCATTATCACATAATATACCTTGGTGTCTGCTAGATAGGTAATCTGCTCACTGATGAATGAAATCGTAAGCTTTTGATGGTTTAGAAAAACCTTATCTGCCTAAGTAGAGTTTTGATTTTCAAAGAATCATCCTAGAAAGTTTCTTCTTAAATTTCGAACGTAGCTACATGAGATTTCTGCCCGTTTGTAGAGCTTCTTAATTTTCAGGGAAAGGCAACTACAGTTTCTGAAAAATTTATGAATTGGCAAATCTATATAAACTGGCGCTCATTTTTTGTTTGAACGATTTGAAGAAACAATACTATACACTTTATCATTCTAAAAATATATGGAGAAATACTTCATTACAAATGTGTTTCATGTGAGCTAGAGCGTGGGAAAACAGCAGTCGCTGAAACTAAAAAACATGAAAGTTGAAAATACTTGACTTAAAAATCCTCTCTTCAAGGTGAGGTTTTGCATTCGCAAACTAGCTATCAAAATCGCATTAATGTGGTCAATGAACAAAGATTCGTTGACTAAGATATCTTTAACTGAGTGACTGCAGTTTTTCTCACGGTTAATGGTGCTTCTGAAATCGCGCAAACTCTTTATAATGATTTGGTCGTAAAAGATTAATGCCATTCTTGTGATATATTCATATGAAGGACAGCGGTTTGTACAACTGTATTATTATTTCAACTGTATGTAGCAGGTGGAAACTGTGCTATTCAAAACTAATAATGAGGCTTAACTCGAACTGACATCAATGTGACGTCATGCAATCGCAGTCTTCAATTTAATTGTATCACAACGATTTTACATGTATCCTCTAACCTTACGGACGAATAGCAATTCCATTGCCTTTCTCCTATTGCTCATCTGATATCATTTCAAACTAGGTTCGGTGGCTTCTGCTACGTTAGAGATACAGTAGATGTAGGTAGTTTAAGTCTGGTGTTAACGTTTCCATATTATCGAAAGTGCTTCGGGGACGCTTACGATGATAAAGAGGCATGTTTTATAAGCATGTCGGGCGTCGATGGGGACAGATCAGAAAAATATTGAGATTCTTTCAACGTTTTGAGCCGTCGCGTCCCTGTCTCTTACGATGTAATAGGAACATGAATTTTGAGAGGGGAACATGATTCTTTTTATCGTCCCCGTCATCCCGTCCGTCACTTTCGGTTATTTTGGAAAATGAACACCACGTGATCACATCAGAGGACATGTATGACAAGGATGCGTCCTCGTAGCTTACGACCAAATGAAAACGAGGCTTTACAGCATTCCTTTTTCTTTGGTTGTAGTCAGGGCATTTTTTAAGAAATTTTCACTACTGGGGAAAATTTAGAAAAAGGGCCTAAAAGCGTAATAAGTGAAAGTAAAATACATCATTTTAAAGATTTTCACAGTTCCATCAAAACAAAAAAGGCAAAGGCACAGGGGCGCAAATCCACAGAACTTTTCGGGGGTGGCAGGAAGTGGCACCGCAGAAAGAAGACTCCAGAGCGTCGAAGGTGCAGGCATCTAGAGGGGTCCGGGGGAAAATTTTGAAAAATTGGGTAGCTAGAGTTGCTCTGTTGATCATTTCAGGACTCTTCTATTAAATTTGCGCAGCCCAGTTTTTGAAGAAAACAGAAGATACAGAAGATACATTTTCGCCAAAATTGAACTGAACCTCTTAGAAGTTATGGCCTGACGCCCACGATAGTCCAGAAACGTAAAAAATTTGTCCAGAAACGACTGACGCTACTTGTCTGTGGTTTAGAATTTGGGGTGTCCACTACTGACGGCTGTATGGACTACAAATACATTGTACCGTCACCGCGAAGTCGACATTTTGTTCTTGTACGAAACTCAAACAAACAATATCTTTACCAATACTGCCAATGCCTAAAATACATGCTGTAGATAATTAAAGACATTTTTCACTACCAGTTGATTTTCAAGTGGGTAAGTGGGAATTGACAAGGGCCCAGAGACTACTGGGGAAATTCTATGATTTTCGCGCTCACTACTGGGGATGGCATTGGGCCTACTGGGGAACGTTCCCCAGTAGTTACACTGTTAAAAAATGCCCTGGTTGTAGTGCTTCAATTATACAGCAGCAACGTTTGCGGTGTGCATCCGTTGTTAGTGCTTGATATAGCTACATTATCGCTCTTCATGTAATTTTCGCACTCATTGGCTCGCACTTTCTTCTTTGATAAGATACAACATTTTTCGATATAATTTTAGTTATGTATTGAATCTCTGGTTCATACGGTCACTTAAGGATTGACATTCAGGGCGGATTTTTAAATAGTTGCAGCCTAACTTTGAGTTCATCGTTTTCTGCTTTGCATGTCCCTGCATATCAGTCGTCAAATGCTGACTTTGGGATGGTTTCGATCAGTTTTTCTATACACTAGACTTAGTAGAATAGGATCTGTGTTTTTCCAATTCACATGTTTTTAAAGCTTTTTCCTGCAGTTTGTCCAATTTTTCACTTTTTGGGTTGGGAAAAGATATTTACAATATATACGTAGCTAGTTCACTATTCAACAAGCACAACTATGTCTTTCAGTCCAGATGCAGAATTTATTGGGAGTTGGGGGGGGGCTGGAGCCCCTTCCTCCAATTTCGTCGGAAATTTTGCGATTTTTCTTTGAAAATGACACGACATATAACATTTTCAGCGACTGTTTGAAATTTAGGCCTTTTGCCACACCAGTCGGAATTTTGAATTTCTACCACTGTAAGTCCTTTCCTTCTTGCAGCAATAGCTATCAAAAGCTCTTGACAAATTAAGTAATAGAAAAAATGATTAGTAGTCATTGATTAATAATGTTTGTTCGCAAAAGAGACCTTCTCAATGGTCCGTCTGCTAGGTTGCAAAGTTATCAATATGAGTTCCACTTTGGATGAAAATTCTATTGCTTTACAGATACTGATTTCTACGTCGATCAAGAGAGTCAATATTCCATGATATTGATTAATTCCATATTGAAGGGATAATAGTCAATGTACTGAAATATACTCTCAGAAACCCTATCTTTTTCAGGGATGCTTATGTCCTCTATTGGGTCCCTTCAAGACGAGGCTTTCCCTTCAGTAGAGCTTAAGCGGGTTCTCCACTTAGGGGCCCATAATTGCCGCCCCTTCCTGCGAACTAATTTTTCAAAACTTTTCCTATAAATTTTCAAGATTGTTTACGTTGGTAAAATTAAAATTAAATCCTAGTTCACACTTATGAAGCAGAAGCAGAATCAAATGAAGTAAGCATGCGCACTTTGACTTTTTAAGGCTGAAGCAAGATGTGAAGCAATGCATGAAGCAAGTCGTTCATATCTGTGTCAGTGACGCAGTAGCATTTTGAGCCTAAGAAAGAGCACAGAATGGACGAAGAAGAAGAACTACTACTTGCTTTAGGATTTATGAAACGTAGGATACGCAAACGAAAGACAAGAAAGCAAGAAAGGAAATCGCAAAATGTTGAAGGCCATGTATTACTTCGCCAAATATACTACATCTTCCTAAGAAAATTTTAATATTCTTGCTCCATATTCTGCTTCATGCTTCACTTTTGCTTTACTTGCTTTACGTGCGTTCATACAGTTCTTGCGTCTGCGTCGGCTTCTGCTTCGTGTGAACTAGGCCTTTATAGTTAGAACATGTAACATTTCATAGCATTCAGTCCTTTTTTGAAGAATGTAGCTATTGACATTGTTACTGATAATACAGTTCCATACCTTTTCTAGAATTCGAGAACGAAGATTTTGTCTAGAGTTCTGTTTACTGAATCTTCATCCCCCGCTTTATCTTCCAACCTCCCGCTAATTAGATTTTACCTGAAATTCCAATTCCCCGCTTACTCCGACCCTTCCGGCAGCGATTCGGCAGCTAAAAGTAGGCCCGAAAGAATTTTATTATCTGAACAAAATTATCACGACAGAAGAGATGTAGCTAAAAAGTCTGCGTAAATCTGCATGGGATGTCTACTTATCGCAGCTGGTCGGTTGACATTTTTGCGCTTCATAAGTGGAAACAGGCTGAAACGGCCAAAATTTCACATTCAGAATTCGGTTCTTTCTCATAAACAGCTCAAAAATGGCATTAAGAACGTTCAAAGATAGATTGCTGTAGCAGGAAGCGTCTCTATCCCGTAGTTAAAGTTAGCTGATTTTTTCCAGAAACAATTCGAATCAGATCAAAATTTTTCATTTCTTTCTCCCTTTCTTCTTGACTCCGTATTTAGTAGCTAACTGGAAATATGTCTACTTGCATGTTACTCAAACAAAGCTTCTCATACGCTTCAATAATAATGATGATCTAATCTTATTATTATTGTAATTAAACAAACATATTTATTTTTTATCAAGCAAAAGATATCTTACTCCAAGTGGTAGAAAAATTTTCGTTCGATCTAAAAATATCTTTGAGCAAAGCAGAACTATGCAATTACTAAATAAAAGTATATAGAAGATGTGCCAAACTGTTACTTAATATTCGTAGAAGCAATTTATTGTGTACAGGTGTAGAAAAATCAATGTTGAAATAAGAACACCAATCAGGGACGGATTTAACAGACAATGACTGGGGGGGTGCCAGGCTGAAAAAGTCAAAAAATTTTTTGAGGGACACGCCCTTTACTTTGGCGGAAAAGGCGGGCAACGCCCTTATATATATTTTTTTCTAGTTAAAAATCGGTTACAAAATCATAGTTTTTGGAAAGGAATGTAGACATTCGCCACCCTCCCCATCAAGAAATATCAATTACACTCAGAAAATGATGGAAACACCCATTGCCCATTTTTACATTTATTTTCGCAAATATAATTTCGCTAATGTTCGCTTTATGTAACAGCAATTTCAAATATTGATGTCAAACTTTAATTCTTCTTGCTTTCAGTTTCGACCATTTATCAGCAAGCTTATTAACGTCTATGTTGTCAACTACATCACTTTCACAAGCAATGATCATGAGGTTATTCAGTCGATGATCAGTCATTTTTGACCGCAAATAGGTCTTCAGCAACTTGAGCCTTGAAAAAGAGCGCTCATTACTAGTTACGGACACTGGCGCAGTCAGGGCAATTTGATAAGCTTTTGCAAGATGTGATACAGATGCCTTTTGCCAACAAATGGCAGAATAGAAAATAGAAAAATTCAATGCTTCGGGAGTCAACTAACTACAAATGATTTCAAAAAATATTTTTTACCGAATAAGACTAAAGTTTACCGAATAACACTAGAACATTGGGGGGGTGTCACACCCCCCACACCCCCCCGGTATGTCCGTCCCTGAACACCATTAACAACACTCGAGCCCCAAACCATTCAAAAAATAAGAACATCGAGCCTCGCTAAAAATTATCTGGTTCTTATAAAAAAAAGAGTGTATTCGACAGTTATAAAACAAACAGTTTTTAATGATAGGTATTGCTTTCTTTGCTGACCCTTAGCCTTATGCGAACGCCATTGTTCTGTGTGGGAATACAACATTTGTAGGGCTGGATTGTTCAAACATCACAAAATATAATAATTGGTTGATAACGCAGAGCACGCATGTTTGGCAAACTGTCTATTATAGCAGGCCCTATTGCTTCCTATAAGACAAATACATTATAAGATCAAATCAAATTTATTCAGTCAACACTTTATATATTTGCAGCTGTATTTAAAAGCTATGAGGCAATTTGTTTCAATGCTAGATAAACATTAGCAAGATTCATAAAGAAGCAACAAAGACCTGTTCTTCTTATGTACACATTTCGAGCGCCCATCTGCTTAAAAACTAGAATTTTCAATAAAATAGCATTAATATAGGTTAATAAAGGGATTTTTATCGTTGTGACAGACCTGAAAGAAGAAGATACAATTAAGATTCAATTTATTACTTTATATAGCCGCTGGCAGTGGCTATGAATGGACTAACCTAACGGGCAACCATCTGCAAAGCATAGACAACATATTGCGAGATTGTGTTGTGATGAGGATAAATAAGAGATATAGGGCGGTAAGACCAATGAAAACAACATATGGCAAAAAGAAAGCGATTAGTACCTGTCAGCGGGCTGCAAGCTAATCAGCACAAAAACTGGATTTGACTGCAGATATCAAACTCAGTCCTAAACGCATTTGACGCTTCACACAAGAAAACATCTTAATGTTTTCCTACTTATATGTGGTATTGTCAGTTTGTAACTGATCTTAAAAACTCTTCTGTACTACTGCGCGCTTCTTTTTGCCAAGTTTAGTTGTTTGGCATCATTTTGATTGTCATGCAAAGCGATAATTCTTTGCTACACTGCAAAGTTCAAGATAGCCCTATAGCTACAGCTGATGTAGAAAAAGGACACGTGGCAGCAGTCAGGTTGGGTTCAAGCAGAATTTCCATCATACGTTTGCTGGACGCAATAGTGATTTTTAGGGACTAAGACAATTCTATCATTTTTATTGCTGGAATTGAGTTCTGTACTTTTTTAGTTTGAAATTTTCATGTCTTTGTAAAGGTGAAGTAGAATCCGCTGAAATGTCGGAAATCGTCCCGTCTGGAGTGAGAAATGAACATAATTTGGAAATATTTGTCATGAGTTTGCGAACACAAGGATGAATTAAGCTTCAGAGAGCCAACGACGATTCCATTGTGCAAAAGAGCTCAATGAAACCGTCGAGTCAACTCTCTCATCCTTTGGAAATTCCACTCTGCGCACAGTACACGCGCATGTGACAACAACAACACTACAGTACAACAGTACAGCACTTCTCTTACGTGCCTAATTGCTGGGGGGTCGGAATAGGCGGGGGGCCGGAAAAAACGGAGGGGGATCGGAAGTTGTTTGACAAACTTTGTTCGGCAGCTGCTGAAACGCAAAGCGAGGGACCTTTAGTGTTTATAGGCTATGGAAATCCATAGTTCTAACCATTAAAATTCAAGGCCTATTTTAACGAAATTTTCCAAGACCACATTTAGTGGGTTTGCGCCGAAGGCACACAGTGCACCGGAGATGTGCCCACCAAGGGGGGTCTGCGGGCATGCCCCCAAGAATATTTTCCCAATACAACCTCCAGATTGCCTTAGATTGACTGTTTTTCATATTAGTTTCCGAAAACTATGTTACAGAAATAACTTCAACCTTAACATAATGTGTAAGCAGTTGGTACAGAAAATTCAACATGTAAGAAAATTTATGTTTCGCTATCCATCACAAGAGATTTTATGCTATTGGAGAAAGAAAGACAGTGACACTTGCAGAATGAACAAGGAAAACTAGGTATTTTTGCTTAGAGGAACAAAATCATACCCCCAAAAATCTTGAAAAAAAAATAGCTAGGGGTAGCTAGGGGTAGCTAGGGGTAGCTAGGGGAATGAGCCTGCAGATTCATCTGTTGTACTTGTACGTAACTCTATAAAACAACAAGGGACATTGGTAACTTAAAGTATTGCTTCGCTTTCAAAGTCAAGTACATCCCATATTCTCAGAATTCCAAGACCAAATTTTCGATTTCCAAGACACCAAAGTGTGGGAAAACCACACTAAAATAGGCCCTGCAACAAATTGAGTGACAAGTGAAATTTCACACCAAGAACGTCAAAGTAAGATTAGTAAAAAATATCAAAATCAATGTATTAATACAAACTAAAGCGAGGGGTCCTAATAAGAGCACAGGGGCTGGAAATTTTTCAAAAAGCTAATTAGCAGCGGGACGGCAATTAGGGACTAAGGCAATAAGGCAATTAGGGAAAAGGGAAAAGCGACAGGGACATGAACGAAGGAGAAATGGGAGAATATCTACCCAAAATGCGTTGCTATGAGGCTGCTAGGGAAGATTTTGCCAAGTTCGTGGCAAAAAAGCGTGTTTGCAGCAAAAACGAACAGGAGTGGGCATATAGCTGTAATTTATTCTATCTGATTGTACTTGGGTTCTACATAAATTTAAGCTTATATAAATTCTAAGTCTATGATAAATTCAAAAATCAAAAACCTGCAAATTTTTTCGTTTTGGTGACTTAAGGTTTCCAACTGCCTTAACTTTTGTGTATTCTTTTATTAATATTGCATTTTTCTATCTTTGTAGTTTAGTTGTAGACCATGTATCGTATGATATAACGTCAAATTATGACAAAATACACTTTTTAAGCAGCTGGTCAATGACCCAGGGTGAGGACTTGCTATAGGTAAGGCGGAGGAGGGGGGGGGTCAGACACTTTTTTGGTATCAAAAAATGGAATTTAGTATATTTTTGGGTCTGATACTTAAGCGAAATTGGTATAATTTTGGGTTGATTCACAAAAAAATCCAGGAAACACACGACAAAGTACAGATATTCTAAACAAGAGAGTGCTTTGCTGGTTTAAAACTGTTGAATAAGTTATCAGTTGAGCTTTATTGAAGGAGAAAATACTGATACAGAGAGACATACGGAGTTTTTGGTATATTTATGGGGTACAAAATTCCTAAAATATGTATCTTTGGGTTTTTCGAGGAGAGTCTGCGTCTGACCTTCCCTTCCATAGTGAGTCCCTCCTGGAGTCAATGAGCAACTACACGTTTTTTTTATAAGAACAAAGTATATAAGAACATAAGGCTTCAGAGGCTGAAATGTTAAGAACATGCTAAGAACATAAAGAAAGGCTTTGTGAAGCTAGAAAAAATTAGATTTTAACTTCTTAAGTGGCGCTGTCCTGTTCTCCACTCTAGAAACAGGTAAAATATCAGTGACTTTGTGACATTTTTACATGTGCATTCCTTTTCATAGCAATCAACATCTAATTTGAAGAACAACTGCTTTTTAAAAAGCAAGAAAATTAAGAACATGTTAAGTACATTTTGAGCCTTCAAATCGGAAAAATTAAGAACATTGCATGGCTTTCTTCAATCTTCAATTTTAGTGTTCTTGCAGGGCTGAGATTTTGTTCAAATACTTTGTTTCGATCTGAGATAGATTTCTCTATACAATACATCATTGTCAATTACTACATTGAAAAGCAAGAAAAGAGCTAAAAAAGAGTTTTTAGGGGGCACCAGTCATTGGGGAGGGGGTTGAAAGACCAGATACGTTAACCCTTTACCGGCCAGGGTTGCCAATTGGCAACAAATTATTGAATTGAATTTATTTTGTTCCAGCTGATTAGGCAAGCCTTAATTTGGAGTATAGTATGTTTAGTCACCCTCAAAGCAATGAAGGAATAATTTCTTCACCCTAGCAATGGCTCCAGAGCGAAGAATTTCAAATTTTTTGATGATGATGTCGGAAATTTTTCGGAAGGGCCTAAGTTTTGAGCTAATTTTAAATTCGAAACATTTAATTTCTGTCGATCTAGATGCTTCAGAAATGGAAAGTAAGTACTTTTCTTGAAGCATTTTGAATGTACTATCATTTGGCCTATAGTGCATCAACATCCAAAATAAGGTTGGGGCTGTTGGAAGAAAAATGCTTTTTGGGGGGAAGCACTGCCAAAAATCACCCACGCCCCCCAGAGCAATTTTTTCGCCGATTTTGTTTATTTCTTACCTATTTCTATTTAAATTTGCTATTTTGAGCTGTCTGTGTTGATTATTTCAAAACTCGGCCGGTAAAGGGTTAAGCAACTTTGAGGAGTGGGCCAGGCCAGATGTCCAGTTGCTTATGGATATGTACTCCCTATGTACATAGACTTGTTACATTCATCGTAGTCTACCGCCCTCCCCCGCACCCCACCATCCCGCTCCAACCACTGCTCCAACCTCCAACCCACTCCGAGGAAACATCAATTATGCTGTTGTAGTTGCTAGTAGGTGTTTCCTAAAGAGTGGGAGGAATACACTCCACCGACTCCCCAGTCTTTCTTTCTTTGCTCTGTCTTTCTGACAAGTCGCCGTTTGTTTTAGCCCACAGCTTCCAAGCTCCGCTCCAAAGACTAATTTTCTTGTTGCTGCTACTGTTTGCTGCACAAAAATGTCGGAGGTTTGTAGATGGCTTTACCTTATTTTAACTTTCAATGCACTGTCCATCAGATTGAATGAGGCATTCCATCCGCCCTGGCCAGCTCAGCAGGCAACATCCAGGGTATTGTAAGACGTTTGTGAGACGTTTCGCCCAACCCAAACCCACCGTGGTCGTTTCGCCCAACCTGAAAAATGACATGGGCGACTTGTTTTGTTTTTGTTTAGTTTGTCAATTTATATTTGATTGTTAACATTGGAGGCTCTGCCCCCCCCAACCTCTCATTGTCTCACTGGTGACTTTTAAAGCAAGTAGTATAATAAGCAAATAGGAGGGTGCTTGGGTAAGATACCCAAGAATGTTGGGCGAATCGACCCGCTCAGGCAAAAAAAGTTGTGCAAAATGGAGGTTGGGCAAATTGACCTGGTATTAGCAGGAACACAGCATGTCAGACTTTGGGTTCGAACAGAATATGCTTAGACAGAGATGGACTTTGCTGGGAATGTTTTACAGGGAACAAAGTTGGACAGGTGCGAATTTCTGTCCAACAAGATTGTTTGCAGGGCCATAACTACAGGGGGCTGTGGGGGTGTGACAACCCCCAAGGCAAGTGGTCTGTTGGTAAATTTGAGAAGAATGGAGTTTTTGACAAAAGTAAGTAATAAATATATTCGGACTTATCAAGGCTGTTTCTGACACTGTATTTGACATGATAGTCACCACTTATCATGACAAGCCTTTGATATTTAGTTGGGCAACGAAATTGAAGTTCACTACAGAGGTAGAGAATGATGGAAAACTAGCCTTCCTTGACACTGAGATTCAAAGGAATGCCAATAAAAGTCTAAGCGTATCAGTGTACAGGAAGCCCACACTCACACTGACCAATACCTGAATGCAAACTCGCATCACTTAGACAGTGTCAAAAACAGTGTCATATCTTCTCTCTTCAACAGAGCAAAATCTATCACGAGCAATCTTGATGATCTAGATAATGAGTACAAAAGGATCTCAAGCGTTCTAAAGGCCAATGAATATAAACAAGAAGACATACACAAGGTCACGAGAAAAATCTCAAAGCCCAGACAGAATACTGAGGCTGACAAAGAGGAGCCTAAATGTTCTATGAACCTGCCATATATCAGAGGGACAAGTGAGAAAATCCGTTGATCTTTGTCTAAACAAAATATAAGGTGTACTTTTTATTCCCTTAATACACTTAAAAAGTCGCTTTCAAGACCAAAAGACAAAGTTGACGATCTTGAAAAATCGAACGTGGTATACAAAATACCATGCAGAGATTGTCCTAATTCATATATAGGACAATCGAAAAGAGAGACAGGTACTAGGCTCAAAGAACATAAAGCGAATGTGACCCATGGTCGAACTGACAAAAGTGATCTTGCCAATCATTGTTGGACGGAAAAACACCAGATGGATTGGGATAACATTTCAGTGATTGATGAAGATAGAACTGGAAAAACAGGCTCGTTAAAGAAAGCATTCACTCAGTTCTATCAACTCCTTGTATCAATCAAGTATCTTACTCAATCCCAGAAATCTGGTTGAATAACATCAAAAGTTGCACTGAACGCAATTTTGGCGCCACAAATTTTAGAAATTGAGCGCCAAAAATTCGAGCTTCCTCGCAGGTCCGTTAATTTCACACCTTTCGATCCGACCTTTGCAATAAATAGGCAAGAAACCACATTTCTCATTGCCCGATGATGGGAGACGGATCTCTCCCGAAACGTTGCCCAACTAAATATCAAAGGCTTGTCATGATAAGTGGTGACTATCATGTCAAATAAAAGTAACTAAGACAAGAGCGAGAAATGCCACAAATCAAAAGAAAGAAAAGAAACTTGATATATCTTGATATTGCGTTAGAAATGTCGTGAAAAGCGTTGCACATAGCTTGCTGACTAATCCTAGCTTCAAGTTTCCATAGCTGCTGATATTTTAGCTGGCAATACAAGTTAGGTGGTTGCTATGGACAAGCAAATGCTGAGTCAAATGCTTCCCTACCAGTTAATTGTATTTTTATATGCCTGTTTGCCAGCCATAACAGATACAAGCATGCATCAGAGGGAATGAAGACATGATACACGGGTTGCCAACACTGCCCTTGCCTAAAGATACAGGTTGAGCCCTCTTTCAAACTGCAATGTATGGTCAAGAGGGGTAAAATCAGAAGCAAAAACAGCGTTTATGTAATTTTGATGTAATCATAAGCTACTAGCAAATGATGACAATGTTGGTTTTCAATAGCTGAAAAGTTACTTTCTATGGCATTCTAGCATTCAAATTTTCAAAAATTTTCCAGCCCCTCTTGCATTTGTGTCCCTCATTTCTATGATGTCCCATATGGCCTATTTGGTGCATATATAAGATTGCTGGCCTAACGTTTGCTTGCAAAAGATAAGAGCCACAGAGAAACTCGCCAAGGAAAGGTCAACAACAAAGCCAAACCCACCTATTAAAAGCTGCAACCATTTTTTCAGCAAAATACTGTGCCATACCCCCTAGTCATTGAGTTCTAGCTATGGCCCTGATTGTTTGGTATCAACTTCGTTGCAAGAACCATGGAATAGTGCCGATAGCCAGACTTGCCTACTTATAGAATTGAGGATTGTCGGGCCTGTTAGATCAATATTGAGGTAGAATTGTGCATTTTATGATACCAGCATAAGACTTGGCGAAAAGGGGTAGTAAGACACGCTGAAAAAGATACAAAATGTTGTGTTGCAATTTTGATACAGGCTTTAAAATCGGCAAAAAGAGGCAGTTTGACATGCTGAAAAGATAGGATATGGAACCAAACCAGAAAGTGCCCCCTTGTGCTAATTTTTAGACTGGGGTAATCAGTTCCAGATCTCTACATAAGATAAAATGGCCAACTTGAACTGGATTTTAGATTGTAGAGATGTCAAATAAATTTATGGAAACTTGAATTATTTTTAAGGAATTTCAAACGGCTGCCAAAGAAGTAAAGGATCTTGCTGCAAAACCAACAGATGGTGAAATGTTGGAAGTTTATGGCTTGTACAAGCAAGTAACTGTTGGAGACTGCAATACTGGTACTATGCCTTTTTGTTGTCTGTTTTTAGGGTGCATTCTTTTGGAGCAAAGCAAAACTTTGATTCCACATTGTTCTGTTCTTTTCATTACAATAGCAAAGCTCCTTATCTTCTCTCAACCAAAGTTAGACACCAGGAAATGACGTGTAGGTAAATCTTAACCCAAAAAAATAAATGGAAAATTTGCTGCCAAAAAGTTAAGAGAGTTTTATCCAAACCCAAAGGGGTAAGGTAATCCAAAATTTCAGACCCAAGAATAAACCGAGCCTCCTGCCAAAATTTTTTCAAGAACACTACCTGGGGATTTAAATTTTGAAAACTACATGGTTGCGCTGATTTTAAAAGTTTGCTGAGACAGATGCAGTTGGGCATGGAAAGTTAGGAAGTACGAGGCTACTTTTTAAACCTGAAATTAAATTTAAATTCTGGAAGACGGAATAAGTTATTTTTGTTTTGCTTTGACTCTACCTCTTTGAAGCATCAGAAAAGCAAAGCAAATCTCTGATTTGCAGAGAAAGGATGCACCCTTTATGTCTTATGTTTGAAAAGTATATTCATTCTTACTTCCCACGATACAGTTGCTGGTGTCTGAAAAGAGGGGGGTAAAGGGAGGGTCAGGATCACGATTTCACAAAGACCCTTTACCACCTTTTCATTTTTGATGGTAAAAATATGGTCAATCACATTTCTCAAACTACACTTTACCGCCCTTATTGGAGAGCATCAAATATGGTTGTTAGTGACATCAATTTTTGCTATGTATTTTAACTTTGATTGTCTACTTCATATGGCAAATGTTTTGCTGATTTTACTTTGGGGACTTTGGTGACTGGCTTTTCTAGCGCCCTGTCATTCCATTCCCCCTTCATAACTGAGGTGGGACGCTCAACTGAAAAAGGTGCTCATTACCCTCACTGAACGTGAACCAATAAAGAAGGATGCTCTTTCAAACGAGACTCATTTTAGTGAACTATAGTGCATCGTCCATTAACCGGACCCCATTAACCGAACCTCTATTAACCAAATAGATTTATGAAAGTGTAAATTTTCATATCCGAACAAATAACCGATTAGCTGAAGGACTTCGGGCTTTAAAATTTATGCTAATTACACTGATGAGACAGTCTTGAACTACTAAAGAGCCACTGGAGTCGTTAATATGTGCAAATGAAAATGGGCCCTAGTTCCTTCCCTAGTTCCTCGTAGT
>JACTAT010000030.1:792515-905186 GCA_014526335.1 Chrysaora quinquecirrha | reverse complement strand
AACATTGCCGCTCTTGAAAAAATATCTAAATATCTCCAATAAGCTGCCACACCATAATACGTGAAATATATTTTGAGATGTTTTTAAGATGCTCTTCCCCAGGATCATCAATAGCTACTGCAGTAAAGTGCCTAGGTTAGATATGCTTGCATTACAAACACGTTCCAAAAGTTCCAAAATTTCCTTTAACGCAGTTTTCGCCGAATTGTAAAGCGTTGGAATTATTTTACATGGGTGTTTTCTTTGTGCGGGGGAAATTTTCAGACGTCAGTTGCTGGAAAAAATTAGTAGTAATGACTCAAGACTGTGCATAAATTCGGAACTTTTTACCTATTTCCGCTATGCGGCCGCAAAGTAGTTCGTCTCTAAGAGATTGATTGAAGAGTTTCACCCCGGCTCATGTCTTTGCACTATAATGGAGGGTACATTTTGGGTGTATGCAGTGTGGAGTGTACAGTGAAGTAAAGAGAATGGTATGATGTACAGTGGAGGATATTCAGTACAGTGGAGGGATATCATCAGTACAGTGAAGGACATTCAGTATACAGTTGAGGGATATCATCAGTACAGTACAGCATGTACTGAAAATCCTCCACCGTACTGATGATATCCCTCCACTGTACTGATGATATCCCTCCACTGTACTGCACACCATCCACTATAATGCACAGACATTACCCTTGTGGTTCCCCGGGGGGTACATGACTTATGAATGGACGGGGATGTGCCGCCCACATTATTATTGCTTGATATTGTACTACGAACATCTTTGGGGCGATATTACCACTTTTCTGACCGAATTTAATTTAAACTTTAGGCTTTTCTTTAATTTGCCATCCACTTTTATGGGGTTTTGGTTAAAATCATACCCATGTTTCGAGAATTTCAGGGCCAAAAACTCACCCATATGGGCGGCACATACCCGTACCCAAATTATACTATAAGTACCCCCGTGGGGGTGGTTCTCTTGGCTACATACGGATACACCTTCTAGGGCGTGCATTAATTCCACATCCAATGAATAGTTTGGTTTATAAGGAGTAATTTAAGTTATTGATAAGATTACTATTTCAGTCGGATTATCCTCGTGGCCTAATGAGTCAAGTTTAGCAAGATTAAAATCTTTAAGAGATTTTCTTATGTTTGAAAAATTTTTCCCCTTTGGCAGTGATAAGTACCATTCTGTTTAACCTGGAAATACATGAGGGAGATGAACTTGTCGTTATTTGAGAATAAGCGCGTGTTGGCTGTTTTTAAATCAAACATTAGCAGATTTAAACCGTGATTATGTCAACATTTGAACGTAATCAAGTTGCAGACTACTTAACAATGCAGTGGTTATTCATTTGTTTAAGCAATTAGCCAAGCCAGAACTAAACCAGATCATATTTAAGTTACTAATGCGTTGTTACTGTCGAAAGCGGGACTTTTCTTCTAAATACAGCCTTTTATTTGGAAGAAATACTCTTGCTCGCTTGCTTGCTTGCAATACATTTCATGTTCTGGTAAACTGTGATCTATTTGTTCGATGGCAGTGCGTAATAGCGCAAGCTTTAATTGAGGAAATTAGTAGGATTTTTTTATTTTAATTACGTCATGGAATAAGATACGAGCCATCACGCCTTGCAGTTGCATCCCAAATACTATACGACTATAGGTGATATATAGGTGTATAACCTGTACACGCTTTTTTATTATAAGGAACCACTTTATAAGGAACCTACATGTAGAAGGCCCGAAAATTTAAAGAACTTATACTACTAAAGAGATAATCATTAAGGAACTTTTGAATGTTGAATACTTTTATCATTGCAAATAATCAAGAATTAGAAAGCCGGTTCCATTCATTTGCAGTCGAAAATCACATAAATTGTACGTTAAGCATGTATCCAATGTTTCTTTTAGTAGTCTCGAGCTTTGCTCACATGCAAATGTCTCTCTTTTATTGTTAAGACCACTGTTTGTGCAGTTAAAATTAAGGAACTATTAAGGAACTTTTGGAACTACAATTGCCTCAAAAGAGGCCCAAAAATAAGGAACTTTAAGAACTAGGCCTAAAAAAAGCGTGAGGTAGGTTCCTTTAATTATTATAAATGCTGTAAAAAATTGTTTCTTGAGCCGAGGGGCTCCTTTCCTAGGAGAATTTCACTCTTCAGTCTTCCGAAAAGTGTACGGGATTCCTTTTGAAATAAAATAATTTTTAAGGGGTTTCCGTTTTAAATAATAGAATTCCAAACGAATTTTCACAAGATTCCCAAGTGTGAATTGGCTGCCGTGTCTACCAATCTGAAAATCCGTCTGCTTTATTAGCTGAGCAATGGTAAACTCATCTAGATACAAAATTTTGATAAGCGTTTAGCTCATTTAGCTATCTAATGTTAGCGTCAAGTGGAGTAGTCAGATCGATTTTAAGTATTCCACAGCGTCGATAAAATCAATCATATAGTTTTAAGCTGATAACTTTGACAGCGTTAAATAAGGAAACTTGGTTTAAACAATGTGTTTTCTTTTTTTAAGGAGATTATGTTCAATTGAACAATCCTGTAGATTCTGTTATTTTAATCCATTTCGTACCAGTTGATATGAAAGACAAGCAATGTTTTGTTGAGCTCCAAACCAACGGAGGCTGTTTTTGTAGGCGAACGTGTTCAGAAATTTCATTTCGTGCTGTTTAAATAGGATAAGTCATTGAGACGAATCAATAACTCAATGTTTTCTTGAAAATATCCTTTTTCTTTATATCTTTCTATAAAAAAACAAACACGAAAACATGATTAACGGTCCACGCGTTCTTTCTCTAAATCATAATTTGACTGTAACATATAGTGCTATTTTGAACTTTTGTTAAAAATATTTATATTGTTTTTCTGATGCTAGGAAGTCGATGAAGAAACTGTGATTCACTGGCCTCAGCTGAGAAGTGCCAGTATTACAAGAGTAAGAAAAACATATCCTACATTTACATTTTCAATTTTTGAATATGCATTGCACTTTAGTCCGGTGGCCAGTTGAGATGACCTTGACATGCAGTACGTAGGGGTTTTTATTTATTTTCTGCTAATATGGTCTTAGTAGGCTCGAGAAAGCCAAACGTGTCCCAGCCAAGTTTTGGGCAATTTTTTCTATGACTTGCCGAAGGTGAGTAATGTCCAAGGTAAAATAATTCATCGAAAATTTTTTTATGAATTGTCAAAACATGGGTGTTGTTTGATCTACAGTAGTCCGAAAGGAAATTGACTCTAGATTCTAAATATAGGATTAGCATATGTTAGTTTTCGTATTTTAAGATCCAAAGATATTGCTCAAGACCTCTGATTTTTATAAAAAAACAAAAATGGAAATGTTAAAATAAAAATGTTCTTTGAAAAATTATCGTTAGTTAGTTGGTTAGCATAGCTTGTGAATTAGTAAGTTTGTTAGCTAGCTATACTTTGAAACATAGTAAGTTAGTTAGTAAGTTAGTTGGTAAGTTAGTTAGTTTGTTAGTTAGTAAGTTAGTTAGTAAATTTAGTGAGTAGGTTAGTTAGTAAGTTAGTTAGTTTGTTAGTTAGTTAGTTAGTTAGTTAGTTAGTTAGTTAGTTACTTAGGTAATTAGCTTGTTACTTTGTTAGTTAGTTGATTTGTTAGTTAGTTTGTTAGTTAGCTAGTTACTTCGTTAGTTGGCATAGCTTGTAAGTTCGTCAGTCAGTTTAGCTACTTTGAAAGGCACTAAGTTAGTTAGTAAGTTAGTTAGTAAGTTAGTTAGTAAGTTAGTTATTTAGCATAGCTTATAGGTTAGTTAGTTAGTTACAATTATAAGGATTTTAGTAAGTTTATCATAAGATTTTTAGTAAGTTAGTTAGTTTGTTAGTCAGTTAGTTAGTAAGTTATTGTAGCTAGTTAGTTAGTTAGTTAAAAACAAACTTACTAACTAACTAACTAATTAACTAACTAACTAACTAATTAACTAACTAACTGAGTAATTAGGTAACTGAGTAGTTAGGTAACTGACTAGCTATCTAACTAATTACCAAACTAACTAACTAACTAACGTAAGTAGCTAACTAACTAATTTACTAACATTCAAGGTATGCTAACTGAGTAACGATAGTTTGTCAAAGAACATTGTATTTTAATTTTTCCTCTTTTGATTTTTTATAAACAAATCAGATGTCTTGAGCAATATCTTTTGATCTATACTTACAGAAACTGACATAGTTGTTATATTTTCAAAATTTTAATCACTATAGAATCAATATCGGAAGGACAAGAAGCGGGAAAATTTGCCTCAACAATGAAAAGAATGTGCCGATTCGAATCTGAAGTTGAAATTTCTCTATGACCTAATTTCTAATTTTTTTGAAAACGAGGCCCTTGGTTGAAATGGTCTATGCTGTAGCGATAGCAACTCCGTAACTATGCATTTCACTTCTCTTTTGTTTCACATTTCCTTACTTTTTCCTCATCGTAACACTTGCGCTTTTCTTTACTTCACACTCGCTTTTATTTATCTCTGCATCTCTTAACAACCGACTTGTTTTATTTGATTACTGTAAATAGATTTAAGTTAGTTAGATGTTTGAGCTACATGAGCACACACGTATTTGCGAGTGATTTCTGAAGTGTTTTCTACGCAGCGCAAGATTTTGGTGAGATCATTCAAACTTCATTTATATATATTAGATTAGGATAATACAGATTTTCTTCAACATCCATATTCTAAAGTACTTTATAAACATGAGCAATATTCCTTGAGTTCGGATAATAAACCTGAACATTGCATTTTATATTAAGCCTACTGGCCTACTGGCGGAGAAAATAATTCAAACTAGCGAAACAAAAGCGAGTTAAAGTAACGGAGAGCTTTTATTTTACATGGCCATGAACACAAGTGCAAGGGCAAAACAGAATTCAGACAAAACCAAGGTTTCTTTATAAAAAAGAATAAAACGTTTTTATTCATATTTACCTGCAAAGCAAAACAAGATGATAAAAACTGAGAATTAAATTCTATGTCCTTATTGCTAAAATAAAGCAAACATTGATTATAACTTGTAAACATTAATATTTAAACATAGATATAACCATTTGTTACGTTTATTACTTTATTCATTTTCACGTATTTTCAATCAGTTTTATGAGCTTTTAGAGCAATTTCGGAAGAAAACTAAAGTCACATGTTCTTGGTTTGGTTTTTATTTGATGCTAAATGGTTAATTTCTTGTTTAATTTCTTTTCTGTTTATGTTGCTATCACACGGAAACGTTTTGCAGCAAGAAAACAATGTACACTTTTTTTCAATAAGCAACTTGACTTTGGTCCAGCCCTCAAGAGTTGCTTAACATATCTAGGATTTCAGCCGTAAAAGAATGCCTGGTACCCCGTAAAACCTCTTATTTTGGCTCTTTTCTGGCTTCTCAATGTAACTGACAAGTTTGCAAGGATGTACAGTATAAAGAAAGTTATTTCACCAGAAATTTTAGCACAATCTCAGCCCTGGTTGCTTATTGAACAGTTGCTTATTTAAAAAAATTGTATACCTTCTCACCAATAGATGTCCATAAGCTGTAAAGCAGTGAAAATTCAATTTTTTTTTGAAAACAACAAACCCACCAGATATTAAATATATATGTTAAGATGGTTTAAATATTTCTACGGCTATAACAGCTATATATCTATTTTTATTGCAGAAATAAAGCATTGTGGTCATTTAAACAACGAAGGAAAATGGGATAATAACTCGGCAGCTTGAAGGCCAGGGACGTGATTTTATCTTTGCACCAATGTTGAACAGTGACGTATTGCTTCTTCTTTCAACTGATTCGATTGCAAATGTCGATGTTTCCAACTGACCTTAAAGTTAATCCGCTCATCAGTCACTGTTAGCACATAGTTCACGACAACAGATAAAAAGCCTATTAAAGTTTGCTTCACATAAACAATTTTGCGTTTCAATTGGTTCTTATGATTGAAAGTTAACTTGTATTGAAGTCAGTCGCCGACCATATGTTTTGACTTAGAGTCGGAATATTCACAAACAAGAATTGGTTCTACAAATCTTAATTCTGAATAATCTCTCTGTATTACTAGCGGACGGTGAAACGTGCAGAGATTTGCGCGTCAAAAGTGGAGCATCGTCTGCATTCATCGTAGCTGAACGAATGAAGATGAACGAATCTGCTGTCAAATTCTGTTTAATCATACCCGAATACAAAGTGTACAGCCATGATGCTTCATTCTTGAATAACATCATTATCAATTCTATAGTAAACGTATTGTTTGCCATATTATCATCGGTTTTGAACAGCAGTGTTATCTGGGGCATCTACTCTCGTAAACGTCTTTGGACACCTTATTATTTGACACTTCTGTGTTTAGCAGTTACAGATTTTACAGCTGGATTCATTGCACAACCGCTTCATACTGCGAGAATGTTGCTGCTTATAACTAAAGAAGAAAGCTCTTGCATTCTTGATATTGCATCGATTGCAGTTGGCTACTCTTTATTAGCTATATCATTTTTTACAGTTTCATATGTTACAATGGAACGATATCTTGCCGTATTTCATCCGTTTTACCATGAACAACGTTGCAAACGAAAAAACTCGTGTAAATGGCTGCTTTCAATCTGGTTTTTGGGAATGATCTATGGTGGCATTGGCAGTTTACCTTACAAATCTACCCGCACCGTGTTCATCATAATGGTTTCCGTTATTGGAACAGTTTGCTTATTTGGAAATGGTTTTGCTTATGCCAAGATATTTGTCACTTCCAGCAGAATACGCCGCAGAATACGAAAAGAGCAAAAGAGGTTTCTTAACGATGAAAAAATTGTGAAAGAAGCGAATGCTGCGAAAACTACTTGCATCATTGTGACATCACTCTTTTTATTTTACGGTCCCGCTTTCATCACGACTGCTATTGGAGAAACTCCAAAAATATTTCCAACGTATATTAACATTTGGGCATATACTTTTATGCTAATGAATTCAACTGCCAATCCTATAGTGTATTGCTACTTTTGTCGAGATATCAGCCGTGAGATGAAGCGTTTATGGCATTGCTTGGGAACGAAAGATGATGTAAATTGTGATCGAAGTTTAATAAACTCTATTGGTTTAGTATCTCGGAGAAAACAAGTTAATTGCTCGGTTCAGCAAGAATAACTTCAGTAACTGTATTACGATTCGACCAACGGACCTTGATAAAACAAATGAGATATAAAGTAGTTTAATATATTCTTGAACTATATGGGATGTAGCCTATTGTTGCGTTCTTTCAGGGGCTAACAATATGTTGGACCAAAGAAAGAGACAAGACATGCTCATGGACATATCATGGCAATGACTTTAACTCATTACCTTCTGTTTAAATGCATTCATTTTTTATAAGAAACTTTGCAAAATCCTGGTACCTGTGTTTCTTTATTCCACCGAATTTGCATAAACATTTTTTTGTCGGGATTCTCTCAGAAAAGTCATCTGTTTCATCCTCGTTATGCCCTACAATCTATAAAACGCAAAATAGACATTTTTAATCCATGGAGCCAGCAAAATCCTTGTACCAAAGTTTCTCATAAACGGTTTCTTATAAAAAATGCGTGTAATCATTGTACTTACACGCTAGCGAATCTATAATCACTACTGTGGTGGATAATCACTACTGTGGTGGCAGTTTTGGCGTACTGTGGTGGCAGTTTTGGCGTACTGTGGTGGATAATCACTACTTGTGGTTGTTTACTATGCTTGCGGTGGTGGCAGTTTTGGCGTACTGTGGTGGATAATCATTACTTGTGGTGGTTTACTATGCTTGCGGTGGTGGCAGTTTTGGCGTACTGTGGTGGATAATCACTACTTGTGGTGGTTTACTATGCTTGCGGTGGTGGCAGTTTTGGCGTACTGTGGTGGATAATCACTACTTGTGGTGGATTTTGTGGTTTTTTCTTGCTTGATCTATAGAGTTTTGCTATGATTTCGTATTCACCACATATAGCATTATAACCCACCACAAGTAATGATTATCCACCACAGTACGCAAAACCTACCACCACAGTACGCAAATAGTACCACCACAGTAGTGATTATCCACCACAGTACTCCAAAACTGCCACCACCGCAAGCATAGTAAACCACCACAAGTAGTGATTATCCACCACAGTACGCCAAAACTGCCACCACCGCAAGCATAGTAAACCACCCACTCGGCAGCTTGAAGGCCAGGGACGTGATTTTATCTTTGCACCAATGTTGAACAGTGACGTATTGCTTCTTCTTTCAACTGATTCGATTGCAAATGTCGATGTTTCCAACTGACTGAGCTTAAAGTTAATCCGCTCATCAGTCACTGTTAGCACATAGTTCACGACAACAGATAAAAAGCCTATTAAAGTTTGCTTCACATAAACAATTTTGCGTTTCAATTGGTTCTTATGATTGAAAGTTAACTTGTATTGAAGTCAGTCGCCGACCCTTATGTTTTGCCTTGGAGTCGGTATATTCACAAACAAAAATTGGTTCTACAAATCTTAATTCTGAATAATTTCTTTGTATTACTAGCAGACGGTAAAACGTACACACAGAGATTTGCGCGTCAAAAGTGGAGCATCGTCTGCATTCGTCGTAGCTGAACGAATGAAGATGAACGAATCTGTTGTCAAATTCTGTTTAATCATACCCGAATACAAAGTGTACAGCCATGATGCTTCATTCTTGAATAACATC
This sequence comes from Chrysaora quinquecirrha, assembly GCA_014526335.1. NCBI lineage: Eukaryota > Metazoa > Cnidaria > Scyphozoa > Semaeostomeae > Pelagiidae > Chrysaora > Chrysaora quinquecirrha. Next base: position 896,487 of record JACTAT010000030.1, on the reverse strand, counting down.
ATTATCAATTCTATAGTAAACGTATTGTTTGCCATATTATCATCGGTTTTGAACAGCAGTGTTATCTGGGGCATCTACTCTCGTAAACGTCTTTGGACACCTTATTATTTGACACTTCTGTGTTTAGCAGTTACAGATTTTACAGCTGGATTCATTGCACAACCGCTTCATACTGCGAGAATGTTGCTGCTTATAACTAAGGAAGAAAGCTCTTGCATTCTTGATATTGCATCGATTGCAGTTGGCTACTCTTTATTAGCTATATCATTTTTTACAGTTTCATATGTTACAATGGAACGATATCTTGCCGTATTTCATCCGTTTTACCATGAACAACGTTGCAAACGAAGAAACTCGTGTAAATGGCTGCTTTCAATCTGGTTTTTGGGAATGATCTATGGTGGTGTTGGCAGTTTACCTTACAAATCTACCCGTACTGTGTTCATCATAATGGTTTCCGTTATTGGTACAGTTTGCTTATTTGGAAATGGTTTTGTTTATGCTAAGATATTTGTCACTTCCAGCAGAATACGCCGCAGAATACGAAAAGAGCAAAAGAGGTTTCTTAACGACGAAAAAATTGTGAAAGAAGCGAATGCTGCGAAAACTACTTGCATCATTGTGACATCACTCTTTTTATTTTACGGTCCCGCTTTCATCACGACTGCTATTGGAGAAACTTCAAAAATATTTCCAACGTATATTAACATTTGGGCATATACTTTTATGCTAATGAATTCAACTGCCAATCCTATAGTGTATTGCTACTTTTGTCGAGATATCAGTCGTGAGATGAAGCGTTTATGGCATTGCTTGGGAACGAAAGATGATGTAAATTGTGATCGAAGTTTAATAAACTCTATTGGTTTAGTATCTCGGAGAAAACAAGTTAATTGCTCGGTTCAGCAAGAATAACTTCAGTAACTGTATTACGATTCGTTCAACGGACCTTGATAAAACAAATGAGGTATAAAGCAGTTTAATATATTCTTGAACCATATGGGATGTAGCCTATTTTTGCGTTCTTTCAGGGGCTAACAATGTGTTGGACTAAAGAAAGAGACAAGACATGCTCATGGACATATCATGGTAATGACTTTAACTCATTACCTTCTGTTTAAATGCATTCATTTTTTATAAGAAACTTTGCAAAATCCTGGTACCTGTGTTTCTTTATTCCACCGAATTTGCATAAACTTTTTTTTGTCGGGATTCTCTCAATAAAGTCATCTATTTCATCCTCGTTATGCCCTACAATCTATAAAACGCAAAATAGACATTTTTAATCCATGGAGCCAGCAAAATCCTTGTACCAAAGTTTCTCATGAACGGTTTCTTATAAAAAATGCGTGTAATCATTGTACTTAGAATGGTATTTATTGTTCATCCTATTTAAATGTGTTGATGTTCTTGTCAGAGTTAATGTTTGCCGTCTGAAATTCATTTTTTGAGAAGAAAATCGATTATTGGACAAGCTATGTTTGCACAAGGTTTTGTTTCTCTCGATACTTTTTGCCGATTGAGTTGCTGCTTGGAAACTAAAATTCTGATTCTACAAGCTCAACACGCGTTTGCCATGATGAATTGTGTTTAGCACTTCATCTTGACGAATTTCATTCAGGCGTTCGTACTCTTAGCTCACTTTGACGCCAGATGTAAAATTGAAATCCAAAGAAATAACCAAAACGCATCTTTGAAAACCCAAGAGAAGTTGATAATCCCGAAAAGCTGTATACCGGGTGTCCCAAAAAAGGAATCCGCTTTTGGTATTGTTTTTATAAAGGGACCGTAGTTCAAGGCAAATAGCATTTTCTCATAATAATTATTTTATATGAAACATTTTCTTTATAACAAGTTTTTTTTATAAGCAACTTCGCTGGGGCCTGGTTCAAAAAGTTGCTTATTTTTGGAACTCTTGGGGCCACCTTTTAGTAGGAGAAGTTGCTTAGAAGTTGCTTAATTTTAGCTGTATATTTTTTGTCCTAAGAATAGTATAGAGGCTAGAAAAACAGCAAAATTTGTAGTTGTCCTATACTGTAGCTTTTTAGGCAAAATATAGGAGATTTTACCATATAGGCCTAGGCACTTTGTATTGAAAGTTAAACGGAAACCCCTAGGATGAAATGCATCACGTAATGAGCAACACTCCGTTGATATGCGAGTTTTTCGGCAAAGCTTCTATGTTGATCAATTCTCTATTGCTTGCAGTGATATAAATTATTTAGAATTTAAATTGTTGCTTAGGTTTTTTTCCTGTTGTACTATGCGTTGCTTAAAGATTTAGGCCTTCTACATCTGGGTTGCTTATAAGCGGTTGCTTATAAAAAAACTGCGTGTATAGGACGAGTTTGCATAGCATATTTCATCTTTATAAAATGTACCGCAACCAATTTCATTGACAATTAAAGCATGTTCACCAATTCAGTGCACATTTCATGTCATTGAGGATTTTCTGGTATAGGAATAACTCACCAAGGTCATCTTTTGCAACACCATGTAATTGTGCAGAAAATCTAGATCATTTGTAGATCTAAAGCAACGCGAAGCAAATAGACAGGGAATTTTTCCAAAAAACCTAAGGAGCTACCTAACCTCAACTTTGAAAGTTTTTTTTTAACTAAATCGAATACGGAGATTACGAATCTGTTTTGGGCATTTTGAGATCTGGCCTCAAAATCACGTGATCGATGACGTCATTTTTCAATGATAAAAAATCGATAAAAAATAAAAAAATTGGCTAATACGTATGAAAATTGATTTAATTTGCCATGTAAGTGCTAGCCATCGACCAAAATATTGTTTCCGGTGATAAAAATTCAAGGGGGGCTAACAGGGGGGAGATAGGTGGGAGGGAGCAATTTTTCCCTTACCCCACCCAGTCGTGTGAAATATGCCTGAAGTTGATTCTATACTTGAGAAAAGACTGTAAAATAACTTTTCAACCACAATTTAAGGTGGTGGAACCCGCCTCATGCCACAGGCTGCTACTTATATACATAAGTAAAGGCACTTGTTTTTGTCAAAGAAACAAATGGAAAAAATTGCAGCAAACCAAAACAAAAATTTGAATAGTTTATAGTCATAGCCCAGGTAACCAATCGTCTTCCAGGAACTATCTACATTGCTTGGTGCAAAATGATATGAAGTCCATTTCATTTAACGGAATGTGTTCACTTTCATCCTTTTCATACTTCACTTGGATAGTCTATGGCTGTACAAAATAAGAGCGATATCTCTTCTTGGTTGGTCATAGATGTTAAACAACCTGATTGAGTAAAGAGAGTATTCCAGAATTCCTCACAAAATGGTTACTTATAGTAAGTTGAGCATGAGTGATGTTCCGCCCAAGTTTTACTTATGAACAACTACATCTGCAGCTGTCGCCCGTTCCGAAACAAAAGTGCCAGAATGGTAATACGCCTGCAGTTGAACTGACGAGCTTTGCGTTAGATTACCAATCTGGGGACGCAACCAATGTCGCCTCTCAGAACAGTGCGGCTCTTTTGAATGCCACTTCGTGACCAATTGTCAACTAGAAAGTGAGCGCAAGTCAAACAGAGTTGGACGAGAGAAGAGGAGCAAGCACTGCTGCAACTCCGCAGATTCAGCATCATTCAAGTAGCAGATGTCACCTGAATGAAATTTGTGCAGATCATAAGGCATTTACTAATCGTCGAAGAACGAAATCGGCGATCGGCAGTAAATTTTGCGTCTTGAAGAATGGTCCATAACCGGTGACTTTGATGAGTTTCGAAGGCAGCTTGACATAGTCGGGCAAAGGAGAGTGAAACTAGAAATCAAGCCATTGACTGGCAGGAGACCGTGGATCCTCCCCTTCATACGGGTAATTGGAATTCGACCGCGGAGGAGACATAACCAGCGTTGTGGGATGAGCCAGCATGATTTTGCAGTGCAGGAAGAGCTAGTGGCACTCTTTAGCACCTTGAGATAGCGTGCTCAGTGCTTTAGCCATTGGCAAGTAGCACCAGAGCTGCACCTGGACAAAGAGCAGACCAGAGTGATGTCCTAAGCATTAATAGCGTTCAAGCTTATTAGGGAAAACAGCCGCAGGAGTAACAAAGTACATGCACCGGGCTTGCAGGATTATTCAAGCCAACACACCTTACACAAGCAGACCAGCAGACCAACTACCGAAGTAAAAAGGCTGTGTGCTGTATCAGTGATTAAAGCTGGTTACGCACAGAAATAGATTGAGTGGAGAGCGAAAAGGTAAAAACAAGTGGGTAGCAATGTATCAGGCGACCTGTGAAAAAGACCATACCTCCGAAAAGATGCTCAACCTCCTGCCTTGAAACGGAAGATCGAAGAGGGCAGTTGTAAGAGAGAAAAAGGAAAAGACAGAAATTCCATAAAAGTAAACTACATTTACAGAGTTCTGGGCCAAAATAATTGGCCACCCTGAGTGGAACGTCGACAGGAAATTCCTCGAGCTTTGTGCAGAACAGGACCTGCTTACCCACGACGGTGGAGCGGTAGCCGGAGCAGGCATCTAAAGGCCGATCGCTTGTCTGAATACTCTGCTTTTAAAGTCGACTGCCCTGCTCGCAAGAGCCTTGAAGAGACGTGCTTCTGCACAATTTATTGCCATCAGAGAAGATAGCTATTTTGGAGAGGAACACATAGAGATGCTGCCCAAGTATCACAAAGAGCTCAACTAAAATACTAATTAATCTAAACAATAGTTATAGAGTGTGTCCACAGCCTATACATAGTAAGACCTAGACAGCAGGTTCTTTTTGGAAGGATGGATTACTTATTACTTCATCATTTTATCCATGCGCACGCCAGGCAATCAAAAAATGAATCTGTCGGACTAAAGCATTTGATGATACTCATAACATCGGGCATGACATCGACCAAATCTGCAGTTGAGACTATGGCTTAAAAAATCCCTTTGTAGGCTACGACCATTCAAGTTAGTCTGGGAAAGAGATTAATTAAAACTGGGCAGGTGCGGCTACAATGAGGGTTATTTCAAGGCGACTCGCTCTCGCGTGCACTAATTTGTCTTGCCTCCATTTTCGGAAACACTTAGAAAATTGGAAAGAAGAAAGAGCATTTAAAACCAAAGAGGGAAGTACGTTCGGTCATTTTCTCTACAGTAAGCGGATACTTGCTGCATGTATGACCAAACGGAGCTTGCTGCTGACCGGGACTTGCTAGAACTTTCAATGGATGTTTTCATGCTTGTCTCACGGCTGTCAGAGTACTCACAAGTCACAAGTTTGAGCAAGCAGATATGTCAACTATCGGCAACAGACTGTAAGGACAAATGTAGCACCGAAGCCTCGACTCAAAAGACTAGCGGCGCTTTACACTACTATCTCGCGGGACAGGTATGCCCTAAAGGTGACATGAAAAGGCTTGATGTAAAATACGGAACGGCTTTGAAACGCCTTATATCACGATGATGCAGCCTTCTGTATCTATTTAAATACTATTACATGAAACTATTCAAGTTTTTGTTTTGTTTCTTTGCTTTTTCTTTCACACAGTCCGTATACAGTATGCAGCAGTTTTGTCGCATGAGGCGGGTTCCACCGCCTTAAATTGTGGTTGAAAAGTTATTTTACAGTCTTTTCTCAAGTATAGAATCAACTTGGGGCATATTTCACACGACTGGGTGGGGTAAGGGAAAAATTGCTCCCTCCCACCTATCTCCCCCCTGTTAGCCCCCCCTTGAATTTTTATCACCGGAAACAATATTTTGGTCGATGGTTAGCACTTACATGGCAAATTACATCAATTGCCATACGCTTTAGCAATTTTTTTATTTTTTATCGATTTTTATCATTGAAAAATGACGTCATCGATCACGTGATTTTGAGGCCAGATCTCAAAATGCCCAAAGCAGATTCGTAATCTCCGTATTCGATTTAGTTAAAAACAACTTTCAAAGTTGAGGTTAGGTAGCTCCTTAGGTTTTTTGGAAAAATTCCCTGTCTAAAACTACTTCTGTTTTCATATATTTCAACTTGCTTTTGCATTTCTTTGGTGTTAATCTAAGTCTTTCAACATTAAGATCTTTCCTTTTTCGCATGTCACACACTGAATTTTGACAATTTTTGCTTCAATTCTGCTCTACCGCCGGAACATACATATAACCATGGAACGATGGTACATATGCATAGCTACATATTAACCATGGAACAGTGGGACAGTTAAGCGCGGAAATCATTTATCAAGCTGACAGGGTAGATTTCAATATACACTAGGTATTCAGCCCACAATCAAACGCTGTTTAACAGGAGTTGAGCAATTGCATGGCAATTTGACTTGTGCCGTACATCAGCCAGCCGAATTTTTCGCTAACAATATCAATGCTCTCAAAATTGCCATAACGCTACGTGTCAATTCTGCCCTTGCGGCACTCCTTGTATACAGCAAACGATAACAGCACTTTGTGCCAACAGCACACAGCCTCACACTTCACACAGCACTCTTAGCTTGCCTAGAAACTGCGTGCTCTGTCCACCTTTCAAACCATAAAGGACTGTTTGACTACATGCTTGATTACACAACCAGCTCAGCTGTTAGTTAGCCACTGCCACCTAAGCTTTGCGTCTGGCTTGCTTTGACGCTGCCACCAGAGAGATTTCTCCTCCATCCAGAGGTTATAGTATCAGCAATACGTACGCACGCTGGCTCATGTTACTTATCATCATCGCAAACTTTCAAGTGGCCTAAAACAAAAGAACATTGAAATTATCATGCAAATATTCAGTGGAAGACGTTCAATTTAGGATAAGTTTATCAATTTTATATCTTTAGATACTAAATCTGTTTGCTAAATTTCAAAATGAATTTGAATTTAGGCTATTTAATAGTGAGTTTCTTGCTTTTACCACTGTCTGTTTTGAGTTATGACCCAGTGGATTTGGAAATTTACGATTTGGTGGAGGAAGTTGGCATTCAGAACAGTTTTTATTCTGTGCTTCAAATTGACCAGGTATCCACAATCTACCCTCTAAGATTTTATTATACACTTATATCCCTTGTTTTTCTGCTCTTGATAATTGAAAAACATCAAATTTTTGTAAATGATATGTTATCTTTGAAAGCAAGAAGAGTCCTACTGGGTACTGTGTATCTATTTACAGTGAAGGTGACGGTGAAATGGTGTTTTAGCGCCAGTCCCTAGGATCTCAGTAGTAGGTTAACTAATCAAGACCTTTACCCTGGCTGTGATACTACCATGGCTGGGCTGGAACCATGACCACACTGAACTTCTGACACCACGAGTAAGCTGGATTACACCACAACGGCACAGCACCTTCAAAAGATAGATAGATATCCCCGACCAGCCCTCATGGAATTTGTGTGTGCCACATATTGGTGCCAGTTTCATTTTCTATAGTCTAGTTGTTTCTATTGTTTTTCTTGCCTCTGTCTGCCACAGGTCTGTGGTGTCAGTCAAGGGCCTAGATTCCAGTGTGGCCAACCTGTAACAGGTAAACTTGCCCCTTAACGTGGGCAAGTTGGAACTCTCAAGTCATGTCGGCCCATGTGTTCGTACAACTCACGGGGCCAAGTGGTGGTCAATGAGAATAGTTGAAATTAACAAAAAGGCATCATTTAAGATGAAATTCATGATGGAAGGGCCCTTAAGCTTGCTTTGCTGACATTTTGAAGGCATTTTTAGGTGCTCTTTATGGCAAACTCTTTCATTAAAAGTCCACTTTGTATAATCAACATAAACAATACCAACACAATAGTCCCTGAATGAAGACAGAAATTTGCCTAGTGCATTACGGATCCTTATCTGAGTTGTGTTTATTTGAAAGTTAAAGAAGTATTTAGGATCTTGTAGGGGCTTTGCAGTAATCATTTGTAAGCTTCTTATGTTTATAGCATTGAGAATTTAATTTTCAATTTTTTATTTAGTCTGCTTCAGTTTCTGAAGTAAGAAGAGCTTACAGGAAATTGTCACTGGTGCTGCATCCAGACAAAAGTGATAGCCCTGATGCTGAAGCTAAGTTTAGACAGGTATAATGAAACTTTGTGTTTTTAATAATAACATGATGTTTTATTTGCTGCTTATTTATGTTTTGTGCTGAATGTTGCATTTTGTGTTTGAAACAGTTTATTTTGTGTTTAATGAGCTTTTTTGTTTTGTTGAAAATGTTGTTATATGGGTCAGTTTGTTTACCTCGGAATTGGACGGGTGTATCAAAATTATTTTGCCTAGCTTATGACCAATAACCTATTGGGAGCATATAAACAGAAACCAGGTGTCTTCTGGAAAGATCCAGCAACTCAAACTAGCAGTGAAAATACAAAGTGGAAGGCAATTGCAACCCTGGTTATTTGTATTCAAGTTTAATCTATCCAGTGCCATCTTGCACAGAACAAAGGGTCCGTGGGAGCTCTCAAATCTCTTTATATACACTTGCCAAAACATTTTTATCAGAGACAGTTCTTTATTATTCAATTGAGAGATGAACAAGTTGTTCACAGGATCATATTAGAGGTAATAATGACATTGGAAATAAACCATCAGCATTGGAGTCAAAAGTGTCTGAGCAAGAGCTGTTTGTTGCATTTCTCATGTACAGTATGTTTTCAACAAATTAACCAATACACAACATTGGATAAAGCTTTGGATACAAAAGAAGCTGAACCACCCCTGGTCTGGCATTTGTCCAGCAAGCACTTGTAGCAAAGAGAAGGCAAGCATAGGAGTGAGAAGCAAATGAGGATTGAGTAGCAGTAGGAGCAACCAAGATTTGGCACTGCATATACTGTAGAAAATTACACTTTCACTAGTGAATGCTGCAAGTGCAGCAAAAAAGGTCTGAAATGTTGAATACTGTTCGAGATTGAATATTGTCAAAGAAGTCAATAAAGCTTATTAAGCTGATGAACTTTTACAAAGAACAGTGGTTATATTATCAAGGCTTCAGTAAGTAAGGAAAACAAGAACTCAGACTGTCAATTGTTCCTAATTTTAAATAGGCATGAAGAAAATGATATCAATTGGCACTTGATTTCAAACCCTGCAGCATCACATCATATGACCTAAGGTGATGGTTGCAGAGTAGAAGCTTATGTATCAAAGGAGTGTGAAATAGCCATGGAGGTAAGTCAAATCATGCAGAAACAAATAACCACTGAAGTTTATGTTCTGTATGTCCAACATTGGCTTGTAGTCATACTGTCATACTGGATACGAGACCTGAGTGTGAAGTTTTCAAATAGTCATTGATTGAAAGGTATTCAATGCAAGCAATTAAGAAGGTCTGGTTTCTATTGTTCAAATTATTTGCATCACAAGAAAATCGTGAAATGGTAGCATTAATTGACGACTCTTCTATATTAAGGTCTATTTTGTTGGAAAGAAATAAGAGGTGCTCAATGCTTCGATTATTTAAAGCTGCAGCAAAAATGAACCTAGATGCTAGAATGGAACTGTCTATGAGTTGTACAAAACTTCAAAATTGGATAAAAAGCGGAAACATTTTAGGATATACTCACAAACTTTTTTCGTATGGCACTGCCAAGTATAAACATCAGTTGACTTGCGGAATATTAACCCAGCTACGGATCAAAGTGCACCAATCAGAAAAGTGCAGCTCTTTGATGTGCAGAATAGTAAATAGCCATTCGGATAGACGTTTCTTCCAGTAAAATTGACTTTAGCCAACAGAAACCATCAGCAGAGATAGCGCCATAAGGAGAGGTCGATTCTGAAGCAGAGGTTGTGAAACACAATATACGTCAGGAGACTTCAAGATTGATGTGAGGCACCAGATATGCATGATGACTCTGAGGTTTACAAAAGGTGTTACCTGCCACGAACTATCACCAAATAAAGAGAGATATAAACCGTAGTATAAACGCTAGAAATAAATCTTTTGTTCGTCATTCTAGCTTGTTTTGTGTGAATATGACGAGGAAACACACAAAGTTGTCTGGAAACTACTGAACAACGAACAGTTAGTTACTCATATGACAGGCCCGAGGAGAAATGCTCTGGCGTTGAGAGAATTGCAAGACAGAACCTGACTCTATGCCATGACAAAATTGTTTTTGCCAGTCTTGCGTTCCACAATCATTGAACCTCATTGGCTTTTGCAGTTGAAATATAATGTTTATTAACCATATGGAAGTAATGAACTCTGGCGAAAGAAACCTATATGTAGTGATCAGGAAAGTGGTTGATATCTGGGGTTTTAGAAAAATCACGCGGCTGGAATAGCTAATTAGTCAATCAACTGAGTCACTAAATTTTAAGTAGAGTCAGGCAGATCCATATTACTTCATAAAGAAACTTCTGTATGATCAAATTGACCATTATTGCTCTCTATGCTTTGTTTGTTTTTGAATGATTTAATCATAATCACCACTTATCAACAAGAGATACAGAAAAACTCAAGGCAAGACTACGTAGACGCTTCAAAATGAAGGACTGGTAACCTTGTTTCTGCCTTTCGATCAGCATTGCGCAAAGTGAAGAAGGTTGGTGAGGGAAGGTTGGTAAAGGGAAGGTGGTTGCAGCAAGCCTATAGACAAGGTCCGATTTCTCTTGATATGATAGACAGTCTGCTCTGTAGGGCAATTAAAACATTATTTACAATACGGCCGGGTGTCTTTCAAGCAGTCGAAGTTCTCTGCATCTCACCAAATAAGCAGATCACTTATCAACTCGCCACATGCAGTTAAATCATACTGAACAGCACAGGAAAGTCTTAATTATAGCCGGAAATCCTCATAGCTTGTTCAGCAAGGTAAAAGCAACTGCCGTCCTTTTACCACGAGAGGCATATTATCCTTTCTTTAGTTCGGCTTCTCGGGTAAAAGTTTGCCTGAAAAAAATGCTCCACGACAGGAGAGCATAGTACCCAACAAATAGGATTATGGACGAACTAAAGAAGCAATACAATATCGAAGGATCTCGAAGCATGCAGTTAGTAATAAAAGAACCTAACACATTGATATCAGATGATAATCATTGATCATTGGTATCAGATAATCAGATATCATGTGTTCTCGAACAGGTGAAGAAATGGACCACGAAACTTGCATATCGTAACAGGAAAGAGATGCTGGCTGACTTATTTACCGAGCCATAAAAAGAGCCAGTTGAATAGGGTACTCCGACGGGTAACTTCATGTATTGCGAATTTCAAAGGTTAAAAACGGCGTCAAACGTATTCATAACATCAAACCAGAAATCAAAGCAGCTAAAAACATTCTGGATTCCATTCTAAAGCATGGTTTTCTAGAATTCAAATTTGTTAACTTTCAGAATTGATTTCTTCCTTGATAAATGATGGAACTTTTCCTTTGTCTTCTTGATGTTTCTGTTAGTTTTTGTGTAGTTGGTTGTTCTCTTTCTTCCGGATTTCGTAATGGATATGTTAAGGTCGTTTATTCGTTTTTATTTTTCATATACATTTACACAGATTTCCAGTGTTTGTCAGTATTTTGGGGGATGGGAAAGTTTCTTTAATGTGATGACGTAATATTACTGGAATAGAGTGCCATTTGCACCTTCGATTTGAAGAGTACTTTCTGCACAGCTTATCATCAGGCTCATGGACTGAGGCTATGTTTCATAGGTCGTTTCTCAGAGCTTGCTCATGCTTGATTTACAAAGCACGAAAGTCATTTTTATTAGACCTGGGCCATAACGACAAGGCACAGGTACAGGTACAGAAAATTGTTCTTACTAAATTTTTCTTTTTTGAAGAATGCATTTGTTAAAATGCTTAAGGATTCAGCACTAAAACACTAAAGTCGTAGAAGAATGAAATACAGACTACTTCAGTCTTAAGTTGTTTCTTAACTATTTTCTTACTCGTTTTGCATTATTTGATGGTTGTCTATTATCATCAACGCTTCTTGCTTACTTACTTACATTAGGTCATAAACGCGATGTGCAACTCAAATGCGTGCGTGCATCAAATTATGAAGGGCCAGACTACAGTCAATTTTTGTATATGTCTTTGATCAAAGGTAAATAGTAAAGAGAAAACGGACCGTATTTTGCCTATTTAATTTTACAATCCAACCTCTCTAAATAATTTTCTGTTTTAGCTGGTTGCTATTTATGAAATTCTAAAAGATACAGAAAAAAGGCAGAAGTAAGTCCAAAAGTTTAAAGCTCGTATTTACCATGGATTCTTTTCTTGTTAGACTATTGTTAACTTATAATGGGTCATTTAATTTCATTCTATCCGTGTGTCCTTCGTTAAACCAGTATGATTTCTTTAAGGTACGATCAAGTACTCAAAGATGGACTACCTGACTGGAGACAACCAATATATTATTATCGTAAAGTCAAGAAAATGGGATTGGCAGAACTTGCAATTTTGCTGCTTGTTGTTTCGACCATTGGTCATTACATCGTTTCTTGGGCAGTTTACTTGGAAAAAGCTTTTGAATTGGTAAGATTTGTTGTTTCTCCCTGTCTTGTCTCAAGTAGCCTAGTCCGATGGTCAGATGATCGAGCATTTGATTGAGTGTCACTAGTCTCACTTCAGAAGAATCGTGTTTAATTGTATTCGGGTATTCTCTTCCATTAGAAACTGTATGTAGGGAGAAAAAAAAGAGCACAGGATCCTAGTTTGAAAAGATTTAGTCACAAGTCATAACAATTTTTTGTTTAATACTTACCATGAGGGATACTTACAAGATAATATTGATGAATATCTTCAATGTTTTCAGGAAGTGGGCGTCAGTGCATCGGCCCTTAAAATGCCTGAATTCCACCCTACCGCTATACATCGGTGATTGGATGGGAAATACAATTTCCGGCCAATGCACCAGTCACCACGGAGAAACAGCCGCGGGAATAGGGAAGATAAGAGGCAGAGAGTAGTAGGGCAGGAAGATAATGCAGAGAAATCCAAAAATAAGTCCCATGGGCCTAGTAATGTAGAAGGGCAAGGCTACATAACAGGGTGGGTAGGAGGGAACTTGCTGAATTGTCAAGGAAAGAATTGAGCATGACGATGCTTCATGTGTTCGAGAACAGGAACGACAAACGGAAGGACTGCGACACGTCGGTCACTATGACAGCTAACTGACAGTAGGGAATCCGAGGGGGACTCCATCAAAGTTTGGGTCCCCAAATAAAAAAACATGTTCCCTCCTGGAGTATTAACCCCACTTAAACTTTCTTGTCTACCTGGTATTTTATCGTCTTGCATCAAATAATGCCCAAGTATCCAAATGCTGCTATTTCATTTTACTGGTCCCCAAGGCTAAATTTCAAATTTTGATACCTTTTTGCTATTACTCTGCTCTAACGGGTATGGGTTCATAGGCAGAAAATCACGATTTTGAGATTTTAAGAGTCAAGAAACCTGCTCGGATAAATGTACATGGATAAATGCCTATAAGATTTTGTATGCATCAAATAAAAATATGGACTTCTAGTTTTGAAGAATTACAGGTAAGCAGGCCGTAATAAAAAAGCTTAATAGAATGTGCTGGAGGGAGATAGCATCCCCGTCATCCCTAGAAAGACAATGTGAAGAAATAGATTTTGGACGTACTATCGTAGGCGCATAAAGGAAACTGTTATAGGAAATAAACGAAGCAGCTTTGTGCCTATTTGTAGTTTTGCTGTTTGCTGGCATGAGGAAGAGCCTGTCTTCTTACAGGCGCACTGTTCTTTTTCTATTGATACAGGTGCTTGTGCATGTGCCTTTAAATAGGGCGTTTATAATAACTGAGTACTGTACTATAGATAATCTAAAATTCTAAACGGTCATATTGGGAGACAGATTCAGATTTCGCTCCTATTATTTGTTTTCTCTTGTTATTTGTGGGAACGTAATGGCTCAGTATCAGAAAACATAATCATTGTTTATCGCAAACCATGTGATAAAATTTAGCAAATGGAATCTATTGTTTTGCGTGCCTTTTTTGCAAAATTTCTTTGGATAAAGGAATCAAACCTGATATCATTCATGGAACAGGCCTGAAATTTTAAGAAACCTTGCCTGAAAATTGGATATCTTGGGTGGCCGGACTGTCGGTTAACATTCTTACAACAATGAATAAGTTAACGGCAAAATGACTTTGCTTCTTCACTTTTGCAGGAAGAGGTCATGGCTCCTATAAAGAAAAAAAGAGAGAAAAAACGTGCAAAAGGGAAATTGCTGGAAACTGATATTGATGATTCTTCAACAGCTCATATTCTAGGTTGGCTTATTTTCTGTTGAACTATTTTAGTGCAGTTTAAAACAGTCGACGAAAGAGGAGTCGATGCTCTTTTATTCGGCTGAATCTCATTAGTTTGTTTGTTGATACAGCACCTGATCGGTGCATTTAATGCTGAAATTCCACTGTTTGGTTAGAGAATGATTATGAATTGGTTCAATAGTTCATAATTTCGTTTTTTAGAGGAGAACTTTGGATATAAAAACCCAGCTTGACCAATTTGTTGCCATTCCTGATGTATAAATGGATCTTAGGATTTATAAAAAGTCTACCAGATAGAGCACGTGACCTGAAAGAAAAATATGAAGAATACAAAGAGAGGAAGCGACAGGAGCAAGAAGACCAGGAAGAAACTGAAATAGTTAAAGGTACCTTGTGTCACCGAACGCCATATTTTATTTTCAAGCTATTCCTTCTTTAGCACTCTACACCTTTTTTCATTAGATGAAAGAATTACTGGCAAGGTTTGTTTTAGGACTAGGTGTCCACTTGAATTTTAGCCGTTTCCTTTCTTCGTCATATAATATTCCGTTTCTATGGTTACTCTATCAGGATTCCTGGTCTGTATATTGTCTGTGGAGTGTAAAAATAAGATTTACTAGTTTATGGTTACCAGACGGACAAAGCATGAAATTTATAGCAGGGAGAGCACTTTTCCCAACTGCTTTATCTAACAATAACGAAAAGCGGTACTATTTCAAGAAAATAGGAAATTTTTATACTTTTTACTTTAGATATCGCAAGTTTTTTGCACTTTGCTAAAAAACTCTCTCTGTTCTCTTGTTTGAAACCTGGCATTTCGAGGCCTGCATGAATCCGATTTTGGCAAACGCACATTCTATATTTGATCTGGAATGCAATGTCTTTCGAATCGAACGGGCAAAAAAATAAATGAAAAATGGATTTTCATATTTATCCATCCGTTATCTCCAATTTTGTTAGATAAGGAAATTTGTTCATTTCAATTTGATCTTCAAGACTGAATAGCAATGTAGGATGTTGCAAATGCCTTGTCCTTAACTTTGTAGAATATCGACAGTTTCAAAATCTCTTTCTTATCCCTATTATAATTTTTAGTTGAATACGAGCTGACTTCCCATCCAGTCGCAAAGTTATCATTCGTTATCAGTTGTTATCTTTTGTTTTCATTATTTATTGTCATCAGTTGGTTATCGCTTAATGTGGCTATTGCTGTTTTGTATTTTGTCGAAAGAATAACAATGAAAATTCTCTCAAATCACTTTGTTGCCATTTCTCATGGATAAACTAAATTAGTGGAAACATGTTAAACATTGAATTGCTGAGCGATTTTTCTTTCGACGCACTTCCAGTAGTGTTTCTCTTCAATGTGGTTCCTCTTTTGAATCAGTGAATGTTATCAATAAATTTCTTTGTTAAAGATTTCTTATTTTTAACACGAAATGTGTCCATCTGAATTTTTACATTGTTAGTTTGTTGTAGATTTGTGTGTTGTCAAAGTTGAATTGCTTTAAACAGAGTTGCCAGTTTTGTCTTTTTTATTGTATACTTTCTCGATTTCAGCCTTTTTGAACGTTTTTTTGGGAAGGAACAATATCGTTTGGCTTTCGCCTGATCCTAATTTTGGCCATTTTCTATGAAAAGAGTAAACGGGATACTTTTCCGTCAATTAAAATTCGCAAGAAACGTGGCTGTGCCTGTCCTAAACCGCATTCATTTCAGATCCATCAGAGTCAGTGTTCAATAGCGTTGAATTGACGGCAGTAAATTGAGCTTAATCCGTTAACCCCAAATATTTTGTTTCCTTGTTGGCACGAGGGTCAACAACGTAACCGACACATTGATACAGAAAACATTTTTATTTTGATACTGTTTGTTCCTGATTATTTGCGATTAATATTTCCATAAGAAAATTTTATTTTATTTATGTGCATTAATATGATGTCGATTTGCCCCTATTTTGTTTTAACAGCCAGGCCTTAATCTCGAAAGTCCATATGGCATCCCTTACTATAGGGCCATTCTACAACCAAATCATCATATTACAGCGCACTTTAAGAGAGTGCACGCATTTGATATGTTATACAAAGTATGTTATATACAGGATATTTATTTTCCCTTCCTACAGACAATAATAGGCTCCGGGGACAACTTAAGTTGTGCGCTTACTCAAGAGAGCGCTGCGAGTGCGTTTTATAATGGAATTGTACTATGGTTTAAATAACAAACAAGAGAGTGTTGCTCTGAGGCAGAAGTATGAGCAGACTATTCTAATGTCCAGCTCCAGAGCTACTCAGCTTTGTTCAAAACAAACTTAAGTCAAACCATTGTTTTCTCTGCAAAATTTCAATTAATTTCAATTTTTCGATTTCCTTATCTAGAAAAACCCCGTCCAAAGAAGAAACAACCAATAAAGTTGAGAGATGCTTCTGAGTTCGATCATGAAATACCTGAAATGTCGCCCGTGCAGCAATCGTCCTATGTCGATGAAACAATCAACCAAACTAATAAAGCGGTGAGTTCGTACATACTGTTAAACTTGCTACGAATTTTTACGAGTTTCTATTGTAGTGTCTCATTTATCCAAAAGAGTATGTAGCTTAATGGCATTTAATTTTGATGACATCAAACCAATAGAACATATTAAATTCCTTCTTTGTCTTTTTTGTTGCTGGAATGTATTGTTTGCTGCTGAACTGCACATACTTTCGTCTTGTTTCAGTCCCACTTATTAAGTAGCATTTTCTTCTCGTAAGCATTCCATGTTATAAAACAACAGGAAAATTGCGATTTTCGCAACAATGTTTCAAACAGTATTAATGTATTTTGTTCAATGGAGTTGCAAGAGAGTTGCAAGATGATCTGTTCTCAGTATCAAATTTATTTCTTCCCTTTTCTTGCCTCAACTATCTTTCGATGGTAAGAAAAAGCTCCTGCAGCGCATTCAACTCCATTTGTTGGTGTATGCTGCACTGGAGATGTATTAACGATATTACGAGGCAATTTTATTGGGATTTAGAGATAGAAAATTAAATTTTAAATTAAACATAAAACATTATTATTAAACAAATTTGTCCAATACGATAGTATTTTATATCCTTTGGTACTTTAAGAGGAAAAATCTTATAATATAAGCACTGAACAGCTCATCAGTGTGGGGGATAGTTGTGTTCCTTCGATCAGGCTTTCCCATTAAAATATAGTTTACCAACACCTGACTATGTTACCAGTAACGTTGCAGAGTAAACGGTCCCGAAAGTTGAGAGGCCTCCTTTTGACTTAGTCACTAAGGAAAGCAATATTGTTAGACTCAGTGCTGGGGCAGATCTAAGGGTTTACTGGAGTAAAGTGAATGCCCAACGAATGAGTGGGTTGAAAAATTTCGTCTCAAGCACAATTGCTTTTATCACCAAATGTCGTTTTTCTTATTGATGAAATGTTATTTGAATCTTATTTTAGAATACGGAATGGACAGAGGACGATCTGTCATCTTTGGTTCGTGCGATGGCGAAATTTCCTGGGGGTATGCCTGGAAGATGGGACAAGATAGCATTAGAAACTGGAAGGACAGTCTCGGAGGTATTGTAATACTGTTTTGTTAAAAGGAATTAAGAGTAGATATGTTCTTATCACTTCTCAAGGTTGTTTTTATATATGCAACTCCTTTTTTCCAAGGTTACAAAAAAAGTGAAAGAAATGAAAACTTCTATGACCACTTCTGGTGGTGTTATTCCAGGAAGTAAGCCATGCTTGATTTTGCTGTCAAAATAATTGTTTTTGCTACATAAGTGGCTGTTTCTGTTATGTTCTACCTGTTTAGCAAAAAGTTACAGTTCTGTTTTGAGAATGGAATCTGCCTTCAATTCAGCACTTTTCAAAATCTTTCGCGGTCTCCTTTAATGGTCACTATATCTCTTTTCTCAATAACCATATCGATCTGTTCTTTACAAACTCATCTTTGTCACTAATTGCTTGCATTCATTTTTTGATACTAAATCTCCTTTTTTGTTATATGTTTCGCACGCACAAGTTTCCTCTTCCTTTGCATCTTATACCCACACGCTATCACTCGAAATGTTCTTCTTTAAAGATTCACTGCGTAATCCTCTTTCAACAGCGTCTCTGTTATTCTTCACTACCTTGCATTAGTCTACGGCGCGTTCTTGCAGTTATGTAGTCTGTAACACATCATCATTATATAAAATTTCCTAAGTCCAAATTTTTTATTTGTTCAGGCAACATGTCCGCCAATGAGGCCAAACTTTTGAAAAGCATTAAGCTTAGGATAGAGCGTGATGTCAGACGACTTGTAATTCATTTGATTTTTTTGCCTCTGTACCTGCTGCAAATACTATTTCGTTTCCTGGCTTACCTCTTGTGGTTGTGGTCCTATTAAGTCTGCGCTCAAATTCTTTCTGCTGTAATTTCATGTTATTCGTAATATTTTCAGTACCTGTTCCCAAGGTATGCTGTCGTTTCAAAGCAACATTTTTCGTTCATCAGCTGATTTGCTCTTTCTTTTAGATGCGCAGTCTGGTATTGGTTTAAGCGGCAAACGTGTTGCATTCCAGATCAGCGACAGCATCATAACAAAAGCAATAGAATCTGAATTAAATCCGAAAACAACGATGACTGTATCAACAAAGGATCTTTATATGACACAAGATGAAATTCCCGAAGACTATGATCAAGGTGTTTCATACTATCAGCAAGATGAAGAAGAAATAGAACAATACAAGCAAGTACGAAAAAGAAAAGTCAAGACAAGACCAGATCAGGTTGATCAGGAAACAAAGGAGGAGACCAATGACGACCAAATCAAGGAAAGTAAGGAGAGTAAAGAAAATCCAGAAATGACTAAGGATGTAGAAGAAAGCGAGAAGAAGAATGATGTTTCATTAGATGTTTGGAGTCAAGTGCAACAGAAATGCCTAGAAACTGCTTTAGCTCATATTCCTAAAAACAGAACAGATAGGTGGACACATATTGCTAGATCTGTTCCTGGCAAATCCAAGGTTTGTTGTTTTGTTTCTCTCTATGTACTGATCAAAAACAGTGAGATGCTGTTCTTATTAAAAACACAAATGTAAAATGATAAGTAGTGTGTCTAACACAACGGATTTATTAGTGATTGAACTTGTACCACATTGTTTCTTCACAGGAAGAATGCATACAGCGGTACAAGCTTCTGGTAGAACACATAAAAAAGAAGAAAGATCAAGATAAAGAAACTTCAAAACCTCAAAAATTAGAATAATAAGTCATTGGTGATTTTTTCAAACATCGTGTAAGCAAGTAGATTTTCCTCTTTGCTTCAGAAGAACTAATTATTCAAATATCTGTGATGAGAGTATACTACATAGTTATGAAATTGCTAAAAAATCAGGACCATCGGAACTGAAACATTTTTAAACGTCTTTTCATCTGATTTGCATCAAAAGATTTTCGAAGTTGCATCAAAATGCTTGATTCAAAAAGTTTTTTTAATTATAAATTCTCAGATATTTCTAAACGTAAGACTTATGCGACTATTTTGAAAAAAAATTGTAACACCTTGAGCAACGGCAGTTTTTCGATAGCAAGACAAAACCTTTTTTAATTTTTGAAGCTACCTTCAGATTATGTAGTAAAGTCCCATCTTCTTAGCAAAAGTGGCTATATTCAGCAAAATAACGAATCGTCGAAAGACACATTTCTTCCTGAATTAGCATAGATGGAGTTACATAAGCCAGCAATACAAAAGTATGTTTCAATCTTTGATGACAGAAACGGATTTCAGTTGAGCATCTGGCTGGTTGTAAGATGAAAGCCGTACTAAGGGTTGTCTTGTGTTGATGGATTGTCTTGGAGAGCATCAGAGGAACACGTTACATGAAGTGTGGAAGAACGAAAGGACATGGTAACACTTTCTGTTAAAGCATGCGAAGCCTGAAAATGAAATGATACGGCATGAAATGAGATCAGGATATTTGTTAAGGATTTTTAGTTTTGGAGAAAAGGCAAGTAAATGGCCATCAATCAAACTGTTTTGCATTGATGTTCGATTCGTTGGAGGGCAGGATTACTACCTGAAGCAAAGTGAGTAATTAGCAATTGCCATGATAATTGTATATTTTTGCCAATTTCATGGTTCGATTGCAAATATTTGTAATGGAAAGAAGCAGATGTAGACAACAGCAACGCAAATTTGCTACATTTGGCAAGTGTCTAGTCTACCTAATCAGAAAGCAGTGCGTCTACTATCCAGTGACGCACCTGACTCGGACTCCATTCCAGCTAAGATCTACAAATAGGGCGGTTATGGTCCTAATTGTGAAACTTCGAAAGCTGTGTCAGCTCATCTGGCAGCACAAGACAGTTCCACAAGTCTTTAAGGATTCCACTTAACACTGAGGAAATCGTCAAGCCTGTGCCCATCGTCGCATCTCCTTGTTGTCCATCACAGGCAAGGTCCTAGCTAGACCTCTGCTCAACCGCCTCACTGCCAACCTTGAGCAAGGCCTCCTACCAGAGAGCCAGTATGGCTTCCGGAAAGAAGATGGGATTATTGACATGGTTGCTGAAGGCGTTTGATACTGTTATTGGATTGGGCCTTTGGAGGATCATTCCAAAGTATGGTTGCCCCAGAAAGTTCGCCATCGCCATCATGCGACAGCTACACGATCACGGCATGCTGGCAAAGATCCAGAGCAATGTAGAGACCTCTGATTCTTTTCCCGTCTCAAACGAAGTGAAGCAAGGCTGCATCCATGCCCCAAACCTTTTTCAGCCTCATGTTTTTAACTATGCTAACAGGTGCCTTCAAAGTCGCTGATGTAGGCATCCGCATCAAGTATCAGACTGATGGCTTCCTCTTTAACCTCGGGAGGCTGCAATCTAAAAGCAAAACCTCGACAGACATCATCAACAACTTTTTGTTTGCCCATGATTGCGCCCTCAATGCTGCAACAGAGGCTGGCATGCAACACAGCGTTGATGACTTCTCTGATGTGTGCAACAAGTGTGGCCTTACTATCAGTACAAAGAAAACTGAGGTTTTGCATGAGCCAGCTCCAGGAATGCCATAAATTGTTCCCAACACCACCACCAATCAACGGGCAACAATTGAATGTGCTGGACAAGATCACATTCCTTGGCAGACTCAAGAATCATGGTCATGGATGATAAGGTCAATGCCATGCTCACAAAAGCCAGTGCCGCCTCTGGCAAGGGAGGGCTGGACCACCACAGAGACTTAAATTAAAGGTTAAAGTGTACCGGGCTGTTGTTCTTACCACACTACAGCTGTGAAACTTGGGCAGTTTATCAGCATCACGCCAGGAAGCTGAACCACTTCCACAAAACCTGCCTTAGGAAACTTCTTGACATAAAGTGGCAAAGAAAGGACCCCAGAAACTAAGGTGCTCACCAGTGCTGACCTATTTAGCATCCACACCATCCTGATGCAGTCCAATTTAGTGAGTGCTGTTTAGGGCACTCCAGCAAGGGACATGCTCCCAAGGTGGGCAGAAGAAGCAATTCAAGGACAAGCTCAAAGACTCTCTGATAATGATAAACCACAACATGTGGGAGCAGTCAGTGCAAGACAGAGGAATGTGGCATTCATCAGTTCACAAAAGGTACCAAGACAAATGAGGCAATCAGGATTGCTGTGGCTGAAGAACACAGGACGGCCAGAGGTGCCAACACTACAACAGCTGCCATCATCTTCTGTCCAGTATTCCAGAGACTCTTTTGGATGCCAATTGGTCTGATCAGTCATCTGCAGACCTACAGAGCCCAACAACCCCCAAAACCCCAATCCCACTATGAAAAGATGGTCATCATCATTTTGATGGACAAACAAGAAAAGTCCTTATAATTGATAAGTGAAACAATTAAGGTAATGAAATTTCATGAACCAAAATTTTTCTGTGAATTGGCTGGGTATCACCGGTGAATTGGCTGGGTGTAGTGCTCTACCTTCTTTTAAAGACATTCTGTTGAATTGTGGTCATTGGTACCAGCATGAGTCAGAGTAAGAGGAGTATAGACGATGACAGATGTTGTTTCAAAACTATACTGTAACAACTGTTAAACTGCCTACTACATAGGCAAGCATCTGTTACTCATCTTTAAGTTTTAATGTATCTGCTGTTTCAATTATTAGACACATAATTAAAAGCTAATCAAGAGGGGACCTTGGCATTTACTTTTTACCTTATTATTCACAGTACACTTTTCTATATTATCTTCATTTTATATTCTTTCTTTTACTTTTATGTTCATAAAATAGGTCTATTTTTTCTGTCAATTTTGGTGTGCAGGTAAACTTTGTAAGTTTTAAAAGGATACAGCTATCCTGCAACCTCTTCATAAAATCTAAAAAACTTTCAAAAAATCATTGAAGTCAGAACACACCCACATTCTGAAAAGAGACCTTGCATCTAGCAGATTCACAAAAGATTACCACATCATTTCTAAATGACTGTCTTCAATTTGTGAAATTACTCTTGGAAGGTCTTGCACACTATTAACTATGAAATCTGGATGAGCTTCTTTAAGAAATTCTAGCTTTTGCGTTCCTGTCAGAACTGCCACAGTCCAACATCCAGCATTTTTGCCCTCCTCTACATCTATCTTTGTATCTCCAACTTTGATTACCTTCCTGGCATCTAAAATGCTAAACTTTTCCATGGCTGACAATATTAGTGCAGGGTCTGGCCTTCCTTTACCAATCTTCTCTGCACTAGACACAAAATCAACCATATCACTCCAGTTTAAACACTTCACTATATTTTCTACTACAGCTTGTGGGAAACCACTGCCAAGAGCAATTTTTACCCCTCTTTTTGATAAGAAATGGAAAACTTGAGTGGTTCCTTTGATTTCATTATTTATCAGATTGAGATTGTGTTCTAATGCTACTCTGAAGTCTTTGAAAATCTTTTCAACTAAAGTTGTGGAGCTTTCAGTTGTTACTTTTGATAAAATATGGGCAATGGCTTCTTTTTTCTCCATTCCTCTCACTTCATCGATTTGAGAAGGACTGATATCATAACCATGTTTGGTGAATGCATCTGTCATTGCAACAGTTACAAGTGGCAAGCCATTGATATTGTCATCAACAGTTGTGCCTGCAAGGTCAAAAACAACAAGTTCTATCATACTTGTTTGGATTGTAATAGTCTATTTATAGAGCAACCAACCTGGATTGCTTTATTTTCTAATAAACATGCACCAACGCATCCTTAATAACTACTATATTATTATCTTTCCACTTGAAGATTCTTTCTTGCTTGGGTTTTTGTCTGTACCTTTTTGGTATGAAGATTGGACTGGATGAGCATTTCCCGAACCGCACATTCATTCTTTCAGACTCAGGTTTAGATTTAGACTCAAATTCATTGTGATGGTGGATACAGGATACAAGTCTCCAGGGCATTTTTTTGGCTATCTTGAAAACCTGGATTGTGAAATATTGGAATAGAATGTTGGAATATTGGAATGGAACATTGGAATGTCCAAAACTCGTAAATTCGACAATTACTTGTTGTTTCAAGGCTGTTTCGAGAAATTTTGACATTCCAGTATTCCAATATTTTGGTAGACAGGTGAAAGCTTTGAGGCGCACAAGATTCACGGTGAAGCAAAAGGATTTCGAGGAGATTTCAAAGGATAGATACCAAAGGGTGAATTGCCCCTCGATAAGTTCTCTTTAAAATTTTTTAGTATAGGAGTTTTTAAACCTTTTGGTTATTCGAGAATCTAGGTTGGTTTTAAAGAGTTTAAAATGTATTTGCGGAGTTAACTTTCTAGATTGCGGTGCGGTTTGTTAGAGGGATACTTACTAGGCTACACAGTTGATGCCAATTGTCAACTCATATTTTCAGGAGCAATAGCGACAATGGAAAATCAGTCCAAGATAAATGTTAAGTTAAATTCACAAGAGTACTACCTTATGTGAGATGTATCGGGAAGGGAAAAGCTTTTACACACTTTTTTTTTATAAGAATACCTTATTTTTTGCCAAGCCTCGATTATTCTTAAGCTTATTCGATTTTCAGCCTGAAAATATTCTTAAATTATTCTTAATCATCAATGTTGTAAATTGGCCTGAAGATCAAGAGAAATAAGTCAAATCTTTGTCATTTGTTATTTTATATTCAAAACTGCATTTCAAAACAAATACAGTAAGCCTGACAATCACACTTATTGTACAGTGTAAAAAATGCAGAGAAATAAAAATGATCCTCGTCAAGTTTGAGCCTCAGATTATTCTTAAATAATTCTTAAATTTCAGCAATTTTGAGCCTGAATATTCTTATAGACTGTATTCTTATAAAAAAAAAGTGTGTATTCAATTTCTTTTTATTTTACTGCATCTTGGATACTGGATCATCCCCTAAAGTACTCAGACAGAAGTGCCTCCCCACGGTACTTATGATATCCCGCACGGGTGTGAACTTCCCCACAGTACTGAACATCTACCACGGTATAACTGCTGTCTCATTATTATATCAGTATCAATATAAATTAATGACTTACTCACTGGTGGAGAGTCGCCATATAATAACAGAACGCATAAAGAGTTTAAGGAAAGGCTACTATAAAACTATTAGAGTATAATACGAAAATAAAGTGCTACAATTATCGATACCAGTTGACGATTTTGTGATAAGATCAAGTGTTACAAGTTAGGACACAGTCCATAGACTTATTTAAGAATACTGCCAAATGCTTTATGACCTGCAAATTCTCATTAGACATTAGGATTTTTGTTCAGTTTTTATTCATCTGTAAGGCGTATGAATCATTCCACATCTTTTGGTACAGAATCAAAAAGGGTGGCCCTCGAATGTTCATATATAGAGCAACTTGTCAGAAGATATTGACCATTTCAACTAAGGTATAGACCATTCCATTTGAGACCATTTCAAATAAGGGCCTCGTTTTTAAAAAAAATTGAAAATTAGGTCATAGAGAATATTCGACTTCAGATTTGAATTCAGCACCTTCTTTTTAGTGTTGAGACAAATTTTATGCTTCTTATGAGACGGTTTTCAAGATAGCCATTTTTTGTTCCGATTCTCCTGTGATCATAATCAGTTTAAACTTTTTCATACTCCATTTATTCATTTATATATCTTACTAGCTAAGCACAAAGCGGTTTATGCAGTTCAAAAACCTAAAAACACTGTAGTAACAAAATTAGTTGAAAAGAACAGATGACACATTACAACAATAAATAGAAATATTATAAAGAAAGAAAAATTAATACAGTAACAAAGCGCAAGATTTAAATGATCAAATAGTGAACATGTCTGTTAAGTTAAGGGATGGCTTTCCCAACTATATATATGGCTTCCTTATCTTAAGTTGATAACAAGTGGGAGAAGTATTTAAAATAGACAGGCTTTCAGGAGCATAATTTTGTCCCATGTGAATCATGCCTAATGGGTTGTTGCTTGGAATTGTGGGATGGTTAGGGTGGCAAAAATTATGTTGACATTAGTTGGAGAATGCTGTTCAATCCTGTTTCCTGATCTCTGGGAATATTCATCGCGGGTTGAATACATACATACAAGTTCATACAGGGTTAAGTTTGAATAATGTGAACACTTTTGCAATTTGTAAGCGTTTTGTCTACAGGTCAAGATGAAACTCAACCCGGAATGAATTTCAACCCGGGTTGAGTTTTCTTATATAAAGAGCCTCTACATACCCTGTTCTAAAAAGCTTTCTGCTCAATTTCAAGTTCGGGTTCAAGCCTTTTTTAGCCTGATTCACAGCCCACTAAAATGAAATATGTCAAATTTTCCCGCTATTTACTCAGAAGTTGTTATGACAACCTCATTGGAAGTCTGGGATCCAGTACGCCAGTCTTTAAATAGACAAATGGTCACCATTGACCACAAGTAACGTTGCGATCAAATATTGTGCTTCTTCAATTAACTGTTACACCTACAACCTTATCAAACATGTTGCCTAATCCACATTGATAATAAACAGCAAAAGCAACAAGAGAAACACAGAAGCCTACTGAGACAATTTAATAACGTTACGTCTATGTGTCTGCGTTCTTGTTCGAAAGTTCTCTTCACTTGAAAGACTACTGGGTCCTTCTTCCCAGGTTCTTTCACCCCTGTTAGCTTTGTTTGAAAGTTTTCAACTAGATATAAGCAAAGCAGGGTAATATACTGGAGCCTAGTTCAAACGAATTCAACATTTCAATGCAAAAGGCCCAACATAATTGTTGTGAAATGGGGTGAAATTTCAGAATGCAATTGGCCTTCTTGCTCCGATGTATTCTTCTTCACTTACATTATTCCGTGTTGTTGTAGCCACCATAGTTGCGCATATTGACTTCGCACACTTATTATTTATATTATGAAGTAAAACACTGCATGTTAAGGTGCGAACTTTCTATTCTAGATTCCAACAAAGTCCCAAATTCCCCATTCCATTCCGATTTTTCCTTTCTTTGGTCTTCAAGCAGCCAGGTTTCTGTGCATGTTATCACTTCTGAAGCGTTGTTCAGGACTCAGGTTCAGCAAGAAAATGGCGGCAGAAAATGGCAATCTATTGAAGGTGGGTATGTGCTAGATATCAGCATGAGCTGTAGGAAACGTGGGGCTCGCAATGGAAAGTTGTTTCCCTTTTAATTTTATAATGAGGTCTCGAGTGTGCACCACCAAATTTTCAAGTGTGCAAGTGTGCACTTGAAATTTTTTGTGCACTTCAACTTCAAGTATGCACAAAATTTATTTCTGATTTTTCTTTCTGCTTTCTTCAATTATACGCCTATACGTTTACTGAATGTCAGAATCACTTTTGGTTTTTCATAAAACTCTGCAGACTGGCCTATGATGGCATAAGTCTTGCAGTCTTGCATAATCTTTTGTCATTTCAATCAGCAACAAACAAGTTCCATAACAATGACACCTTCAAAGGTGCTGTGTGACATCACAGTGTAATCCAGCTGTCTAGTGGTGTCAAGACTCAGTGTGGTCATGGTTCAAGCCCAGCCAGATTAGCGTCACAGCCAAGGTCAATGTCTTTGAATTAGTTAACCTACTACTGAAATCCAAGTAACTGATGCTAGCACCATTTCACCTTCACCTTCACATTGCAGCAGAATAACAAGACAGATATTTACAAAATACACAAAATTAAAAGGGAAACAAATTTCCATTCAGAGCTCCATGTTGCTTACAGCCCATGATATCACCAGGCCAATTGTTGTTCAGATGAAGTTGAGATATCAATTCAATTCAACTAAGAAGTGGGGTAGAATGACAGATATGTGGGTATAGAACCAACCCCTGGGGTGTTGTGACTGAATGGTGGCATGCTTCAAAGCACCAGGCAGGATGGGTTACTGTGTACGCATGTCATGAGTTTAGGCAAGGGTTTTTTGTTTGGCTCTGCATGGGTAGTCTAGCGCTGATCATGCTTTCTTGTTATTATGATATGAGACCATGCTGTGAACATTAACATTTGTCCAGCAGTAACATCGAACGAATAGCATGGCAAGAGTTGAGCACCTACCAGACAATAATGAAAGTGCTTTTTGAGTTGTTGATGACTATGCCATATCGAGTAAGACGAGTGAAAAGCATTTCGAGATGTTGAAGGTGTTCTGTTTCTGAATGAACAACTGCTGATGAGTAAGTTGTCAATAAATGCATAGACAAAATCAAAACCTTGTACAACTTGCTTGATTAAGAATTGGAATGTTTGAGCAACCTTACGAAGTGCAAAGTGCATTCAAGTCAATTCAAACCAACCAAATGGAACTGTAATGTTAGTTTTTGGAATATCACTGGGTCCCACTGGAATCTGATGATATACTCTTACCAAATCAATTTCATGCTGTGAGACAATGAAATTCCTGAAGGTGAGGGTTTGGATAACAATCAGGAAAAGTAAAGTTGTTGAGTGCGTGGCAATCACCACAAGGCCTCCAGTCAACTGGGGTTGGCATGGGAATCATGTGAAGTGGAGATGACCAACTGCTTTCGGACTGTCTGATGAAGCCTAGTTAAAGTCCGGTATCAAGAGTTACTGATTTTTCACCATAGGTAAAATGGAGGATTTACGTGCAGCTTGAAGTGCGAGATATGAATGATTGTGTGAACATTTCTCTGCAGGTTCGCAAAACGACCCAAAATAACCCAAAATGAGCCATAACCAGACAAATCAGCCTTGAAGATGAGGTTTTGAGTAAAAAAGCGATTTGCGCCATCACTGTAAGGCAAGCAGTTGTCATATCACTTCACGACGATGAAATGCAAAAACTGAAACACTAACTTTTACGAAGTTGATGACCCCTGCAATAGGGTTTAGATCCCCCTCTTTTGGCTTTGTAGATTTTTTGATCAAAATGGAATGGAAAATATCTCTAGCGGATGTAGGAATTGCCAAGTACTATAATCCGTACTTTGATTGAATTCCAAGATATCAAGTTTTTTATTCTAAAATTATATATAATCCAAAACTTAGTCTAGGTACGATTTTGTTGGTACTGTTGATTTTATTAGGATTTAAAGTAAAGTGACATGGGAGAAACTTTTCACAACAACTGTTTACGGGTCTAAGCCCTTATAAAATTGTAACTTTGCACCTAGGCTAAGTTTTGGTTGCTTGATATGAATTAGGGATCCAAAAATGTGGTGAAATTTTGAAAAATGTCCATAATCGTCGCCATTGAAACAGGTCTTTAGCCCTGTTTCAATTTTAGTTTGATCTGGGCTTGTCAGAGCATTTTTAGATTAGGGGTTTATTCATCCTCCCCCTCTCTTGTCATGTTTCCTTTAACCTCAAGCTATTGTGAAATTGACCGTCTATCTGTGTTTCTTGCCATAAGAAGTCGTCTCTTAAAGCCTATTCAAGACACTGGTTAATAAATTTCAAAATCAAGCATGCATGAAATGTTTCAAACTCAGTGCCATTATTTACGCACAACACAGGATTTTTTATAATAGTCCTGTATGACAGATGTATAGAGATATAAAGATTGTTTCTCTTTTTATTTCAGGTTCTTGTTGTACATGGATACAGGTTTTAAAGCTCATTGTATTTGTTAATCAATTTTTTTTTTAAATGAATTAAGAATGGTCTCAAAACATGTTCACTGTGTCATGTGATGTACGTATTAAAGCCGCTGCTACACGTGCGACTTTTTGCTTGAAATGGCGACATGTTCTGCTACCTTAGGCCCTGGCCAAACAATCAAACATTGTTGGTCCAACATTTCAAATTTGCTTTACAACAAATGTTTGACCGTTTGACCACGTCCAAAACATTGCTGTCGAACAACGATGTTGCTAATGCACAAGTATTGCTAATGCACAAGTACCACAGAAAATTTGCTGGGTGGTGCAATGTTGTAAATTGTTGCAGTTTGTCGAAAACAAAAGATATGTTGGACAAACAATGTTGGAAAGGCGGCCAAACGATCAAACATTGCTTGACCAGCAAAAATAAGCAAAATTTGTGGCGTGATGTTTTTAAAAAACTCCAAAAAAATTTTTTGCTTGACGCACGCAAAAAATATCGGACGAGCAATGTTTTTGGAGATGGCCAAACGGTCAAGCATTCTGCTTGACAAGCAAATTTCAAATGTTGGATCAACAATGTTTGATCGTTTGGCCAGGGCCTTAGGAAATACGGCGCAGAACATTGCTTTGGTTGAATTTTTCGCGACATGTTTTTGCTTGTCGCCAGTAATGTCGCAGCGTGTAGCCGGTTTTTAAATTGAATTGTTTTCGCGCCTTTTCCTGGAAATTTTCTAGGACCCATTCTTCTTACCACGCAAGTTGATTGCTGCATAATCTTTGTCGCAGCATTTTTGTCGCAACGTGTAGCCACGTCAGGATTTTGCACAACATTTGCAAAATGAAAATGCAAAAAGTCGCACGTGTAGCCGTTCTTCATGCGAGTATAAAATGATATTTTTTACAGACAAAGTGCAACAATTTCTTATCAGAAAACAGGTTCTTTCAGGAAAGGATTAAAAAAGTTTGCTGATCTAGGTATTATATCTATATCAAATTTTATCTCTCAAATGTGAATTTTTTTACTCAACTGACAATAATTTACATCAACAGGATGTTTACTTTTCTTGCCTTATCTGTTTTGACAAACCTGATTGACTGAGAGACTTGCTTGTGAAACGTTTTCTTGCTTCGTTAGTTTACATAACTGCACCTAATGAGATTCCGCAGCCAGAAGAACCTAATGATCAGTCTTCCGAAAAACGTAAGTATCATTTTTCTTTTAGCGTCCATGAGGTAGCAGGCTATGTTGAAAACACGGACATTGCAGAAATTGCGGAAACCGCAGAAAATATTCTAAACATTTAGAAAAAAGTGTCATGTCCAAATAGTCGAAATTAATATTTTTCAAACATCTGTATTTCGCAGACTTAACGTTTTCGAGTTTGCAAATAGTAATATTTGAAATAACGAAATAACGCAAAAACTAGAACAAAGGAAAAATAGGTCAAAATGCTCATTTAACATAATTGCATGCATCCAATGCATCGTAATTTTATTAGTATCTAATTCTTGTTGCTATTTTACAGTTTCATCGTTTGCATTCGAATTTCTTCATTTCTCAAACAATTTCACTTTTCAGTCTCGTATTTACGCGAAGAATCAAATCGAATTCCTTCAAGAAAGTTCTGCCAAATGAGAATTTTCGCATTCAATGCAGGCGGAAGACGCCAAAATTTGTTCGCATGAAAAGAAATTGAGATGTATTGAAAACTAATAATTTCGGCTTGTTGAAAACATTAAATCTCTTTTAATGCTGGCATATTTTGCGTGGTTTCTGCGATGTCAACGTTTCTGGCCTTGCCCGAGAAAGCAGGCAAAATCGAGAAAGTTTAAAGTATCAAATTGTTAAATAAATTTAACACACATCAAAGGAAGCTATAAAACCTGCATATTGTTGTGTCTTTTGTGCAGTCAAGAAGCTATTGCGCCAATTGTTGTCACTTAACATGAAGCAACTTGCCTCAATCATATCAAGAAGCTGTTTGACAATTCACACTGCAAGCTCACAGAAAGCACGCTGCTTCTGTTGTGTCACCATGAAGCTTGCACACCATTCATTTACATTTCACAAAAGCATGCATTTTTTATCAGTCATATAAACACGAATCATACATCCTTGATTGCGATCAACTGCCAGTCATCGCACCAAGAGGCTGTTGCACCAAATACTGACACTTCACTTGTGCTTGACGCATGCATGTTTCTCCGGTCGTTTAATCAAGAAACTGCTGCGCAAGTTGCTAATCCTTTGCTCGATCATACGACCTGCATCATTTGATCATGAAGAAGCTGTCCAACCAATTACCGACACTTCACCGCAACCAGGAGTATGGTGTCAGTAATCGAAGTTGCAGCTT
This sequence comes from Chrysaora quinquecirrha, assembly GCA_014526335.1. Taxonomy (NCBI): domain Eukaryota; kingdom Metazoa; phylum Cnidaria; class Scyphozoa; order Semaeostomeae; family Pelagiidae; genus Chrysaora; species Chrysaora quinquecirrha. The sequence goes on along the minus strand of JACTAT010000030.1, from coordinate 864,917 downwards.
CTTTGTGATATAGTTCAGAATTCGATTCTTAGACCCCTTATCATGAATCTTATCATTGCCTCGTACTTCCTTTCTATATTTTGATTGATCTATTACAAGTTCATTAGGCTGCGTGTCCTTAACATAGTGCCGATGCATTTGTCAGTTCCAGGTTAATGGGAACTGTTTAAACAACATTCCACTTTGCTACATATAAACCACACTAGCCTCAGTATTCTGTTCCTCGTTTCACCATTCCGTGACAGTACGAATGGGAGAGAAAGTTCCACTGAGTTCCACTCCAACTTTCCTTTGCTGTCTCACAGAATGTCAGACAGAAGAGCAGTAGACTGTGGCCGACTCTACATATTAAGACAGATGTTATTTGCTTTTGTTCTTTTTATCAACCCTCTTTGCAATCAAAAACTTTATTCTGTATTAAAGAATATGGCTGGTGGTTTTCTGCCGCAAACCCATCTTCATTTACATCACTTCAAGACACAGATATTGATGATGGTCACACAGAATCATTAGAACTTATCAAGCAGACTTTCAAAGATAAGGTTTTTTATAACTCATTTATTATGTTATACATATTTCTTATTTACGTTTAATATAGTTTAGTAACGTTTAGTAATTAATGTTACCTACAGTGCAGTGCAATATGCACGTGAAAGGGATTAAACTTCTGAGTTTTTGATCTGATAATCTTGGTTATCCAAAGACAGTATGTACGAGTATTGAGCATTTTTAACTGCTTGTTGCAACGTGCTACGAAATCTTAATTGTTGGTTTTATTTTCCTCTATTTTCTTATGACTTTTTTTCTATTTTAGCACTTTAAAGAGCATTTTTACTTTGCTTTTAGGGACCATTTGATGGTAAGCAAACTCAAGAAACAAGATCTTGTCTTTAGATCCAATTTATTAGAATTTCGACCCTACATTTCTTGTACAATTAGACATGCATCTTATTCCTTTACTGTCTCCCGCTGCCTCGTATTTCTTACATATGTCTTTTATGGTCTTATGAGCATATAAGATCATTGGCAATTCATAGCATATGAAATTCATTATGATGTACCAAATATTGCAAAGTTCATCATTCTTAGATGTTGAAATAATTCATTACTTGTGCTTCTTGATTATCATCATTATTAATTGTTGCAATTTATTTTTTAGGAATTCTAGGTTTTAGTCAAGGTGCTGCATTCGTTGCTCACTTATGTGCGCTACGAGAAGAGCAAGGTAAAGAAGTGTTTATTATACAATGTTATTGCTGGTATCAATGAGAATGGCCTCGAGGGAGCGTCTCCTTTCAACGTGTACCGCGAACAGGGGTGTATGATCAATAGATAGGCGCTAAAGCTAGTATCACACAGTACAATTTTTCTGCAAATTCGCCAGTGTAAATTGTAAAGAAGACGCTGGACATGAATGCATTAACTTGTATTTAAAAAGGTTTCTTCATATTGTCATCATGTTGGATTTAAACTCAAAACACGTGGAAATGTAGCTCAGTTTTTCCTACCAGATAGTCCAAAATTTGTTATTTTTTCCTTTTTTGAGGTTTCTTAATCTTATTAGAGTCCGATAAACAGATTTCTTTGTTTTAAATGATTTTGCTTTTTCCCTGCAATTTTCTAAAAATAATGAAAATAATGCATTCAATTAAACTTGAGAAATGTATTTTTTGCTGCAAGATATGCGTATCTTTTTTCAAAAATATATATTGAATAAACTATACGTTGCTATAACGAGGATGAATTTGGAAATAAGTTTAAAATTGCAAAAAAATCGTATTGAAAGCATCCTCTACCTCAAGGTTTTATATCGCTTGAATACTAATAGCTACATCTGTTGTGCATTAAGAAACTGTTGGGCAATGCCCCATTCATGCCGATATCAATCATATCAGTTCAGTCAGCGCAATATTTTGCAGATTTGGATTGGAAGGAGGGGCAGTGTATTTGTTTCACATTTTGATGGAGACTAACTTTATTGAGCTGGTGCTCGATAAAAGACCTTCGCAGCTATTGATCAAATATCCTTTTTCTAGATTCACCATTTGACTTTAAATTTGCTATTTTGTGTGCTGGTTTCAAATCAAAGTCAACGAAACATGTAAAATTCTACGAGAAAAACATCAGTTGTCCTTCATTACATATCATTGGAGATACAGATAAAGTTATAGCAAAAGGTAATGTTACTCTGCTACTGGGTTCTTTGATCATTCTTGTTATAGTTAGAATGCGATAGGCGTAAAACAGACACACACAATGTCAACCACTAATCCAACATTGACAATTCCACCGTCGGAATTGACTCAACTCCCAGTCTCGTGACGCAATGACTGGACATAGGACAAGCCTTTTTTAATTTATGTTTCTCATGCTACGATGTCCAACAGATTGAAATCAGGGCCATGTTCTGGTTATTGGTCTTTTGCAGTCACAGTGATTGAAGTCAGGATAATTTTCTTCGAGGTTTATTTTGCTTTGAATTGAAGGTGTAGTATGATACTTCTGAGAGATTCTGTTTTGAAAGTTTTACTACTGTACTGTGCAACCCCGAGTTTTGACAAATGTATTCATGATAATCAAGGAAGTTATGATAAAAGCGTGCTTATACGGCCTACAGGCCTACAATTAGCCTTGAACACCATTACAGCACATTTTCTTTGTTTATATGTGAGACGTGTGTTGTATGTTTTTTTTTAGAGAGAAGTATGGACCTGAGTAATTTATTCAAGAATGCAGAGATTTTAAATCATTCTGGTGGTAAGATTTATTGTATTTTTGCGGCCGCTTCTCTAACATTGAGAAGACAACATTTTGCTTCTATCGTCTATTTTCTTTAAATTTTGAGCAGCTGTAGAGTACACATTTAAGAATAGAGGAACGAACCATTATTCGATTGAGGAATTAAGAATGCAAATGCAAAGAAATCGTAAATATGGCGTTTTAAAATTAAAATCAAATTTTACTACTTAATCGCCTGATTGGGTAGTTTTCTTCGCATTGCTAGTTTTTTCTCTCTTTGCTTTTTAGGCCACTTTTTACCTGCAACAGCCTCGGAGAGGACAGCGTATCAGAATTTCTTAAAGAAATTTATGTTAATATAGCCATTTGTAGCATATGGTCGCTATATATTGAATAAGATTCTAAAATTGCGACATTTTAATACGTAGCTATAATTTGAAAGTATAACAAATATAAATTATAAAATTATAAAATTGGCTTGACAGTGAATTATAGGATTTAAAAGACATTCCTCTTGCGATTTGGGAATATACATTTAGACTCTTCTCATTGAGGAATCCCTAACTTTTAAAAGTCGAATATTAAAAAATATTATTAAAGAAGAGTCTCATCTGGAATGTTTTAATGAAGTGATGATGAGATGCCTTGCAAACAGAAATCTCGGCCACAGATAGTATATGGAGCAGAAGTTATTGAAGGTAAAATTCACTTTCATGAAATGGTTACAAGTGGTTCACACAATGTGAAAATGCGTTAGAACACTTCAGTCTCATGTGAAATGAGGTACGTTCGTACTACTTTTTTTTTGGCTATCAAACGAAATAAAAGAAATGACGGAGTTTTCGTGTCTGAACATTGAATATGACCGGAATGATTTAGTTTGAAAATAATACTTCCACAGATAAATTCACAATAATTATTTCTCATATCAAGGAATATGAGATATCAGTTAATAGTTGCATTATGAAGTTATCGATATCCAGTGGCAATCCAGCATCATTAAGTCTCTTCATTAATGATAATATGATGTGTTTCATGTGAGATAAATCATCAGATTGTGTCCCATTTAAAATTTGAACCACTGCTTTCACAACTTCTGCTGTTGTATTGTTATTACCTAAAAGTTTCTCGTTGAAATTAGGCAAACTCAGCGTTCTTTTCAAATGATTAAAACAAGTCTCCTCGTGATATTGTTTGTTGATAGACAGTAAAGCTTTCTTAACAGCCTTAGCTAACATTTTTGTGCTTACATATCTATAATCTGCAATCTGCATTTTGGAGTGCAAGAGAAAGCTTGGTTTCTGTGATTCTTCAATGAGAATATTTATTATTTGATTAAGCTGTTGTCCTACTAGCATCAGAGCATATGAATCCTTTTTAGCAGCAACTTTGTTATACCTTTCTATATTGTGTACAACAGCTGAAATGGCTTCCAGAAACAGCCTTTGTGAATTTTTCTCGCCAACCAGTAGCTTAAAAAATGTTTCTAAATTTTGCTTAGCTGCCCAATTTTCATAGTCATTTTTGCCCAAAGAATTAGAAATAAGTTGCCCATTTGCTAATTCTTCAAACGCAGCCATAATCATATTGACAGGGTGTTCTGCTTCAGTTATTGATGCTTGCTGCACCATGATCTTCTTTGCTTTCTCCAGCACTTCTTCAGCCGTTCTTTCTTCCAACAAATCTTCCCGGATCACGTGTATGCGTCCTATGGCGTCACGCTTGATTTCCTGCATTTTAACTGCTGCTTCGTCAATCTTTTCTGCATATTGTGGCAAATTTACATCCAATTTGAAATTCGGTTTGACATCAATTGCTTTGATTTCTTCATACCGTAATGCTTTTTAAGAATATGGCGCACCTTTTTCATATAGGATGTGTAATAGTATACTTCTGAATAATTTGGCTCATCATCTTTCAATATTCTTTGAATAACCGAAGCTTTTACTTTTAATGGTATTTGTAAGTGTTCGTTTTGCAAATGCTTCTTGAATTTTGTACTAATGTTTTCTTCAATCTTGTCCTTTTGCAGAATATTCTTCTAACAACTTTTGATGCAAGAAAGTCATTCTCTTTTCTTGAAGATTGTAGTTTAGATAGAAATGTTATATTTGCCTTTCGTGTTTTGCTTTTTAGGGCTTCTGCTTTGTTTGTTTTTATTAACTTCATTTCTATCCATTCTTTTGAACGATTAGGCTTTTCTGAAATACTGCTATCTCCACTCTTCAGCACTTCGCAGACGTGTGGATTTGTTGTTGTATTTTGCACAATATTTCTATCTAGCCATTCCAAAAGTGCATTAAATAACTCTAATTCATCCTCCTCTGTGAGATACTCCCCTTTATGTTTCATGACCAACTCTTTGATACTGGTGAGAAAATCTGAATAAACATTCTCTCTGATAACCTTTTCATTCTCTGATAGATGAACGAAATTCTTGAAACTATTCAATTCCATGATGATATCCTCGTAAAATGAAACGCGACCCAAAAGCATTTTTTCTTTGTCGGTTAATTTTTCGTAAATGCTTTCATACAGTTGATTTTGGCATTTGGTACAGCAGATATCCACTGTGATTTTCGCTTCTTTTGAAATGCATTCCATATCTTTTACTATACTTAAAACATTGTTCATGCCTTTCTTTAATGCCATTACATTCTGTTTCATTTCTTCTACTGATGAATGGCATTCTCGCATTGCTGTTATACCATTTCTAATTGATGAAACTATAGAACCCATTTTATATTCCAATTGCTACTACCATTAAGATTACCGTGATTCATACCAAACTCAAACCAAGATAACAATGATATTCAAAACAGATCCAATACAGCCCACGACCTTAGCTATGCTTCGCAGTCTCGTGATACTGGTGGTAATATGTGTGCAGTGATGCGTAGCTATACCTGCCAGCAAGATGAACCTTGTGTCAATTGGAGTACTAGCGCTTCTGTATCACCTAAAAAGACTCTCAGCTAGTTTGTCCACCATTTTTTTGGGTTTCAGCAACTTTTGTTCCCGTAGAATTTTTTCATTGCTGACATTGCAATATTGCTAGTGCTGAATTTTATTTCATCCCTTGTTCACAACACCGTCAATAGAAAAGTCATCTTGAAGGCGTCACAACACCATTTCAAACTTTAACCACCTTTCATCAATGCCATCCTCCTTGCTTTCAGGGCCTTCGCTAGGACTCAACGACTGGGGGGTGTAGCTCTGTATTTTGCCGACCAAATGGGCGTTGCTTTTTAGAGATGGGCGTGGCTTGCCTGTTGGCGAATTTCTTTTCGTATTTCATGTTTTGCACACAACCGTGAGGCCAGGAATGTTATGCTTGAATCATAGAACATCATAGAAATTGGGGACATACATGCAAGAGGGATCCGGGGCATGCTCCGCCGGAAAAATTTTGAAAATTTTAACTCTAGAATGCCGTGAAACGCAACCTTTTCAGCTGTTGAACAACAACATTGTAATCCTTTGCTAGTAGCTTTCGATTACGTCGAGGATAAGTAAACGCTCTTTTAGCTTCTGATTCTTGCACTGTATAAAAGTTGTTACTTATTGTGTTGGACAAGGCCGAGAGTTAATTTCTTTTTCATCCGAGGTTAAAAGCACTATGCAACCACGTTCAAAAATAATAATTAGATCTTATTACAGGATTGTTTGTTCTGATAATAGGTAGATCTAATTTTATAGTTGAGGGCAGATTTTGTGGATGCTGAGAGACGTTGAGAAATCGTCTTTATAAGTTTGAGAAAAGGATACACGTGTGTGCCGGAAAGGGGGCAAGAGGTTGCTTACCGACTGCCCTCGTAAAATTGCTAATTTATTCACTTTCTAATTGTTTTCCCCTGATCTTCAGGGCTCTGCTCTTGCCCTGCCCTTCTAACCGCATTAAAGGCTTTGCTTTTTTATCTTGTTAAGGGTAGGGACATCACTTTTTCTTTCCGTTTGGTATTACCTGTTCTGTACCATTTCTGCTGGTTCTCCAACGTTCCTGTCCTTCCTGCATTTTCTCCAATACACCTTTTCAACTAAGGGCCTCGTTTTCAAAAAAATTTTAAATTGTGTCACAGAAGCATTTCGACGTCAGATTCAAATTCAGCACCTTCGTTTTAGAGTTTGGGCAAATTTTTACGCTTCTAGTCCTTACAATGTTCATTATATAGCGATTAAAAGTTTGAAAAGTTATAAAGGATTTGACCGTGAAAAATGACTGGGGGTGTAAAATTTCACCCCGAGCGATTTTTCACGGTCAAATCCTTTATAGATTTTCAAACTTTTCGTCACTGTACAATCAACATCGTAAGGACTAGAAGCGTAAAAATTTGCGGCAACACTAAAATAAAGGTGCTGAATTCGAATCTGGGGTCAAAATTTTTGTACGAACAAATTTTGACAAATTTTGAAAACGAGGCTCTTAGTTGAAAAGGCGTATGTTCCAACACGTTTTCATGTCATTCTCCAGAATTCCCAACGCTTTCTACCACCCTCCCGCGTTCTAATGCCGTTCTCCCCATCATTCGCTGCAGTTCCCATGCCGCTCCCCGTCAATAGGGCTTCACGCCACATACGTCACAATTCCCCCTGCAAAGCATCGCGGGATCGGAATGCGGACAAACATCGCCTTGGCTGCCAAAAAATGAATGTTATTAATAGGTGTTTCTGTCGTTTCTTTCCTGCTTTGATTATTGATTCGGCTATATTATTCGGGAACTGTTTCTGTTAAAACATCGTTCTGAACATTGTACATATATTTATAGAACTGTTGGTTAATATTACCTACAGTAATCGGCGATTGTTTGCGCAAACCTGGACTGCTGCTTTTTAGGCCATCGATATTTTTAGGCCGTCATGTCAAGTTTGGGCAACCAAATTATTTTGACCGAAGAGGATGTACCTGGTGCCAAACTTTTAAAACCAGCAGTGGACTGTAGCGTTATTGAATTGAAGCGATGGCTTGAGTGTCACGGAGAGAAAAGAACTGGCAAGAAAAGAGATCTGATTCAGAGGGTAGAAGGTTGTTTATCGATACAGAAAAAAGTGGATCTGAAAGTTGATGGTGGAAAATGGTATGCAATGAAAGCTTCGAAACTGAATTTGAACACTCAAGGAGCATTGCAAGATGAATCAAGTCAAGCTCTATGCACTGACTGGAAGATGTTCCCTTCCCAGGATATTCCTGCCATGTATAACTATGGGCATCTGTATCACTATCTCGTGGAATCTCTTCAGAATGAATTCCTTGACCTTGCTGATGAGGACAAGAGTGATAGTGAAGGATCAGGAACAGAGAGTAGTGGCACTGCGACTGCCAAGCCATTAAAAAAGGGCAGAAATTTATTAAAGAGCGGTTTTGTGGAGAATATTCAAGACAATGGAAATTCAAAGGATTACTTTGCCAGAGCCCATGTCCACCACTCAATGAGGAAAGAGTACCCTCTGTCTGTGCAAGTCAAGATTAGCAAAGGGAGTGGGTTTGTTCAACATGCAAGCTGCAATTGCATTGCCAGATCTTTGGGAAGATGTGCTCATGTTGCTGCTCTCTTATTATTCATCAATGATTACTCTTGAGCATGGCCATATGGTGCAAGTTCCAAAGACATCTGAGCCTTGCTCATGGAATAGAGGAAAAAAGCGCCAGAAGAACCCCAAGCCTTTACATGAAGCAGAATACAAGCCAAGTGAAGTACCAAAGAAAACAAAACTTTATAATTGGGACCCTAGGCCAGCAAAGTACCATGGTAAGGTTGACGAGGTACTACAAAATACGTTTGTGACCAACTTGCAAAGTTATAGTGCAGGTGTGGGAGAAATCTCAATGTGGGAAACAGTTCTTGCCATCAAATATAGTGATTTTGATCTTGAAGATGCTGACCTCAGTATCTTGAGATTACTTGTGCGAAAGTTTAAAGAAAATTTGCAGGAGCAAAGTGATAAGCTTTGTGGGGAGCATGAATCATCTTGCCAAGTTCCTGGTACAGAGGATCAGAGCAAATCTGAAACATGGTTTGCAGAGCGCTGGCCAAGAGTAACTGCCTCAAAATGCCATTACCTTGTTTCCTTGTGGAATGCAGTCTTGGCATTCAAGGTGGAAGCAAAACAACGCTGCTTCAAATTCCTATATGAACGATTGTGGTTTAAGCAAAACATCTGTACTGCAGACATGAAGTATGGGATTGATGCTGAACCAGCAGCTCGAGATGCATATGTTAAAGCTACGGATAACACAGTAACAGAAACTGGGTTATGGATTAACAAAATGTATCCTCATCTTGGTGCAAGCCCAGACGGACTTGTTGTAGATAAAGAGTCTGGTACTGCAGGAATTTTGGAAATTAAATGTCTAAAACTATTGAAAACAAGGACAGTTGAGGAAGTAATTTCTGGTTGGAAAGACTGCACAATTCCAAAGGAAACCCTTCAGCATCAGTGCTTCAAACTTGAAAGTGATGGATTAATCCATTTAAAGCGAAGCCATCAGACCTGGCCGTTTATGGCGGGCGATCGCCCGCGCGCGCCTCCACGCCCGCCTCATTTGCTCAAGGCGGGCGTTAGACTGCCCGCCTCTTCAGTTGTTTTCATAGCAAATCGCCCGCCTTGGGTTTTTAATTTATCTTTTGGTTAAAAATCGCCTGCCTGACTTGGCGAGGAGGGCGATTTGACCGCCCGCCTGCTAAAATGTTCATGGCCAGGACTGAGCCATGGGTATTATTTCCAGATTCAGTTGCAGCTTCTGGTAACTGGAGGTCATTTTTGTGATTTTGTTCTTTTCTCTCAAAAAGGACCTCCATCAATTGAGAGATTCTATCCAGAAAGTGGCATCCAGATGCAAATCATCAAAGCAACTTCAGAGTTCTGGGAAAAAGTCTTGGTACCTGAATATTTTCTAATGAAGGTGCCACGTGGACTACTTCCAGTTATTTTAGATTGAAACTGCTTGTATTATCTATATATTTTTGATACTTTGATGCCTAATACTGATTGCAGGTTTACACCAAAACTTTTATGTGCTTGTTTTTTGAGAATTATATACTATTTTATTCACATCTATAGAGTTGCTGATGAGAATGTATATATCTATATAGATCTATATTTGATATGTATCATTATAATAACCTTTTTAGGTTTATAACACTTATTTTCAAAAAAAAAATCCATATAAACTTTCCCAGGTTCTCTAATTGCTTATTTACAGAGACATGGTTGAAAATTAACAAGACAACATGAAACATATACAAGCTGTGATGCAATGGAACTAAGGTTCAATGGGATTATGTTTCCTATTAGTCTAAACTTCTTGAGTCTTTCGTTGAATCTCTCCACATGGATTCTGGCCTTGGCAATCCTTTTTGTTGCAAGTTCTTCTTCTTTTGTAAGGCAATCCCTTTTGCCAAGAAATGGTGGTATATGTATTGTTGCTTGCTTGTTGAACAATAAATCTTGCACAGTAAATCCTTTATCAACCAGTATTGCATCACCTGGATTAATATGCCTCAGAATTCCACTTTCCGAAAAATGGACACATCATCAATGCTCCCTCAAACAAATCAGACACGAAGCAAGCAGAGCCATTGGGGGTCACAGCAATTAAACATTTCATAGTGTTGTGATGCTTATATGAGGAAAACATGTTTCCCTGTTGTGCATAATTGCTTGGTGTTTGGCAGAAGAATTCGTACAGTCTACAGAGCATCTCACATTCTTAAATTTTTGGAAAACTTTTGGCAAAAAGTCCTCAGAGCTTGTCTGCTAGGAAACATTAAATGTTCAAACTCTTTGAAGTGGCAAAACATGAACTGGATCCATGTTACAAAATTTTCTCACCACAGTATTACTTATACTGTACATATGAGCAATTGTTGCAATGTTGAATCCTCTACGCAGTCTCAATAATGTGAGAAAAGCTGTTCCTTTACAGATATACCCTGTGGCTCTCCTCTTGCAAGGCTCCCTTTTCAATATTTTCAGGACCATCCCAGTAAGACAGTTCATATTTCGCTGGTCCTAAGAACTCAAATAGAGCCTCAAATTGTTCAGTGTGAAGCCCTGTAAAATATTTGCACTTTTGTCATCTGCTATTATGATTTCAGAAGACATTAAATTGACCTCTTTCTGCTCTGAAGGAATAAACCTATGCCTTCTTGAATAAGTCGATTTCTGTAGATCATGGTCTCTACTTTTGCTCCTAGTGTGTACTTACAGTACACAGTCTGGGTTTCTTTGTCTGTACGCCCCTGGTCTTGAGATTCAAGAGAGGCTCTGCTAGGCCCAGGGAGTCCCGATTCAAATAAAACGCTGGTATCTTCCGATTGCTCTTCAGTATCACCAGGTACTGGAAAACACGAAGACTCTTGCTGGTGTTTTTTCGAGGCACCAGTTTCTTCGATTGGATTTTCCCTGCGCTTCCTGGACCTTGATCTCGTCTTTGCCCGTGTTGCCCGTTGATTTTGTTCCTTCTCAGTCAGCGTTGCAAGGACCGGGTAAGGATGGTCTTCCGTTGGGCCTTTGCCTTCCATAAAATGTAAGGTGCATATGTACGTGTCCTTCTTTATATCTGATATTTTCGAAAAATCTTTCCTCCCACATGCATGAAGCCACCTTTTTGCCTTCTCGGTTTTGAGGATTTGTTGCCTTAACGTTCTGTTGATGCTTCTGTAGAGCGGATTTAAATTTTTCTAGATTGTTTGCTGCAACGGATTCTGGTACTCTTAGGTGCCTAATTGCCGTCCCCCCGCTAATTAATTTTGAAAATTTTTCCAACCCCCCCGCTCTTATTAGGACCCCCCCGCTTATTAAATTTTTCAACTTCGCGTAAGTGACGCGTATTGAAAATTTATATCAGAGTATTCAAAATCACAAAATAAATAGATACCAGTCTTGCATAGACAAAATAAGATAAAAATTCAGTCTGGGGAAGGAGAAAAATCCAACCCCCCCGCTAATTGGGACCCCCCCGGCAATTAATTTTCAACAAAAAATCCAACCACCCCGCTAATTGGGACCCCCCCGGCAATTAGGCACCTAAGAGTAGGTGATTCCACTGTATACAAGTATCAACGAAGAAAGAGTGCTCGTATTGACGAGTTGCACTCTCTGGTTTGAGTATTCATGTTGTTATTGCATACCCGTGTACTGACTTTATTGATGACTTCATAATTGCTGAATGTTTGTGGCTTTATATGGCGTTTCTCCTTTTGAAGTTATGAAAATGAATCAGGCGGCAGCGATGGGACCAACCTCTGCTACTTTTTACATTAGAATTAATCGCAGACTTTTTCTCCTCGCCTCGGATTGTGTCTATTTCCTTCCGCATTCGCGTTATTGACCAAAGATGTTCTGTATTTTTTTCTAGCGTATCCATATCCCCTTTTAGGTAAGGGTTCCATACTGTAGCCCCATATTCCATGGCAGATCTTACAAGAGATATACAAGCTAGCTTTCTTTCTACGTTTTCTGGGACACTCCTAAGGTTTCTTCGTAAAAAGCCCAGGGTGGCATGGGCTTTCTTGGTGGTGTTGTTTATGTGGATGCTCCATTTAAAAGGTCATTTGATATTTCTAAGCCAAGATAAGGATTGTTATGTACTTCTTCTATTATGTCATGTCTATGTGATTGTCTAGTTCACGCTTTCTGGCTAATAGATATTTGTAACACTTTTTGGCATTAAACGTCCATCTGCAAATTGTCGTACCGATGAGTTTACAGCATCTGGGAGGTCGTTAATGTGGCATGAAAAAAAAATTGGTCCAAGTATTGTTCCTTGCGGCACTCCAGAATCAACTGCTGTTTCTTTAGATTCCACGACTTCTACTAAGGTTTTCATTTTCCTAGTTGTTAGAAAGTTAATGAGCCAGGTATGTAAGGTGGACTGAGCCTTGAATTGCAAGAAGGGCGAGTTCGAGACATAATGAAATTCGAAACCTGGAAGCAACCTACTACTCTCTTTATTTTTAAACTTTTTTATGCGGAATAATACTATATGTATAAATTTTATATTAGTGGAGGTTTTTCGGTTTTGAATGAAAGAAATGAAGGAATTACAATAAAAATTGAAAAAAATTAGACGCGAGGCTTCGCCAAAACGAGGCTGGATTATGGTTGCCTTAGAAACCAAATACTGAGAAAAACTTTAGTTTCACCGGTTGGCACACGCAGACACACCTGAAAGTTGGTATTATCAGATTTATCTTGTGTGGAATCATTTTGAAAGAGGAGTAGTCATTCACAATGATGCAAAGTAAAGTTCTTTATGGTAGAAGAGAGGGGCAAGTCAGACCTAAAGATAGAGGTATAGCCCTTAAATAGGCCTAGATATTATAGGCCTTTTATTTGTAGCCTCAATAAGACTTACCTACGGTAACAAAACAAAGATTAGAATAATACATACCTAGATATAGTCTAGGCCTACCCTATAAAAATGTCTCGGGCAGTCGGTAGTAAGGCTGAGTGGTCATACTCTTGAGGAGCTTTTCCTTTATATGGATGCTAAATGTTGTGCCATGAAAAGCGTGGTTGGATCTCTGAATTTGACAACAAAACAATCGTTCCTCAAGGGTATGACCATCTGACCTGAAATGGGTGCAAAACAACATTACCTGATTTGGTCTATAAATGCCCTCCTGATGAAGGAGAGATGGGGGGGGGGGCTTACAGGGATAGGCACTTATATCAAACTTTTCTAGATTCATTACCTTGCCCTGGGTAGACTATTTATTTGAGAGATGTTCTTGAAAAAGCTGTCTACTTATTTATTGTTTATTATTGACTACAATGCCGTGGTAATTTTATGTTGCAACAAACCGAGATACTCAGATCTTCCATCCATATCATACCACTTTTACTCAGTGAGGTAAGAAAAGTAATTTTTTTCATTTCAGATGCCAATGAATGGCAGAAACAACAATCAGTTGGTCTTGCTGCCCAAGGGATTGAACCAAGAAGTGTAAGAATCAAAATCAAGGATTTTTTCATTTCACATCTGTCAATTCTGCAATCTACAACTGTACAATATCTCACTCCTACTTGTTGTATTGTAGTTTGCATTTTGCATGTTGTTGTTTCAGAAGAAGAAAGGTCTTCCTGTTTATAAATTGGAGCTAGCTGTTGCATGTCTTTCATCTTTGTCTCTCATTTCTTTCCTTTAGACAAATATAAGATTACAACACTAAAGTCTTGCAATGAATTTAAAAGGGGACAAGCTTCAGAAAAATTACCTTAGATTTAATATTTAAAGACATCCCGTTACATCTACTGTAACAAAAAATCAACAACTGCAGTGTGGTTTAGGATTTATGGACATAAACATGACATAATTTATAAAAATTTTAAGAAATTCAATGGAAAAGGTATCATAAAATGTGTTGAAAGACAAAATATTACACAAAAGAAATGGAATAACAGAAAGGTCAAGCACACTTTATTTGACTTTTCACTGGTACTCTTGTTAAGGGCAGCAAAATTTGTGACAGTAGGAGATTGTGAGTTAAATTATTGAATAGGAAACTAACACTGAATCTGAACCCCAGAAAAATTTTTCCCATGCTTGGAATAGCACCATACAGTATATTAAGACAGCCTGATAAGTTTGTTAGGGTATATTTTGGTTTGATGCAGTAATATTTTCATAAGACAGGAGGTATCTGATGTCATAAAATTGCTTAGGTTAGTTTTCTACTTCCCCATCTTTCTCATATAATAAATTACATAGCATGTTTTCAATGTTGACATGTTTGATGTTTTTATTCCAAAGGTTTTAGTTGTTCAACCAAAGGATTGGAAAAGAATTCAAGATAACTTAAGTCATTACAACCGTGAGGCAGAATTAGCAAAGCAAAAGGCTGCAGAAAGAGAAAGTTTACATGAAACTTCAAAAAATCTTGTAAAACATTGGGAAAATACAAATGAGGTATGTTGAGGTAGAAAGAAGATTTTATGTTTATTAAAAATGTAAAAACCATCATAAACCCTAGCAAGTACAGTACATTCCTGATTATCCAAACCTCAACTATCTGAACCTCAATTTTCCGAAACACAAAAATTTCTTAATAACCCTTCTGTTTTATTCAAATTGATTTTAGATGAACCAAATGTAAGCCCCACTACTTTGAATCTTTGTCCAATATAATTACTGTATTATTTTAGCAATTATATTAAATCATTTTATCTTTCATTTGTAACATGTTTTCAGTTTTAATGTAGCTACTTTGCATCAAAAAATTTCTACTAATGTCATCTTCAATCCATTTGAGCAATTATTGAGCAAAGGAGTACCTGTGGGTGGAAACAATAAACTTGAAAGGAAGGTTAGCAAGTGAAACTGTCGTCCTCGATTATCCGAATTTTTGGCTTATACCAATGACCCTCCATAAAATTGAGTAAAAGCTGTTTGGATGATCAAGAAGGTACTGTACTTTATTGTAGCAATGATTTTACCTGTGTCAAGCATATAACAAAGGATCCAATTCGAATAACGGAATTTTTAAGAATTTTGCACCTGCTTGCGTAAATAAGAGGGAATTTTTGCCACCAATACTGCTAGATATAGATTAATGATTTTGGTGATGAATTTATAATGATGACTTGGAATTTGAGAACAACAGGATGATAATGCAGCATAAATTGAACATATCTGGATTTGATTTCTTAATTTTTGACCTTTTATATTTCACAGGGAATAAGGCTAAAGAAACTGCAGGCAAGAAAACTGAGAGAGGAGAAAGAAGAGGTGAGCTAAGAAGAAATACTTATATCTATTGAAAATTGCAAATGTCATTTGGCACTAATGATTGCTCTTATACACAACTCCATTTTGAATTGGACAAAATAAAGTTAATTCTAATTGAAGACGACTATCCTGACGACGTTGTTTCAGATTGTTGTCGCAAGAAAAAAGTATAGTCCACAAAAGTGCCCCAAAAGATGCCTTTGACAGGCGATGCCTTGTTGCGATTCGAAAATCTAGTAAGAAAGGTCATTACTAATTGTTTCATTGCTGCCACATTGGAAAGTTATACCATCAATTCACAATGATTCACCACGCAAAAGCTTGGTCATTTGTGAATTCTCGCGCCGATTTGATGCCAGCTACGTAGGTAGCAGTTTCTCGAGATTAGCAGATAGGATTAAACAGTGTGTCCCTTCCAATATCCGTCAGCACTATTTTCGGCAAAAGGAGTAATAGAATAGCGAAACTAGGTTGCCATTGTGTTTAAAACCCCAGACAGCCATCGCGACATGGCAAGAAGAACGGAAACGAACTCTTTCTGTCTACACTGAACCATTTTTTGGCATGTAGCATTGTGAAGTATGCAATGAAAAATACCAACACCAATCACCAGCACACCAATCACAACCAACACCAATTCAAATCACTGGACCCAGCGAGATAATGAATTAGTCGTAGAGACCAAGTGGGAAAAGGAACTTTTACTTTGGAAAATGTTTTGCACACTCTTGGTTATCAAGTAAATTTTGTCATGTGACAGAATTATTGATAAGTCTCGTTTGCAGTTTGTAGTGTGAAGAGTTTGTTTTCTTTCTCGAAAATTTTGTCTCCTGATCTCTGGGATATGCGAACTACGTATATGGAATCATTCTGGCATAGATCATAGATCATCGATCATAGAAAAGTCATAGATCACCGAACTTTTGAATGTACGCAATCCCTTTGAATTAGAGGAACATTCAGATTTCTAAAAGCGAACCGTGGATTAGGCCCTGGCCAAATGAGCTGAACATTATACTAAACATTTTCTAAACCTTGTTCAACCACCGAGCAAATTTTGTTCACCAAATATTTCGACTCAAACATTTAATGAACAATGTTCATTGACTGAACAAGGTGGCCAAATGAAATTGATTTTTTACTGAACATCAATTTTGGACGATGTTCAGTGGAATTTTCAGTTCATTTGTCCAAGGCCTTACATAAAATCAAGAAACTTCGTAATTTTCCTTTTTGCTTGAATTTCAAATCGCAAGGAAACATTGCTTATCCAAAGCATTTTCAAGTAAACAGTTTTGCGGACACAAATTTTTACCTGTCAAAAAACTTGCGATCTAACATGCCTTGAATAAGTAACGTGTCCAATTGCCTGGGTGATGTTTCAAGATGCCTTGAGTAGGTAGTGTGTCCTTGTGAAATAAAAGCAAGGTAAACAATCACTAGTCTGGTTCTTCAGTTGTTAGCAACTATCAATGCTAAAGCTAAGACTTGAATAACAATTTTGAAGGAAGAGAGAAAGAAAATTGACATCGAAGAAGCAAAATTGCAAGCTGAAAAACGAAAAGAAGCAATTGAAAGAGCAAAGACTTTGCAGTATTATCAGACAGACAGAGTCAAAGAATTTCATGTAAGTATTGATTTAAAAATTTTTTAACAGTTACAATTAGAAGCTTCAAGCTGATCTGAGAATGAAAATCTAGAGAGAAGAGCATAACGGGAAGCTAGCTTTGGACTAGATAGCTTTGGGCTGTATGATTTGGAGAGTTGCTTGGCGATTTAAATTATGTCTATAGCTCAGTGGAAGCTTCGTTGGCTCTCTGGTAATGCAGTCCTGAGGTGAAAATCCCATCTATTGTCGTACGCTACTTGTGGAAAAATCAAGTCTATAGAAAAGAGTATATCTTAAGATGTAGCAGTTATATGACAGTACAATTTTTGCAAGAAATTGAACACTCTCATCGAGTATGCACAAGAGAACTATGGTTCCATAAATATTCTGTCCAACCAGCACAATTTAAAAGGTTGTCAATAGATTTGTGTCTCTGTCTTCCTATGTAGATTAGTTATATTACTTAAGATACCATGTGAAATGAGTTGATTCGCTCATAAACCAATAGCCTGCAAAGGTAAACAGTTTCAATTTGCTTTCAACGAAGCAACATTTTTGACATTGTCCCTTAATATTGTTACCGTAATCTCTAGGGTGCCTTGCTGCTGACAGAAGTTTTGAAAGAAAGAGATGCACAAGTTGAATTGAAAAAGAAGAAGAAAAACTGGGAAGCAGAGCAAGATGAACACTTACATAAATTGAAACAAAGGGTAGGTAAAAATTTCAGGTTTAAATTCAAGCGAAATTATGCCGCATTGGTACTCCCTGTACATGTATTTGTCGCAATTCGTTTTATTTTTTGTTCTACTGTGGCTTTAGCATGTTTGTTGCAGAAATTTTGATCATAGGCTATTTTTGATTGTATATCTGCACGTTAACGTTTTATATCTGGAGATTACAGTAACTGCTCGAGATTAGACCAGTCTAAATAAAACTGGTATATGTATGGCAGCGTCAAAGAAGTATTAAATTGTTATTACAGCAAATAGAAGAGCAGATTAAACATGAACAAGAAAAAGCACAGAAACGCTTCCAGCGTAAAAGAGCAGCAGCAGAATTTCAGCTCTTGCAGTAAGTTGATATATATTATTTTCAAGCTTTCGCTTTCCTTACACTGCATAAAATTCCATTGTGATTCTTCCGTGTATTGCCTGTAATTTTGACGGTATCTGTGATATGCCTTCTAGCCTACTGGAGGGTGATTGGCTGAAATTTACTAAGTTTTGGAGACAAAATGTACTACCACCAGACCATATTTAATGGAATCTCTCTGACTTTTCTGTAATATTCCGTGTTTCATGGTGAGAGGGAGTCCACATCAAAGACACAACTGTCCATGATTGCTGCATACGTGAACTGAATATAATAATTGCATAGGAAGTATTTACAAACACTGACAGGAAGACTTTTACACAATGGTCACACGGTACAAAGTACACACAAACATCACATGACACACACATAATGAATATGACAATATTACACTCTCAACTTTTTTCAAATGAAAATGCATAAACAAAACGAAAGTCAATGCCTAAACGTGAGCTTTTAAAGACATTTCTCCACCTCTTTAAGTTAAGTTATACACAAAGAAGTTATTAATTATCTGAAAATTTCTTTAACTGCTTTACTCAATTGTTGTTTTATTTCTGACATCTAATGTCAGAGACATTTTTTCAAATTCCATAGTTTGATTTCGGTTTTCTAATTTTCAGCACATGAAGCAGAACTCCGTCTTTTGTTGTCACTGCTTTTACTTTTTACATAATGTGCATGAGAATGCACTTACCAAGCTCAAACAAAATAATAATTTATGTCCTCCATAAAGCTTTGCACTCACCGATAATGTTTTATTTTATGAAGAGTTCAAGATCATATTAATGAGGCCTTAAAAATCAAAGATGAAGATGTGAAAGAAGGAAAAACATCAAAGAACAAGTTGTAAGTCGGTGTTTTTTAAATTCTGCAATTTACTAAAAATGTATCTATTCTTGAATGTGCATCTGACGTCTTTGTGGAACTTGAAGTCCTCATTTTATTATTTTTGCATGGTCCAAAGATCTTTAACCTAGAGTATTCTAATTTAGTGGATGCTAATTGAAGGTTGAATTCTCGTCACATTATTTCTTTTATATCGCTTACTTTCTTTGTTACTAAGGCGTCCTTTTCAGACTACTTTGTATTT
The DNA here is from genome assembly GCA_014526335.1 of Chrysaora quinquecirrha. Classification (NCBI taxonomy): domain Eukaryota; kingdom Metazoa; phylum Cnidaria; class Scyphozoa; order Semaeostomeae; family Pelagiidae; genus Chrysaora; species Chrysaora quinquecirrha. Next base: position 845,654 of record JACTAT010000030.1, on the reverse strand, counting down.
GAAGATTGACCTGTCACTGCTTCATCACCACTACCCTCTTCAAAAACATGTCTGCAGACTTTCCGTATGTGCTTTTATTCATCTCAAGTAGTTTCTAAAATAGTAGAACAATTTTACCATAATGTAGGCTTAAGTTTTTCTTATAAAGGTCGTAAAAAGGTTGCATATGCAGATAATTTGGGAAACGCAATGCTGAAATCTCGATATGTTAATTCAAAATGCTAGCAAATTAGATCATAATTTATGGTTTGTGGAGCACAATTGTTTTCTCCAGCAATTGTTTACAGCCTGATTCTGCTATCTCTTGACTAAGAAGTTTCAATCTCTAGAATTCGAAAGGATCAGCTTTATTAAGTACAGCTTTCGAACTCCGATGCTCGAGAGAAATGCTAGCTCTCTTTCTTAAGAGTACATCCAGTCTTTATAGCATGTACACTGACAATGTATAAGTGTTGCCGTTACTAAACTTTTGCATTTGTCCCATACAAAGAGTTCATTTTCTACTACAGGAAATGTATGAAGCGGCTAAAGCAGCAATAAAAAATCAGAGGCGAGCAGTAAGTACAAATTTATAAGTTTAAATACTTTTTAAAGACAGCATGACAATATGTTTTTTAACGTAATACTTTTTTGCATCAAATGTATTTCAGCGTGACGCTGTTTATAAAGAGCTGGTACACGCGCTCAGCTGTAAAAAGAGCTGCGAACAAAAAAAGATACTTCAAGTTTTCATCTATTCAAGTCTGCATGGATTATTTTGTCTGCGTCGATTCCAACCTTGCAGCGTCTGTTCCTTAAGCCTCTGATACACATAGCTAATGCTTGAAAGACTTCCAAAATAAAAACTAACAGGGTAAATAAATCATGAGCTTATGTTGAGTTATTAATTACTGTTTGTTTCAGGACAAAGTCAATTTAATGCAAACTTATAAGAAGGACATGCAACTTAAAGAGGTAACACTTTCTTCTGTTCCTAACAAATTTTTTTCATTAGTTCTTTCAGAATTGCCAAAGAGCACTGGTAACATGTTAATGAAAAATTTAAAAATTAGACGATTAATATCTTTGAACCTTTAGTTGAATTGACGTAAACGCTTAATAGACATAAGACGGTGAACGGTTTTCCATGAAATATAAAAACTTAGGAGATTGGCCGAAGCAATTATTTGTTGAAAAGTATATATTCTTGTGCGTTTTTGTCTTGTAACATTTGAAATAATCATTTTAGCTGCATGAAGAGGAACAAAAACAAAAAAATAAAGAGGAAGATGAAGAAATAATTAGATTCGTGGATGCCAAAAAGGTACATATAAAACATAAGATAATTTTTATACTGCACTGTTTCTCTACTAAAGGGTAAACATTATAGTATAGTTAAGATACAGTAGTTGAGGTATAGAAAAGATATACTACAGCAGTAGTAAAAATACACTGCTTAAGATATATTACTAAAGATACATTACTGATGTATTAAGGATAAACTACTTAACAAAGATGCCTGTTGGGGAAGATGCCTGTATAGAAAAGTATAGAAATGATGCCTGTTGGGAAAGTACTCACATAAATACAATATAGTTTCAAATCCTGCATTTTTTGAAAGAGCTATACCTGTTCGGAATGGATATCAACACAGATGGGTTATGAGTGCAGACATTACTGCAATTCAATATGTAACCACAGTAAAATTCATATCTAATATTAATATTAAAGAAAATCAATTAAAGATTTATAGATAAAAGATTTTGTTCTAGCAGTTATTCATACGAAGAAATAATATGTTCATTCACTGATATCCCTGAAAAATTTCAGGCAATGATTTTGTGCAATGGTACTTAGTTGTTTTGTTTTATTTTGTAGAAAATGATAAAAATGAGAAAGGCAAAAGAAACAGAACTTTTCCAGTATGTAAATATGTTTGTTTTAAGGACTCTTTATCATTATTTCATGTTCACTCTTTAAAACTGCTTATCTTTCACAACTGGTGTTTTTGCAGTGTGGTTTTGGTGGGTACAGAAAAATGCCAATATTTATTGTTCAGATGTTTAAGAGAAATTGCAACTTAATTTTGTCAAATTTTTTCTTTTTTGCTAAATTTCTCTTCCTAATTCAGAAAAGATATTTCCTTTACAATGCTTTTCATTTACACGCTTATCAAACAAAGCTGACTTTTGTAACTTGTAGGGCGTTTCAAGAGCATACTGAAAAAATGCGGCAGAAATTGCATGAGCAGATGATACAGAAAGTCGATGATGAAGATTCAAGAATTGCAAAGGCCGTTGAACAGCGGGAGAAAAAGAGATTAGTAAGTGCTACGGTTATGGTGTAGTTATCCATTCTACTATTCAACCACGGTGCTTTAACAGTAGGGTGTGTAATCAGGTGTTTGAGATTTGTCTTGTCTCGATTTCCAATTGGAAGTGCTGGTGGTTTTTATACAATTATACGTACGCTGTTAATACGACCTTTACTCAGCATATTCAGCTCGAATATTGCCGCAAAATTTGAATTCTATGCATTGTTCTCTTTGTGCCACGTAGGCTTAGGTCGCAATGAAATATGTTTTTAGAGCATTTTCCTGAGATTCAAATAGTCACTTGCATGCAATTTTCGTTTTCTAGAATGAAGAACAAGAAAAAGAAAAGCATAAACTGAGAACATTAGAGTCTATCAAAGATCATCGAATTAATACAGTAAGTTTCATTCAATGTTTTTCACAGATTTAATTATTCTAAGCAGTGCGAAGTTTCGAAATTGAAAGGAAGAAGCTACTATTTGCAACTTTGACATATAATCCACAGGAATTTTAGAAATCCCCAACGATTTTGTACATTTATTTTCATTCCATGTAACATTAAAAGATGTCTTTCAAAGATTAACATTTACTAAAATTGTTAACTTCTGAATTAGTGTACTCAACCTGCGAAGGATTGACCCAGTAACTGTCAGATTCATTCAGTCTAAATCGAAGAAGAGTTTGTTGGCATTTCATTAAACTGATTGAAGAAAAGAAAAGACAACTTAGATTACTGTTTGCTTTAAGCTTAAGAGCTTCTTGCGGCGAAGAGTTGAATAATATAGCGACGCAGAAACACCGCGCGGCGCAAGACAAGCAAGGCTTCTGCAGAGTATGATTTCTAATAAAGGATTCTTCACAAGGATTAAAGGATCAAGGATACCAGGATTCTTCAGAGTATGATTACAGAATATGATTTGTAGAAGCCTTGCTTGGCAAGGTGAAACACTAGTATTTGTAAAAACCATAGTTGTCTTTGGTTGTCTTGCGCTGCGCTGTGTTTCTGCTACACTATATTAAATTGATAACTGTCTTTCTTTTCCAAAGATGAAGCAAGCCGAAATGGAAAGAAATGAGCAAAGAAAGAAAGACAAAGATATTCTTAAAGCTCGTATCAATGAAGACAAAATGGTAATTTTCTATGATGTCAATTGCTTAGCCTCTCTCGCTTTACACCACATATTAAGAAACTGTGTTTGTCGTATTGGGCGAAATATCATTACAATATTATAATGTTTGACGGTTCGCACAGCTGCGATTAGCGTTGTGCTATTCAATGAACCCTCTGTGCATTGCACAGAAACTCAAACAGTATAGCGAAGATAGCTGTTAGAGTATGCCTATCAAAGAATATAGCACTTATCTTGAGATCAAGAAGTTGTGCTAGATACTTAACGTTTTTTCGATTTTCAAGTATTTATCAGTCAAACAATTATTTTACTATGATTGTCATCATTTATCAACTTCTGTGACTCAAAAATGATACATTTGGGGCTACTGTGTGAGGATAAGTGCATTAAAAAAGTTTCTGAGAGAAACTGTGCTTTTAGAGAGTTAAGAAACTGCGCAAAAATTTCCGTAAAAGTCATGCCGAAAATTAAAAAACATACTTCAGATTTCAGAAGAAAATCTGGTGAAAGAGTGTAATGGTAAAAAATAATACATTTGTGAAGATCTGGCATAATTTGATAATGATTTATTACAATTGTTTTTTAAACAAGAAACCCCTTTTCAAATATTTCTTAATTCCTTCTCTGAATTATTCTATGTTTGTAATTTTGTAGTATCAATTGAGCATGGAAAAGAAGAGAGAGAAGGAAAAGGAGAAAGCAGCTTCTGTTCAAAACTTTCTCGTTGACCAAATGGTATGAAATTTAATTGCGATATTTATGGTTTCTGCTTCGATGTCAATACTGAGCAGGACGAGAATCAGTAAATTGCTCAGAATAAAGTGTAAAAATCTTGATATTGATTAGTAAATTGAGGGCGTATCATAAGAAAACCGAAAACTTGTGTGAGTAGGACCAGCATTTTCGTAGCCTTTGCTTTGCTAGACGATAATTTAATCCCCCTTCTCCCTTGGATCAATTGAAATGGAATCAATTGAAACAATCCCACCCCAACTGATCAACATTGAGCAGGAGGGGGGGCAAAATGCGAAAGCAGTACAAACATTAACGAAAACTTCAGTTTGTTTCCTAATTTGTGTCCAGGGTTGTAGAACATGTCATTGATCAATTGTTTGATTGGTTTTAAGTGAGTTTCTTAGAATTTGCAATTTCAGCTGTCAAATGTTTCTTGTATACTCAACCATTTCAACGAATTCTTTTTCATGAGTATTTGGTAATTCTTCCCAGGATGTAAAGGGTAAAAGATCTACAGAGCAGTTGAAAGATCAGCTGGAGTATGACATAAAAAATCTCGATCTTCTGGTCCAAGAAGAAGAACGGTTTCAAGAATATGCAAAGAAAGTTATAGCAGACGCTAAAGCCAATGATCGAAACCCTTTTCCTTTGGTAAAGGCAGCTTCAGCTGGACCAGGAGGTGGCAGAGGCCCGAAATTTGAAGGGAAAGGTGGACTTAGGCCTAGCTACCCTGTAGCAGATGCGACCGGTGTGCAATTACCATTTTACAGGAAAGATTTAGAAACTCATAACAAAGCATATGGACACGTTGGACGATCTGGCAAGAGGATAGGATTTACTTGGTAAATTTAATCAATTCATCCAATATAGCTAATGGTGCAATTGTAAATATTTTCTGTTGTAAACAAAGTTTTGCAGTGTGTATATCTCTCTTTGAAATGCAATGGTTGTTGCTTCAATTCTTGCTTTGTACACAATTCTCGTCTTAATACCATATGAACATTGATTTATTAATGATAACATTTTATATTCATTTAATAGTGATGTTGACTAAAGCACTTTGTGAGATAACATTGATTCAACAGGCACCTTGTTTCTGAACATCATCTCGCAAAATTAGATACAAACGTAATGGCAACATCAGAGACCCAGCAAGTGCTCTAAGAAGCTGACTTTTTCTTGCGTGAATTTGTTCCAAAGGGGATTGGTTTATATATTCTCCTGGGATAAAGAATAGTTCAAAACATTTACCGCACCCGACCGGCGCTAGTAGAAGCTGCAGGAAAATATTTGTGAAGAAGAACTACATACTGTATCACCTTCTAGCCACATTTATTCATTTCTCTTCAGAACATTAAGTATATAGACCAAAGAGACCTTGACCCTTGTTGCAATGCTGCCACGGCTTGGGCTGTAATGATAGCTCAAGTAAAAGTGGAAAAGCGCAAAGTAGACTTGAAATTCCTTGGTAGCATTGATAGATTAGTAACAATACTGCAAAAACAGACCAAATTGCGCTTGGGTAGATCTTTATTCGATGTTTATGTTTATTAAATTTATTCGGATTTCATATTGTGATAGGGGATTGATATTGTTACCCCCTTCTTGCGGTGCACATTTGTGCAAAGAAATTCCTTGTAGTAGATTTGCAAAAGTGAAGCACTTTCGTGCATTCAAATTTGGCGACTATAAATGTTCACCACGCATTCAGCTCTTGTCATTCGATCTGAACACGATCTGTGAACATGGGACTGCTGGGCAGTCCGATTACTGTCCCAACCGCTCTCTGCTTTGCTTAGTTTGTCTAGTGGCACAGTGGACCGGTTATATCTGCAAGGAGATTGTTTTTGTTGTGTCGTGTTGGTCTGCGGAAAAAGGTCGTTTATTCGTCGACCCCCCAGAAGCGATGGGCAAACGCTGAGGGACCTTCATTTGCCTTGCCAACCAGAATCAGCCAGGGCGAGCAGCATGCTGCCCCGCTGCTCCACTGCTACTCCGCTGCTCCGCTGCCCAACTTTTGTTTTGGACAACCTCGTATTGTTTTGGACAACCTCGTATTTGAACAAACAACAAACACAACAAACAAGGAGCCGGCAGACCCTCGATGGCTCAGGCACGAATATGAAATACACACACATACCTATACACGCCCAAGCACACCCATATTCGTTCCATCTGCCTCGTATTGATAGTGAGGTGAGTAATGGAATGAAACAAAACGTAGAGGTCGGGGGGACATAATTTACGTCGACGTGTGCAACACATAGTATACACAGGTATCTATAGGGATTAAGGGAGATGAAATTCATGTGGATGATGTGGACATGTGGACCAGATACTTACACACACATAGAGAGATACAGGGAGATGAAATGATGTGGACGTGTGGAACAGATATATACACACACATAGAGAGATACAGGGAGATGAAATTCATGTGGACGATGTGGACGTGTGGACCAGATATATACACACATATAGAGAGATAGAGGGAGTCGAAATTCATGTGGACGATGTGGACGTGTGGACCAGATATATACACACACATAGAGAGATACAGGGAGATGAAATTCTTGTGGACGATGTGGACGTGTGGACCAGATATATACACATATATAGAGAGATAGAGGGAGTCGAAATTCTTGTGGACGATGTGGACGTGTGGACCAGACATATACACACACATAGAGAGATACAGAGAGATGAAATTCTTGTGGACGATGTGGACGTGTGGACGATATATATATACACACATATAGAGAGATACAGGGAGATGAAATTCTTGTGGACGATGTGGACGTGTGGACCAGATATAATCACATATATAGAGAGATAGAGGGAGTCGAAATTCTTGTGGACGATGTGGACGTGTGGACCAGACATATACACACACATAGAGAGATACAGGGAGATGAAATTCTTGTGGACGATGTGGACGTGTGGACCAGATATATACACACACATATAGACAGATAGAGGGAGTCGAAATTCATGTGGACGATGTGGACGTGTGGACCAGATTTATACACACACATATAGAGAGATAGAGGGAGTCGAAATTCATGTGGACGATGTGGACGTGTGGACCAGGTATATACACACATATATAGAGTGATAGAGGGAGTCGAAATTTATGTGGACGATGTGGACGTGTGGACGAGGTATATACACACACATATGGAGAGATAGAGGGAGTCGAAATTCATGTGGACGATGTGGACGTGTGGACCAGATATATACACACACATATAGAGAGATAGAGGGAGTCGAAATTCATGTGGACGATGTGGACGTGTGGACCAGGTATATACACACATATATAGAGTGATAGAGGGAGTCGAAATTCATGTGGACGATGTGGACGTGTGGACGAGGTATATACACACACATATAGACAGATAGAGGGAGTCGAAATTCATGTGGACGATGTGGACGTGTGGACGAGGTATATACACACATATATAGAGAGATAGAGGGAGTCGAAATTCATGTGGACGATGTGGACGTGTGGACGAGGTATATACACACACATATAGAGAGATGGAGGTAGTCGAAATTCATGTGGACGATGTGGACGTGTGGACCAGGTATATACACACATATATAGAGAGATAGAGGGAGTCGAAATTCATGTGGACGATGTGGACGTGTGGACCAGATATATATACACACATATAGAGAGATAGAGGGAGTCGAAATTCATGTGGACGATGTGGACGTGTGGACCAGATATATACACACATATATAGAGAGATAGATGGAGTCGAAATTCATGTGGACGATGTGGGTGAGGTGGGCCCAACCAAATCATCAGCTTAGTTTAGGCCTATAGGACGCAATAAATGCAATTTTTGACCGTATGGTTTCCCTCCTGAGGCCAAGGTAAGCAATTCATTTGTAATGTAGCGGAATAATATGATTAGACGAAGAGCGCTCTTTTTCTGAGATCCAACCCAGGTGAGTAGCTTCGTTTCTCCCCTCCTGTGGGGATTAGTGAAAGTTTTATGTTTATACCTAATTTCAGCCTGTATGAACACCGCAAACGTTATGCAGGACTTGTGTCTTCAAGGAAAAACTTCTGAAAAGCTCAAGGGTGACAGTTTTTTGAGATGATTCCCACATAATCATTACACAATGCACTACACCTTTTCAACTAAGAGCCTCGTTTCCAAAATAATTGAAAATCGCCTCACAGAAACATTTCGACTTAAGATTCGAATTCAGCACCTTTGTTTTAGTATTGAGGCAAATTTTTACGCCTCTAGTTCTTACAATGTTGATTTTATAGCAATTAAAATTTTGAACATTTGTAAGGGATTTGACGGTGAAAAATGATTGAGGGTGCTAAGTTTCACCCCGAGCCATTTTTCACGGTCAAATCCTTTTATAAATTTTCGTTCTTTTAATAACTTTAAAATTGACATCGTAAGGACTAGACGTAAAACATTCAGTCAACACTATAATGAAGGTGCTGAATCTGATTCTGGGTTCAAAATTTTCGTACAAACAAATTTTCGTAAATTTTGAAAACGAGGCTCTTAATTGAAAAGGTGTCTATGATGCCGAATTTCTAAATTGTAATAGTTTCTTAATGTTCTTTTCATTTCTTGTTTCATAGTGATAAGTATGTTCAAAATCTTAAAATAAAAGTTGATTTAAAAGGTATCCCATTACACTTTGATATAAAGTTTAGTGCACGTGTTGCACTTGGATACAATGTTTAAGCAAATAAAGTATACAGTACACAGATTATTTTATAAGCAACTTCGCTCAGCCCTAGTTCTAAAAGTTGCTTATTTTAAGCATTTTATTTTCACTTTTAATAGCAAAAGTTGCTTAATAGTTGTTTAATTTTAACTGTATCTTTTGGCCCTAAGAATAGTATAAAGGCTAGAAAAACAGCAAAATCTAACATTGCACATAAAATATAAAATGACTGGAATTATTTCTCCCTGCTGATATTGTTTCCATTTGAGGTTATTAAATAAACTAAAATGAGTCGAAAAATTTTCAAATAAAGATTGATTTAATAGTCATCCCTTACACCTGGATACAAAGTTTAGCTCTACAATCCTCGCCAAAAGGCTGGGACACTTCGAACTTTTGTAAAATTCTCGCTCTAAAGACGCATACCCCCTCCCCCGACTCAATGTTGGTGAAATCGATGTTGACAGTGGTCCCAACATTGAGTCGGGGGAGGGGGTCTTATTACCCAAATATGTTGTAATGGGACGGGGTTTTAAGGTAAAACATACTTATAACATACTGTCCCCAATATTTTGACGAGGATTGTCTGAGCAAGAGCAGAAATCTAAAATTGTGTTTTTCTCAAGAATGGAAAGACTCAAAAGGCTCAAGTGATGTTTATTGTAAATAGGAGGAATGACTTTATATTTTGGGGGCTTTGGGGGTCAGGGCCAAAATTTTGCAAAATGTGAAAATTCATTGAAAAGTGAAGGAATCCTTTGAAAAGGCCGTAATTCACTTTCCAACATCGCAAAATCATAAGAGGCAACGGTACACATTTTCAGCTGCAGAAGCAATACCTTTATCATTCAAATGCATCTTTAGAACCGTTCTGTAGACCACAATTCAAGCGATGCGTCTGCCGCTGCGGAGGAGAGAGCTTGAAATCTAAGAAACTGACAGTTCTCCATCATTTTCTACCGCATAAAAGTGGAATAACTCAAGTCCAAATAATTTTCCCATACTTCTCGCTATCCGACAATACATTTCTGGGGTATTTCATGTTATAAAATAATTTTCCCTTTTGTCATTCCTTCTGAGTTCGTTTTCTGACAGTTCTCCACTCTCTGTAGTAAGTAAACAATACAGCTGGTGAAAACCTATCTTTAAAAACAGGTGGAGAACTGTGAGAAATATACTTTGCCATGCATTGGCAGTCGAACTCTGTTGAAAATCTTAAAGTAGACATGAAATAATACAGAATTACAAAGTTACAAGTGCAGTCTTTCAAGCAACGAGGAGATATTTACATTTGAAGATGGAGAACTGTGGGGAGAACTGTGTGGAGAACTGTAGAACTTGGCATCCCGCTTGGTTGCTCCTTATTCAATTTCGCAGTCCATCAAATAACAATGCCAATTATGCTTACTTTAGCATTCTTCCGTTCTCTGTTGTGAAGATCAACAACACTTGAAAGCAAGTACATCATGCCTGCATAATTCGTTTCATTTTCTGAATTTCGTAATAATTCACTGCTAAACAGTGGAGTCAGTTTATGAGCTTTGATGAAAAGTTTTCAGTTTATAGTTAGATTCGTCTCGAGACAACATAATGCAGACTGTTTTATGTAAATTTACAACCCTCCCGTTACTGTTTATAACAGAATTTCTGACCTTCTGTTTTGCTGTGATTACTCAAAATTCAGACAATCCTCGCCAAAAGGCTGGGACACTTCGAACTTTTGTAAAATTCTCGCTCTAAAGACGCATACCCCCTCCCCGACTCAATGTTGGTGAAATCGATGTTGACAGTGGTCCCAACATTGAGTCGGGGGAGGGGGTCTTATTACCCAAATATGTTGTAATGGGACGGGGTTTTAAGGTAAAACATACTTATAACATACTGTCCCCAATATTTTTGACGAGGATTGTCTGAGCAAGAGCAGAAATCTAAAATTGTGTTTTTCTCAAGAATGGAAAGACTCAAAAGGCTCAAGTGATGTTTATTGTAAATAGGAGGAATGACTTTATATTTTGGGGGGCTTTGGGGGGTCAGGGCCAAAATTTTGCAAAATGTGAAAATTCATTGAAAAGTGAAGGAATCCTTTGAAAAAGGCCGTAATTCACTTTCCAACATCGCAAAATCATAAGAGGCAACGGTACACATTTTTCAGCTGCAGAAGCAATACCTTTATCATTCAAATGCATCTTTAGAACCGTTCTGTAGACCACAATTCAAGCGATGCGTCTGCCGCTGCGGAGGAGAGAGCTTGACATCTAAGAAACTGACAGTTCTCCATCATTTTCTACCGCATAAAAGTGGAATAACTCAAGTCCAAATAATTTTCCCATACTTCTCGCTATCCGACAATACATTTCTGGGGTATTTCATGTTATAAAATAATTTTCCCTTTTGTCATTCCTTCTGAGTTCGTTTTCTGACAGTTCTCCACTCTCTGTAGTAAGTAAACAATACAGCTGGTGAAAACCTATCTTTAAAAACAGGTGGAGAACTGTGAGAAATATACTTTGCCATGCATTGGCAGTCGAACTCTGTTGAAAATCTTAAAGTAGACATGAAATAATACAGAATTACAAAGTTACAAGTGCAGTCTTTCAAGCAACGAGGAGATATTTACATTTGAAGATGGAGAACTGTGGGGAGAACTGTGTGGAGAACTGTAGAACTTGGCATCCCGCTTGGTTGCTCCTTATTCAATTTCGCAGTCCATCAAATAACAATGCCAATTATGCTTACTTTAGCATTCTTCCGTTCTCTGTTGTGAAGATCAACAACACTTGAAAGCAAGTACATCATGCCTGCATAATTCGTTTCATTTTCTGAATTTCGTAATAATTCACTGCTAAACAGTGGAGTCAGTTTATGAGCTTTGATGAAAAGTTTTCAGTTTATAGTTAGATTCGTCTCGAGACAACATAATGCAGACTGTTTTATGTAAATTTACAACCCTCCCGTTACTGTTTATAACAGAATTTCTGACCTTCTGTTTTGCTGTGATTACTCAAAATTCAGACAATCCTCGCCAAAAGGCTGGGACACTTCGAACTTTTGTAAAATTCTCGCTCTAAAGACGCATACCCCCTCCCCCGACTCAATGTTGGTGAAATCGATGTTGACAGTGGTCCCAACATTGAGTCGGGGAGGGGGTCTTATTACCCAAATATGTTGTAATGGGACGGGGTTTTAAGGTAAAACATACTTATAACATACTGTCCCCAATATTTTGACGAGGATTGTCTGAGCAAGAGCAGAAATCTAAAATTGTGTTTTTCTCAAGAATGGAAAGACTCAAAAGGCTCAAGTGATGTTTATTGTAAATAGGAGGAATGACTTTATATTTTGGGGGCTTTGGGGGTCAGGGCCAAAATTTTGCAAAATGTGAAAATTCATTGAAAAGTGAAGGAATCCTTTGAAAAGGCCGTAATTCACTTTCCAACATCGCAAAATCATAAGAGGCAACGGTACACATTTTTCAGCTGCAGAAGCAATACCTTTATCATTCAAATGCATCTTTAGAACCGTTCTGTAGACCACAATTCAAGCGATGCGTCTGCCGCTGCGGAGGAGAGAGCTTGAAATCTAAGAAACTGACAGTTCTCCATCATTTTCTACCGCATAAAAGTGGAATAACTCAAGTCCAAATAATTTTCCCATACTTCTCGCTATCCGACAATACATTTCTGGGGTATTTCATGTTATAAAATAATTTTCCTTTTGTCATTCCTTCTGAGTTCGTTTTCTGACAGTTCTCCACTCTCTGTAGTAAGTAAACAATACAGCTGGTGAAAACCTATCTTTAAAAACAGGTGGAGAACTGTGAGAAATATACTTTGCCATGCATTGGCAGTCGAACTCTGTTGAAAATCTTAAAGTAGACATGAAATAATACAGAATTACAAAGTTACAAGTGCAGTCTTTCAAGCAACGAGGAGATATTTACATTTGAAGATGGAGAACTGTGGGGAGAACTGTGTGGAGAACTGTAGAACTTGGCATCCCGCTTGGTTGCTCCTTATTCAATTTCGCAGTCCATCAAATAACAATGCCAATTATGCTTACTTTAGCATTCTTCCGTTCTCTGTTGTGAAGATCAACAACACTTGAAAGCAAGTACATCATGCCTGCATAATTCGTTTCATTTTCTGAATTTCGTAATAATTCACTGCTAAACAGTGGAGTCAGTTTATGAGCTTTGATGAAAAGTTTTCAGTTTATAGTTAGATTCGTCTCGAGACAACATAATGCAGACTGTTTTATGTAAATTTACAACCCTCCCGTTACTGTTTATAACAGAATTTCTGACCTTCTGTTTTGCTGTGATTACTCAAAATTCAGACAGTCTGAGCAAGAGCAGAAATCTAAAATTGTGTTTTTCTCAAGAATGGAAAGACTCAAAAGGCTCAAGTGATGTTTATTGTAAATAGGAGGAATGACTTTATATTTTGGGGGGCTTTGGGGGGTCAGGGCCAAAATTTTGCAAAATGTGAAAATTCATTGAAAAGTGAAGGAATCCTTTGAAAAAGGCCGTAATTCACTTTCCAACATCGCAAAATCATAAGAGGCAACGGTACACATTTTTCAGCTGCAGAAGCAATACCTTTATCATTCAAATGCATCTTTAGAACCGTTCTGTAGACCACAATTCAAGCGATGCGTCTGCCGCTGCGGAGGAGAGAGCTTGACATCTAAGAAACTGACAGTTCTCCATCATTTTCTACCGCATAAAAGTGGAATAACTCAAGTCCAAATAATTTTCCCATACTTCTCGCTATCCGACAATACATTTCTGGGGTATTTCATGTTATAAAATAATTTTCCTTTTGTCATTCCTTCTGAGTTCGTTTTCTGACAGTTCTCCACTCTCTGTAGTAAGTAAACAATACAGCTGGTGAAAACCTATCTTTAAAAACAGGTGGAGAACTGTGAGAAATATACTTTGCCATGCATTGGCAGTCGAACTCTGTTGAAAATCTTAAAGTAGACATGAAATAATACAGAATTACAAAGTTACAAGTGCAGTCTTTCAAGCAACGAGGAGATATTTACATTTGAAGATGGAGAACTGTGGGGAGAACTGTGTGGAGAACTGTAGAACTTGGCATCCCGCTTGGTTGCTCCTTATTCAATTTCGCAGTCCATCAAATAACAATGCCAATTATGCTTACTTTAGCATTCTTCCGTTCTCTGTTGTGAAGATCAACAACACTTGAAAGCAAGTACATCATGCCTGCATAATTCGTTTCATTTTCTGAATTTCGTAATAATTCACTGCTAAACAGTGGAGTCAGTTTATGAGCTTTGATGAAAAGTTTTCAGTTTATAGTTAGATTCGTCTCGAGACAACATAATGCAGACTGTTTTATGTAAATTTACAACCCTCCCGTTACTGTTTATAACAGAATTTCTGACCTTCTGTTTTGCTGTGATTACTCAAAATTCAGACAATCCTCGCCAAAAGGCTGGGACACTTCGAACTTTTGTAAAATTCTCGCTCTAAAGACGCATACCCCCTCCCCCGACTCAATGTTGGTGAAATCGATGTTGACAGTGGTCCCAACATTGAGTCGGGGGAGGGGGTCTTATTACCCAAATATGTTGTAATGGGACGGGGTTTTAAGGTAAAACATACTTATAACATACTGTCCCCAATATTTTTGACGAGGATTGTCTGAGCAAGAGCAGAAATCTAAAATTGTGTTTTTCTCAAGAATGGAAAGACTCAAAAGGCTCAAGTGATGTTTATTGTAAATAGGAGGAATGACTTTATATTTTGGGGGGCTTTGGGGGTCAGGGCCAAAATTTTGCAAAATGTGAAAATTCATTGAAAAGTGAAGGAATCCTTTGAAAAAGGCCGTAATTCACTTTCCAACATCGCAAAATCATAAGAGGCAACGGTACACATTTTCAGCTGCAGAAGCAATACCTTTATCATTCAAATGCATCTTTAGAACCGTTCTGTAGACCACAATTCAAGCGATGCGTCTGCCGCTGCGGAGGAGAGAGCTTGAAATCTAAGAAACTGACAGTTCTCCATCATTTTCTACCGCATAAAAGTGGAATAACTCAAGTCCAAATAATTTTCCCATACTTCTCGCTATCCGACAATACATTTCTGGGGTATTTCATGTTATAAAATAATTTTCCTTTTGTCATTCCTTCTGAGTTCGTTTTCTGACAGTTCTCCACTCTCTGTAGTAAGTAAACAATACAGCTGGTGAAAACCTATCTTTAAAAACAGGTGGAGAACTGTGAGAAATATACTTTGCCATGCATTGGCAGTCGAACTCTGTTGAAAATCTTAAAGTAGACATGAAATAATACAGAATTACAAAGTTACAAGTGCAGTCTTTCAAGCAACGAGGAGATATTTACATTTGAAGATGGAGAACTGTGGGGAGAACTGTGTGGAGAACTGTAGAACTTGGCATCCCGCTTGGTTGCTCCTTATTCAATTTCGCAGTCCATCAAATAACAATGCCAATTATGCTTACTTTAGCATTCTTCCGTTCTCTGTTGTGAAGATCAACAACACTTGAAAGCAAGTACATCATGCCTGCATAATTCGTTTCATTTTCTGAATTTCGTAATAATTCACTGCTAAACAGTGGAGTCAGTTTATGAGCTTTGATGAAAAGTTTTCAGTTTATAGTTAGATTCGTCTCGAGACAACATAATGCAGACTGTTTTATGTAAATTTACAACCCTCCCGTTACTGTTTATAACAGAATTTCTGACCTTCTGTTTTGCTGTGATTACTCAAAATTCAGACAATCCTCGCCAAAAGGCTGGGACACTTCGAACTTTTGTAAAATTCTCGCTCTAAAGACGCATACCCCCTCCCCCGACTCAATGTTGGTGAAATCGATGTTGACAGTGGTCCCAACATTGAGTCGGGGGAGGGGGTCTTATTACCCAAATATGTTGTAATGGGACGGGGTTTTAAGGTAAAACATACTTATAACATACTGTCCCCAATATTTTTGACGAGGATTGTCTGAGCAAGAGCAGAAATCTAAAATTGTGTTTTTCTCAAGAATGGAAAGACTCAAAAGGCTCAAGTGATGTTTATTGTAAATAGGAGGAATGACTTTATATTTTGGGGGGCTTTGGGGGGTCAGGGCCAAAATTTTGCAAAATGTGAAAATTCATTGAAAAGTGAAGGAATCCTTTGAAAAAGGCCGTAATTCACTTTCCAACATCGCAAAATCATAAGAGGCAACGGTACACATTTTTCAGCTGCAGAAGCAATACCTTTATCATTCAAATGCATCTTTAGAACCGTTCTGTAGACCACAATTCAAGCGATGCGTCTGCCGCTGCGGAGGAGAGAGCTTGAAATCTAAGAAACTGACAGTTCTCCATCATTTTCTACCGCATAAAAGTGGAATAACTCAAGTCCAAATAATTTTCCCATACTTCTCGCTATCCGACAATACATTTCTGGGGGTATTTCATGTTATAAAATAATTTTCCTTTTGTCATTCCTTCTGAGTTCGTTTTCTGACAGTTCTCCACTCTCTGTAGTAAGTAAACAATACAGCTGGTGAAAACCTATCTTTAAAAACAGGTGGAGAACTGTGAGAAATATACTTTGCCATGCATTGGCAGTCGAACTCTGTTGAAAATCTTAAAGTAGACATGAAATAATACAGAATTACAAAGTTACAAGTGCAGTCTTTCAAGCAACGAGGAGATATTTACATTTGAAGATGGAGAACTGTGGGGAGAACTGTGTGGAGAACTGTAGAACTTGGCATCCCGCTTGGTTGCTCCTTATTCAATTTCGCAGTCCATCAAATAACAATGCCAATTATGCTTACTTTAGCATTCTTCCGTTCTCTGTTGTGAAGATCAACAACACTTGAAAGCAAGTACATCATGCCTGCATAATTCGTTTCATTTTCTGAATTTCGTAATAATTCACTGCTAAACAGTGGAGTCAGTTTATGAGCTTTGATGAAAAGTTTTCAGTTTATAGTTAGATTCGTCTCGAGACAACATAATGCAGACTGTTTTATGTAAATTTACAACCCTCCCGTTACTGTTTATAACAGAATTTCTGACCTTCTGTTTTGCTGTGATTACTCAAAATTCAGACAATCCTCGCCAAAAGGCTGGGACACTTCGAACTTTTGTAAAATTCTCGCTCTAAAGACGCATACCCCCTCCCCCGACTCAATGTTGGTGAAATCGATGTTGACAGTGGTCCCAACATTGAGTCGGGGGAGGGGGTCTTATTACCCAAATATGTTGTAATGGGACGGGGTGGGACGGGGTTTTTAAGGTAAAACATACTTATAACATACTGTCCCCAATATTTTGACGAGGATTGTCTGAGCAAGAGCAGAAATCTAAAATTGTGTTTTTCTCAAGAATGGAAAGACTCAAAAGGCTCAAGTGATGTTTATTGTAAATAGGAGGAATGACTTTATATTTTGGGGGCTTTGGGGGTCAGGGCCAAAATTTTGCAAAATGTGAAAATTCATTGAAAAGTGAAGGAATCCTTTGAAAAGGCCGTAATTCACTTTCCAACATCGCAAAATCATAAGAGGCAACGGTACACATTTTTCAGCTGCAGAAGCAATACCTTTATCATTCAAATGCATCTTTAGAACCGTTCTGTAGACCAC
Source organism: Chrysaora quinquecirrha (assembly GCA_014526335.1). NCBI lineage: Eukaryota > Metazoa > Cnidaria > Scyphozoa > Semaeostomeae > Pelagiidae > Chrysaora > Chrysaora quinquecirrha. The sequence goes on along the minus strand of JACTAT010000030.1, from coordinate 828,159 downwards.
AATTCAAGCGATGCGTCTGCCGCTGCGGAGGAGAGAGCTTGAAATCTAAGAAACTGACAGTTCTCCATCATTTTCTACCGCATAAAAGTGGAATAACTCAAGTCCAAATAATTTTCCCATACTTCTCGCTATCCGACAATACATTTCTGGGGGTATTTCATGTTATAAAATAATTTTCCTTTTGTCATTCCTTCTGAGTTCGTTTTCTGACAGTTCTCCACTCTCTGTAGTAAGTAAACAATACAGCTGGTGAAAACCTATCTTTAAAAACAGGTGGAGAACTGTGAGAAATATACTTTGCCATGCATTGGCAGTCGAACTCTGTTGAAAATCTTAAAGTAGACATGAAATAATACAGAATTACAAAGTTACAAGTGCAGTCTTTCAAGCAACGAGGAGATATTTACATTTGAAGATGGAGAACTGTGGGGAGAACTGTGTGGAGAACTGTAGAACTTGGCATCCCGCTTGGTTGCTCCTTATTCAATTTCGCAGTCCATCAAATAACAATGCCAATTATGCTTACTTTAGCATTCTTCCGTTCTCTGTTGTGAAGATCAACAACACTTGAAAGCAAGTACATCATGCCTGCATAATTCGTTTCATTTTCTGAATTTCGTAATAATTCACTGCTAAACAGTGGAGTCAGTTTATGAGCTTTGATGAAAAGTTTTCAGTTTATAGTTAGATTCGTCTCGAGACAACATAATGCAGACTGTTTTATGTAAATTTACAACCCTCCCGTTACTGTTTATAACAGAATTTCTGACCTTCTGTTTTGCTGTGATTACTCAAAATTCAGACAATCCTCGCCAAAAGGCTGGGACACTTCGAACTTTTGTAAAATTCTCGCTCTAAAGACGCATACCCCCTCCCCCGACTCAATGTTGGTGAAATCGATGTTGACAGTGGTCCCAACATTGAGTCGGGGGGGGGGGTCTTATTACCCAAATATGTTGTAATGGGACGGGGTTTTTAAGGTAAAACATACTTATAACATACTGTCCCCAATATTTTTGACGAGGATTGTAGAAAATAAACTAAAATGAGTCGAAAAATTTTCAAATAAAGATTGATTTAAAAGTCATCCCTTACACCTGGATACAAAGTTTAGCTCAACGCGTTGCACCTAGATACAAAGTTAAGGCACACGGATACAGGAATCAAACACTTCGATACTGTCAAATGGCCCATTAATAAAGTGCAAAACCCAGAAAGTTTATTAAATAAACTAAAATGAGTCGAAAAATTTTCAAATAAAGATTGATTTAAAAGTCATCCCTTACACCTGGATACAAAGTTTAGCTCAACGCGTTGCACCTAGATACAAAGTTAAGGCACACGGATACAGGAATCAAACACTTCGATACTGTCAAATGGCCCATTAATAAAGTGCAAAACCCAGAAAGTTTATTAAATAAACTAAAATGAGTCGAAAATTTTCAAATAAAGATTGATTTAAAAGTCATCCCTTACACCTGGATACAAAGTTTAGCTCAACGCGTTGCACCTAGATACAAAGTTAAGGCACACGGATACAGGAATCAAACACTTCGATACTGTCAAATGGCCCGTTAATAAAGTGCAAAACCCAGAAAGTTTATTAAATAAAATAAAATGAGTCGAAAAATTTTCAAATAAAGATTGATTTAAAAGTCATCCCATACACCTGGATACAAAGTTTAGCTCAACCCGTTGCACCTAGATACAAAGTTAAGGCACACGGATACAGGAATCAAACACTTCGATACTGTAAATGGCCCGTTAATAAAGTGCAAAACCCAGAAAATTTATTAAATAAAATAAAATGAGTCGAAAAATTTTCAAATAAAGATTGATTTAAAAGTCATCCAGTTACACCTGGATACAAAGTTTAGCTCAACGCGTTGCACCTAGATACAAAGTTATGGCACACGGATACAGGAATCAAACACTTTGATACTGTCAAATGGCCCGCTAATAAAGTGCAAAGCCCAGAAAATTTATTAAATAAAATAAAATGAGTCGAAAAATTTTCAAATAAAGATTGATTTAAAAGTCATCCCTTACACCTGGATACAAAGTTTAGCTCAACCCGTTGCACCTAGATACAAAGTTAAGGCACACGGATACAGGAATCAAACACTTCGATACTGTCAAATGGCCCGTTAATAAAGTGCAAAACCCAGAAAATTTATTAAATAAAATAAAATGAGTCGAAAAATTTTCAAATAAAGATTGATTTAAAAGTTTTTTGACTAATTTTAGTCCACATGCCCACATCGTCCACATGAATTTCGACTCACTCTATCTCTCTATATATGTGTGTATATATCTGGTCCACACGTCCACATCGTCCACATGAATTTCGACTCTCTCTATCTGTCTATATATGTGTTTATATATCTGGTCCACACGTCCACATCGTCCACATGAATTTCGACTCCTCTATCTCTCTATATGTGTGTATATACCTCGTCCACACGTCCACATCGTCCACATGAATTTCGACTCCTCTATCTCTCTATATATGTGTGTATATATCTGGTCCACACGTCCACATCGTCCACATGAATTTCGACTCCTCTATCTGTCTATATATGTGTTTATATATCTGGTCCACACGTCCACATCGTCCACATGAATTTCGACTCCTCTATCTCTCTATATATGTGTGTATATACCTGGTCCACACGTCCACATCGTCCACATGAATTTCGACTCCTCTATCTCTCTATATATGTGTGTATATATCTGGTCCACACGTCCACATCGTCCACATGAATTTCGACTCCTCTATCTCTCTATATATGTGTGTATATATCTGGTCCACACGTCCACATCGTCCACACGAATTTCATCTCCCTGTATCTCTCTATGTGTGTGTATATGTCTGGTCCACACGTCCACATCGTCCACATGAATTTCGACTCCCTCTATCTCTCTATATGTGTGTGTATATATCTGGTCCACACGTCCACATCGTCCACATGAATTTCAACTCCCTCTATCTCTCTATGTGTGTGTATATATCTGGTCCACACGTCCACATCGTCCACATGAATTTCGACTCCCTCTATCTCTCTATATGTGTGTATATATACCTGGTCCACACGTCCACATCGTCCACAAGAATTTCATCTCCCTGTATCTCTCTATCTGTGTGTATATGTCTGGTCCACACGTCCACATCGTCCACAAGAATTTCGACTCCCTCTATCTCTCTATATATGTGTATATATCTGGTCCACACGCCCACATCGTCCACAAGAATTTCATCTCCCTGTATCTCTCTATGTGTGTGTATATATCTGGTCCACACATCCACATCGTCCACAAGAATTTCGACTCCCTCTATCTCTCTATATATGTGTATATATCTGGTCCACACGTCCACATCGTCCACAAGAATTTCATCTCCCTGTATCTCTCTATATGTGTGTATATATATCTGGTCCACACGTCCACATCGTCCACAAGAATTTCATCTCCCTGTATCTCTCTATGTGTGTGTATATATCTGGTCCACACGTCCACATCGTCCAAAAGAATTTCATCTCCCTGTATCTCTCTATGTGTGTGTATATGTCTGGTCCACACGTCCACATCGTCCACAAGAATTTCGACTCCCTCTATCTCTCTATATGTGTGTATATGTCTGGTCCACACGTCCACATCGTCCACAAGAATTTCATCTCCCTGTATCTCTCTATATGTGTGTATATATATCTGGTCCACACGTCCACATCGTCCACAAGAATTTCATCTCCCTGTATCTCTCTATGTGTGTGTAAGTATCTGGTCCACATGTCCACATCATCCACATGAATTTTATATCCCTGTATCTCTCTATATGTGTGTATGTGTAGGTACGGAGACACGCACACATACTATATATTATATATATATGAGGTTAACACATTGGGTTAGCAAGGTGCCCATCCATCGTAAAATTTAAGAGCGTCTCCATGCAAATATATCGGTAACATGGCGCTGCGTAGACGCATATAGCGGTGCTGCGTAGGTGCATATTCGTGCCTGAGCCATCGAGGGATAGCCAAGGAGCCAAGCAGCACATAAGGACAACGAGCTGTGAAGAAAGACCAAGCAAGAAAGATCCTGATCACAACTCACAAATCTGTCCAAAGAAGATCGTAAACAAAAACAAAGAATGGTTTACTCGCATTTTATCAAATCATAATGTGATGAGGAAGGGTGAGTTATGAAATTCTGATTTATGAAATCTTCCAGAAGTCATTGTGTTGCTTTTGCAGACACTGCAGCCTATGTGGGTAGCTACTAGTGTCAGTTATCAGATGAGAGCAGCCTGACCCCTGTGATTATCACAGGCCCGCCAGTGTGCATTCCATGTAGATAGCCTACGCCGGAGATCTCCGGCATGGAGTCTGTAAGTTGCTGATGGAATAGTCACAATTGGATTGCTCAGTTGCTATTTGATTGAGACCTTTTCCCAAACTAACAAAGGTTGGGGGGCACTCCGACTTTGACAGCAATAGATGATGTGGACCTGACCTGCGAAGCTTTCGGCCCCTGAAGAGCTTACACTTAGGGTACAAAAGTATTGCAACGCTTGACCTAAAATGGCGGCCAACAGTAGCCGTAGGCCCAACAACACGAAATTTACATGACAAAGCCATGACGGCTCAGGGGCTTCGCCCAACTTGATTTAGGCGGGAAAATGATCACAATTTCATTGAGTTTCAATTAAAATGAAAAGTAAATGATTTATTTGTTGCATTTGGTGGAAAATAATGAAAAACTTTGAAGCAGTGCCTTCCAAATTTTCTGGAAAATATTTCAAGAGTTGTCTTGAAAAACAGCGATAAACATAACTACTTTTTTGACCATTGATTCAAAGTTTTTTCGTTCTTCAAAGCAAAATAGCTGAAACTTTTCTTCCACGTTATAATTTTTACTGAGAAAAGTAGTCTTCACAAAGAAAGCAGAGATTATTTGTGGACAAAAATTTCAGGTGAGTGACTTTTGTTTAGGCCCAACAGAGGGTACTTTTTATAAATTTGCAAATTCTTCTCTATAAACCCAAGAATTTGCTTCAAAATTAATTTGCAATATTTTAGGATAACCAGAGTTTTGAAATATGTGAATGAAATTGTCCATAAAAATGTCTAAAGACTCCGTCAAGTGCAAAATTTATTTTCGCATCAAAACAACAACTTCAAAAGTTACTCACCTAAAATCTTTATCAATATTTCAACCCCTGAATTCTTCTCTAAGTGCACACTTGGAGCGAAAATTTAAATGGTAATTACAAGTTTAAACTATTTCGTCTCGAAAAACCACGAAACTTTGTAGCTAAAGTCACGATACTGGTTCATACATCGCTGTTTTTCAAGACAACCCTTGAAATATTTTCCAGAAAATTTGGAAGGCACTGCTTCAAAGCTTTTCATTATTTTCCACCAAAAGCAACAAATAAATCATTTACTTTTCATTTTAATTGAAACTCAATGAAATTGTGATCATTTTCCCGCCTAAATCAAGTTGGGCGAAGCCCCTGAGCCGTCATGGCTTTGTCATGTAAATTTCGTGTTGTTGGGCCTACGGCTACTGTTGGCCGCCATTTTAGGTCAACCGTTGCAATACTTTTGTACCCTAAGTGTATCTATAGGGAGGCAGCCTCTGCAACTTAAGCAACCTGGTAGGAGCTTTCATATACAGAAAGTATGGCACTTGCACACATTAGGGGAACTTCAGAGGCAGAACAATGAAGACATAGGAAAATGAAATTTTTCTTTGGAGTACCATTTTCTTTCAGATAGTGTAAAACTGAACCAGCACCCCAATAACTTCTGTTCTGGGCTGTTTGTTGTTATGGATACTGGAGACAGAGGTATCATCTGGAAAGGTCCCAATTTTCATAATTTTGGTATAAGCCACATTATGTCTATTTTCTTGATTTTGGCACAGAAACAATGTCAGATTCCAAATTTGATGTAGGGAACTGTAACATTTTGTCTCTTTGCACAAGGAACAGTACCATTCTTAAATTTTAATATATAATCATCATATAGAGATATTAATATGTGATGTTCCAAGTCAGTTGTTGCTAAGCCATACATCAAAGTCCAATAAAATCTACAGTATGATTGATTGTTCTAAAATAAACAAAATGAAGGAAACCAAATCAGAACTTAGTCGGACAGATAATGCTTTACTTGCTCCCCAAAATTCTTTACAAACAGCTACTCACGCTATGGTTTCCATTGATTATAATCCATCGTAAGTGCTTGCTTAACTGCTCCATTGACCCTTCAAATAGTCACTAGAACTAAAAAGCAAATGAATATTTCCTATTAATGATAAACTTGTTGCATGTAAAATTTAACAAATATTAGCCAATTCTTGGGTTATAATGGGATAATAATGTATTTATGCTGGAATAAAGTGGAAATTTTCATAATGAGCATTTTATTTTATATAATCTCAACTTTAGCCCATCTTTTTAAGGACTGTTCATGAGAAATTCTTCCCTGCCATGAATACAGTAAGCTTCCAATGATGTCCAAAGATGGAAAGAAAGTCTTATCATCAAGAATCAAGGATAGGTGAGTTACAGTATCTTTCTACATGATTTAAATGAGCACTTTCCAACTCTGCCAGGTAAAATTGTGGCTAGTAGTATGGACTTTCGAGAGGGTACAAATATTGGCAAGAGTGCAGTTCAGTGGGTGAATGCAGGCCTTTCTGTTTGATGCGTGCGATCGCATGCCCACATGCTGGCATGTGCGTAAGTTAGATTAGGCATGTCTTTTATCACACACGCAAATTATGTTTTCATGTAAATTTGCGTTCAGAGAATGTGAGATGATTCTGTATACATTCATACTGATATCATTGTGTCTTCTGTTTTTCGCCTGGTTTTGTTATTAATTTGTCTTGAATCTCCTGTTACTTGGAAAGGCAATTGAAATTTGGTTTACTTTTTGTTGCATTGAGACTTTTATATGATTAAGGTCTCTAAATAAATAGTTTAAAGATGAAGGTTAATCATAATCTGAAGCTTTATGGAATGATTAGCACCTAATTATGAAATGATAGTACGTAAATACTGGCCTTGCTCATGCAAAATCGATGCTTTGATCCTAATCTTACCTGGAATGACTATATTTCCCATTCTCCTCTTGTCTGGCCCTTTGATACTTTCAGTAAGTACTTGATACTTTAAGTTAGCACATAACCGTATTATCAAGCAACGGATGTTGTGTATGTCTTAGTTAAAAAAAATAGTTTATACAAATCTTGGATTTTTATCTGGCTATGTTGAAGTTTTTCTGTATCTGTGCGATTGCACATGCAATATAATTTGTGTATGCGATTTACCACACGTGTTATTTTGCTAACAAAAGGCCTGTGAATGTCAAAATGTTTTTTAGAAATAGATGCAAAATATAAACCTATTTCCTGGCAGAAGTTTGTTGTTAATATTCAAGATTTCTTTCCTGATCCTATGTTTTTCACAGAGATGCACGAGATTTGCAGAAGCTACTCTCTCTGTTGAGCACTCCATCTAACAAGCAACAGGTAACACTATTAACCAGTAACCACTCAAAAATTATAAGCAACAGCATTATGTACCATATTTCCTCTAATAAATGCAATGGCGCTCTTTTCAAAATATAACTTCAGGGTGTGGCGTTTATTACAAAAGGAAAAGAGATAAATAACGGACTTTGAACAATGTTCTCTTTTCCCGGAAACAAACATAAAAATCGTTTAAAGAGTTGATTTAAGAGTGTTAACGTTATACATAGAAATTCAAAGAATGTCAATATCACTTTCTCCATCAGTCTTTTTGTCTATGAGATGAAAACGTTCATAGCTTTCGCTATGGTCACACTCGAAAATATTAAACAGACTCTTGGAAGATTGATCTGATCTTCATCCAGTGCCTCTGTTGCCTGTTTCAATAAAGCAGTGCCAGTCGAAGTATCCTTCTTGAACCAATAGAATTACCCACCCTCTGATCCATCTGTAGCTAGGGTAAAGCCAATTACTTGAAAGATTTTATGATTGTCTCATTGCTCAATTCATTCAACACTTCTATAACCTAATGTTCAAGTTTTGTAGCGCTGGAGGTTTATGATAGAATACAACTAAAACTCATGTGAACTATTCGTAATTTCTTCTTGAATTCAAATTTTGAGAACTAGGTCTGTTTTCTAAATTCCGCTTTTTGAAGTGCAGCATTTTCTTAGAGGACGGCGTTTATTAGAGTGCTGTGTTCATTACAAATGTTCAGCTAGAAGTGTGGTGTTCATTAGAATACAGTCTTAATCAGAGGATGGCATTATCTAGAGGAAATACAGTACTTGTTATCTCATAGATTCATAGATGCATACGATGCATAAAATAATCCTTTATTTCCATTAATCCTTGTGCCCTTTATTTTCCCAAATCTTATTTTGTTGCATATGCTGCATCTATTTCACACAGCTCTAAATTTTTGCCCACATTGTATTCCGGAAAAGCTCATTTGGAATCACTTTTAGAGTTTTGGAACTCATTTATTGAGTTGAATTCATTTTGATTTTTAACAGTTGCCATCATTGAGTGAGCCTAGTGAAGAGAAGTCAGCCTCTTCAAGCCCCAAAACTAAAGATATACTTGCAACATATTATGCAAAAGAGGCAATTGCATTGAAGAACTTTTGGTAAGCATTTGATTTATTACCAAATTTCCTGGTTCAGTATTTTGAAGAAAATAATTCAATAAATCAATACGTGAATAGATTTTTATAATACAGTCAGCAACCTCGTCTAATTGGAATTTCACTAATTCGGATAAAATTCAAGTTCCCTTGAACTACCCTTTCATCATCTTCTATAATTCAAATCTGTATAATGCGACCTTTCCGTAATTGGACCACTTATATCAGTCCCATGGGGCAAAAACCTTTATAACGCGAACTTTCTGTGAAATTAACTGATGTTACTAGTACGTCATTTCATTAAATTTTTCCTAAAATTGATGTAATTGCAAAAAAGCGAAGCACTGCAACACTAACGGCATTAGCTACTTTCGTGTTAAAAATTTCTATGAAAGACCAACAAAATTTTTTGAAATTATTTTCTTTGCTTCAACTGCTGTGCAAATGTGCAAGCAGATGCTGAGGTGCCGAGGAGAAACCTTTTCCTTTTCAGTGAATTCGTATAAATCGAACTTTTTAATTCGAACATTTTCACAATCTCTAAGGGAGTTCGAATAAGACAGAGGTGACTGTACTAACTTTTTGGTGACTTCCAAGAATTGTTGCTGAAAACGACCTTTACAGCATCTGTAGCTAAATCGTAGAGCACCACTCGGTTTCTCTGCATCAACTATGATTTTTTTATTAGAATTATTGTATTGCTTCTCACCGGATGAAAACTTTTGTTGAACATCTCATGGGTTCACATTCTTTTTTAAGCTAAGGTTAGCTTCTTGAGCAGATGGTTCATATTTGATCAAGTCACTAAGAGCCTCTTTTCTCATTAATTTTTTAGAAGATAAAGGTTTTTTAATTATTAATTGCTAAGTGTTTCTTCCAATATTTCTTCGTAATGCTGCCATTCCAAGAATTTCACTCCTTTATTTTGTCTTGTCTTGCCTCCCCGCCTTCAGTGAATGTGTTTCAAGGGATTTTTGGCTGGATTTGTATGAAGAATTGGTTCGGTTGTTCCTTTTCAATTTGAAACTCTTACAGACCAAGGTTTCTTCGATATTTCTGTGCCTGGCAGCAGCTACCCTGCTTGCAGCGTCACAACTTAACCGCAGGGAAAGTGTAGAGTCTGCGCATCATAGTCTGCTGTTTTGTGACAACCCCAGCCACTTTATCTGTCAGGAAAATATCGGCAATGTCGATCTTTTTCGAGGAATTTTTGAGCTAGGAGATCAACACAGAAGAAATTGTAGATATAAAGCGGTGAATCCAAACGTACTGTAATAGACCTATTAAATTTCTCTAGTTAATCTAAAAAGTAATAAAATATGTACATCAGATACTTTTAAGCCCTTTTTTGAGGCAACTACAGGTATGCTAAGTTGAAAAAAGTACTAGCATTCTCCAGGCAATATGACTGTGCTCATAAAATGGCTAACTAACATTTGGTGCTGCGGAACTACCCGTGCGAGTAGTTATGTCGACAATCTATCCAACTGTTACAGATCCAGCATTCCCTAGTCCACTGATTTCATTTATTTCTTTCGAGTGACTTAAAGTTTTCAGATGAATTTTCGCAAATTTCCTCCAAGTTATTTTAATTTTTGAGATAGTCCTATCTCTTTACATCAAGGTCAATGAAGAGTACATTGCATATTTTCTTGTTCAGACCTGGTTTTAGAGCTTCTCTTTGCAAGATAAAACTGTAAAATATATGCCAATCTTAGGCCCATAGACTGTAAGAAAGCTAAAGAGAACTGGGCTTCAGCCCGTCGTAGACTGCTACTTCATTTGCCATGTTGTATATATATGTTTCTCTATATTAACAACATATTTCTTTGACGTTATATACAATAGAAGAATAACTGTTTTGGTTTCAATTAACTAAAAGGTAACATAGCCATCGCTTATTTTGTCGAGAAATTTCTACGCTACATTCCGAGAGAATATTTCTAGGAATGGCCCTGTCAAAAGATGGAAGTTTCGATTCTGTCACTTTTTCTCAAAAATAGCTTTACCTTATCCTGTCGTCCTGTGCATCCAAAGATTTCTGCTTTCCGAATCCAGGTATATTATATTCTAATATCAGTTTATTTCTATCACAGCACTAGATTTCAACATGAACGAGATTTTTCAAAATCCATTCACGTGTCCCAATTCAGACAGGTAATCAGTTGTATTTATCATAATATTTTTGTTTGGCCTTTATGCTTAGACTGCTTTATATTTTAGATCTGATCTTATCTGCTTTGCTTATTCCTGTAACTAAACGCTTTGCGCAGCCAGAAATTGAACATTGGAGCAAAAGGGCGTGGCCAAAGAAAATAAGGGCGTGGTTTTAAGAAAAACAACCAAGTTGTACCCTACGACATTTTTATTTCATATTATAGCCAGTATAAAAACCTAATTTGGCGATGCCCCCTGCCCCCTCGGCTGCGCTACTGCTTTGCGAATTGTTACTTGCCATCTTGACGTCCACAAATGAAATTGAGTTGAACTTAGAAATATATTGTATGTTGTCAATTTTTAGATATTTGATAAAATTGTGAAGCAGAGACTCTGCAGCCTGTAAGTATACTAACTTTCATTTTTAATGACATCTCATTCTTTTTCCGTATTCTCTCCCATATTCATTAATTTTCTACAACGTTTTAGCTGAAAACAATATTTTAGTGTTTAAATTTTTGTCTTAAGGTTAAAATGCTTTTTAGATTCGTTTAATTAAGGAACTTTTTATTCAGTAGTATATTTAGATCTTCTGTTTGTGGGTGTGTAGTTCTACGATGTATGATTTTAAGTTCAATGATGCGAAATCTAAAATGTCGTTTCTGGTATCAAGTTGAAGTTTCTCACAATAACGATTCCTGGAAAGCATTTAAGCTTTTACTTTTGTTTCTCGACATCCTTGGTAATTGACAAATTGACAGTTTTATGCCACGAGGTTTCCTTTTATTAAGGCGACATTTTCAACGTTTTTATTTTAGGCAGGGGCGTGTATCATAAGAAAAATGGTTTTCTAAATTGCAGAGCTTGGTTGTTACGTCAAACTCTTGAAATGATTAATGCCAAAAGGAATTTACGAATTTCGTAATCAGCAGCTTTTATTTCATAAGAGGAGCAAAATATGTGGAGCTCGAGTTTGAGAAATCGGTTATGTTATGATTTCTTGCATTGCGAAGTAGACTGTATGATTTTTTGTGCCTGAGACTTTCGCTGGTTGAAAAAGTGGGTTTCTGAACTGTACCTTTGCTTTTACCAGAAGGTAACGAAAATGTTTTATTTGATTTTTTATTAATTTTAGTGAATGGAATTGTCGTGCACCGCAAGAGAATCTCCTGCGACTGTTAACATGCTTACGAATTTTTCTCAGGGATCCGGCCTATCAGGTTACGAAATCTTATAAATATATTTTTAATGGTTGTTGTTCTTTCAACATTTATATATTATTATATTACTTTTTGTTTAATATTGACTCATACTTTTATCTGCACGATTTTAGGCACGCTTCCTGGAGATACAAGGTCTTAAACACTTTACGGAGGTATGTGTTGTTAGCTGCAATGGGTGTACCGGATCGTGTTCAGAGGATTCAGCCTGATCTGCATTTTCCTTCTGCAATTTTAATTTCCAGATAGGTGGCCTGGTCCTCGCCTGGTCTTCGTCCTATAATTGTGTCGTTCCTATGATACGTATACGGCGAGTGCATTAAGTTAAATTGACCTCAATAGATAATTTTCTTATTTTCTTTTGTTTGATTCTACATTACACCTTTCAAAAATGTTTCTCGTATTCATTGCATAATCAGATTTCGAAAGCGTCTTCCTTCCTTCTATCACGTTCTAAATAGGACCAACAAGATAAGTTACAGAAATGATCCCTAGCTAAGTCTTCATGACTTCTTAAAGCAATCTAATCAACCCGATCATCTGAACCTTAGCAATGGTTCTGTCATCATGACAATATCAAGCAGCTTCCATCTTTAGTTCTGGTTTTATAAAGCGTTGGGGAGATGGGCTTCTTACAAAATATACTTTTATTACCATTGGCTGGTCTAATGCTATTTCATTTGTCGTTTTCGGTAACATTATTTTAAGTTTTTTAAGATTTCGCTACAGTTTATTCCCTGTTTAATGATTTTCAAAATTTTTTAGAGGCTCAAGGCAATAACAGAGTCTTACTTGGAATATGGCGAAAAGGAATTTACGATTGAAATTTTAAAGGAAATGACAAGTTAGCAATGAAAACTAAAGAGTATCTACATTATCTTCATTCGCCTTTGGTTTCTACACTTTTCGACTATGATGGCAGTTTATCTGTCTGTGTTGATGTAAAGGCTATTTACATTATCGTGTTCTTTTCATTTCTTTTAAGATATATCGCAGAAGCTAGTTGCTGTACCAGATAACAGAGAATGGATTGTTGCATGTGGTCTTCACAAAGTAAAATTTTTTTCTTCTGATTATGATTCACTTTTGCACGTCCTCCACGACATGTTGTTTGGATGCCCTTACTACTGTCATGGATAGTTCTACTGCTTTCGGTGTTTGACATGTGACAGCCCTAGTTAGAGGAGCCGACAAGTGTGTGTATTGGTGCACCTAGCCCCTGTCATAATCTGCAATTTGTCCCTTGGGTTTCAGCCAGTACTAGAAGATTAAATCTGTCATTCCTAATTTTTAACAGAACAAAATTTCATCCGTTGAATGAATATCTTCTTGAGCAGCATGAGAGTCGCTGCAATCAACATAGATTCCTACAATTAAGGCCAGCAATAAGTAGCTTTTTGGTATTTCAAAGGTGGATTTTAGCCAACAATAAACAAATTGCAGTAGCTACAATGCAATACAATGCTATGTTTCTGACGTGCCAATGCAACGTAGTTACTAATATTTTGAACACTGTGCTGATTTGATGTTATTAAATGTGCAAAAAGCCTGAGCCGTGCAATGATTCCCTTTTGCCTTGCTGTCAATATTTGATCCAAAAAAGAGAATTTGTTAGCACATCAAAACTTTCTGTTGCGTAAATGGAATAACACCATCTGTCTGTAAGGCAGAGATACTGTAACTGACATATTTCAACGTTGGTTTGTGATATTGCTAACAATCTAAACATCGATGAAAGTGTCTAGGCTAAAAGATTGTCGCCTTTTCGCTTCCTGTTGCCCTCTTTCTCTCTGCAATTTTCCTGCTGTTAATCCACTTCGCTACTTTTACGTATAATCTTCACGAAAATTAATTTGCCAATTATTAATGCTACCTGATTATGTTTCTCACCGTGTATTACTTTGCTAGGTCTTCATTATGCTGCTATCTTGTATAGATGTTACAGTTCTTCATTCTGTACTATATGCTCTTATTGGACTGTCACAAAGGTACATAATTATCGCTTTAAAATTGATAATTAAATCGTTAATTGTTTAATCGATTTATCACACGGTATGATTGATTTAGAATGGAACTGCTTTCAACTTGTGTCCCTCGTCTTTTACCCGTTGGAGGCATGAGAATAAGCCAGCAATATCTTAGATCACGTTTACACGAAAGAAACTGGATCGGCTTTCGTTTATAGGGGATGTCTTGGATCCGTACCTTTTCTGGAGCAGTTAAGAGCCAGTTCTGGATCTGTTCAGAAGCAGAGCAAGCTCGTCTCTGGCTCTGTTTAGATCCCATGTTAACGCTTTGGATCGGATCCAGACTGGTACGAATACGAAACATGAGGACAAGTGAATTAATAAAAGCCTACAAGAACACATCATTTTTTCGAAGAGAAATTGAATTTCTTCCTTAGCATCCCACAAGATGCTGCTGTGAGCAAAACAAAGAATTTTAAGCATTTTTGTAACAAGGAGTGTGGTATCGCATGCGTCAATTAAAAATACGGTTCGATCCAGTTCTTCCCATGTAAGTGCATTGTACAAGAACCAGAACTGGTCTTAATATTTGGATTGTCCTTGTTAGTAATAAATTGTCTTGAAAGGTTTAGGGGTTTTTTTGGAAGAGTGCATTGAAGAATGTTGATTTCATGCACTATCAGTTCTTCTAACTTTCGTCACCTCTATCCTTATTTATTGTCTTTGTCGACATTGTTTATTGCCTTATTTATTTCTTTTGTCACCTCTATCCTATCTTGATTCCTTATTTGTTGTCTTGCAAGTGTTTGACTTACAAATATGGTTTTCCACTGTCTGTACAAGATTTATCTCCAATCGGTCGCAATAGATTTCCCTAAGGTTGCCTTCAAAACAAACTTTCAACAGATTACCTCGTTCTAGGAATGCACGTCATTCTATGCATGTCAATGCACGTCAGCCGTCAGCATCTTTTACTAGTTTCGAATTTACTTTGCTGTATCTACCTTTCGTGATAACACTAATAAATCTCTCTTTCAACTTCAGTGAGCGAACAAGATCCGTAATTGGAGAACTGAATTGCCTTGACACACTTATTCGTATCATTCAGGATTATGACATCGTCTCCAAACAGTAAGACTTTCATAAGCAATTTGTAAAAGAACTTTACTTCAGAAACTTCAAAAACTGCCAAGCATGTTTCTCTGATTTTCACTAGATTTGAACAGTTAATTCTTTATTTCATTCTGTTAATAGGTTGGCCATCAATTTGTTACGGTCATTGTGTGCTGATATCAACGTTCGTGAACAAGTTAAAGTTTTCGATGGCATTCCTGTGCTGCTTAGGTATGTTGAAAAGCGACACTAAAGACGTTAACCTTGCACCTTTTTATAATTTCTGTAATACCTTTAATGATCCTGCCTTACGTTTTAGCTTATTGGATTCAGAGAACATCAAGTTACTATGGAATGTTGTAAGGGATACTACATAACTGTTATAATTGCTTCATAATTATTTTCTGATTTTAAAGGTCGCAGCTGTTTCTAACGATTGCGATGAAAAATATAATGTAAATTTGAAATATAATAAAACGCTTCGCTTTTGCTTTGTGAATAACTTTACTTACAAGGACGCAAGGACTTGGAAAAGAAACCTAAATTATAGCCTAAAACTTGCAAACATTCGAACAGATAATGAGGGCAAATCCAATGCAATTACAGCTACATACTTGCGTATTAGATAGGTCTCTCAACATAATAATCATTTTTCATTGACTACTTAAGTAACTTTCCTTATAATCTTCAAGAAGTAGCCCCTTATATTTTTTAATACAGTCTAAATGTTGATCTTCAATAGGTCTGGATTCTGGTACAACTTGCAGCAGACCAAGATACAAGAGATGAAATTAGGCTTCTTGGTGGAATACCTTTACTTCTGTCATTATTGCAGTACGTTCTTACAAATACCTTTTGTAAATTTTTTTCTATGCAAATGTTGTACTTTCCTTTTTTAAGAGAAGCTTTCTTTGCTATAACTTGTCAAGGAGATCTAGCCTAACTTTTTTGCTTCTTCGGATTTTCTTCCTCAGTGCTAGACTAAAAGCGTCATCTGCTAAATGTTTAAATTTTGACAATAGTTATTTATTGCAACTATCTTCATCTCTTAACAGAGATCGGAATTTTGTAGTTGAAAGAAATGCTCTTAATTTGAAGAGTGCTGACTTATCAAGAACGCCTATTGCTGTATCTGTGAGTATTCGTATTTTATCGTTTTTGCTGTCAAGTTAGGAAAGCTTTAGCATGCACAAGTTTTGCCTTGATATTCGCTCATTTTCATTATCTTGTATGAATTGTTTTATCGTGATTAGAAGTGCAACTACGGTTTGTATTTTTGTAGTTTTTGTTAGTTATAATTATGTCTTTAGATTCGACATTTTATACGGAGGAAATTGTCTCATCTAAATGAGACAACCCTTTATTGGCGGAATCCTTCTATCCTATCCAAGCCATTTTTCTTTCGTTTTTATGGGAATTCAAAATATTCCGACCAGCTGAAACATTTTCAGCTGCTTGAATCCTGGCTTAGACAGAACTCAACTTATTGAGACCTTAGGCTTCTTTTCTAGTATTAAGTTGATGTACAATATATCCAGCAAGGCGACATTTGAATCTCATAGGTAACCCATCGTATTATCCCATCAAGGATGGTCGGGATTTTTTGCATTATTAACATTACCTAAGGTCCTGGCCAAACGATCAAACATTGTTGGTGCAACATTCGAGATTGGCTTGGCAAGCAGAATGTTTGACCGTTCGGCCACGGCCAAAAACATTGCTCTTCCAACATTTTTTGTTTGCGACAAACAACAAATGTTTTTGAACATCACGCCACAAATTTTGTTACTTTTTCTTGTCAAGCAATGTTTTTGGACGTTTGTTGTAAAGTAAATTAAAATGGTGGACCAACAATGTTTGATCGTTTGGCCAGGGCCTAAGTAACCCATCATATATTTATTATAAATATTCTGTAAATTGCCTTGCCAATGTCTAACCTTTCTCAATTTAAATTTATTGTAGACTGAAGATGCTTCACTGGAGCAGCGATTGTCTCTGAAATCAGGTTAAATATATTTTCACGTTTTACAAAAGTATCAATAATCGATTTTAACGTTTTAACGTCTCTTCGAGTTAACTACTTTCGTCTCTTGTTTGTTACAATTATCTTTTTATTATAGCTGTTTGTGCTGCTATTACTGAACTGGTCTTGAATGATGCAAATGCCCACCACATCGTTACGGTATGTTCATGCTATTTACTTCTGTGATTTCATTGTTGCATTGCTAGTGCATTGGTTAAATTGCATTGTAGTAATTTTCAAAGGGAATAACGGAGATCTTTAACTTGTAATTTAGGCCAATGGTGTCTATTTGCTTGGAATGTTGATTTTTCCAGTTAAAACCAGTTCTGCTGAAGACAGTGCGGCCGCCGAGAATCTTCAGGTGAAATTAATATTTTACCTCTTGTCCGAAACATTGACATTACTGTGTACTACATTGATTTTATTAATGTCTTCTATGGATTTGTTGATTGGTGTATTATTTATTACGCAGTTATTATTCTCTAATGCATAGATTGTTTCTATTGCAGAAAAGTGCCTTCAGAGCTCTAAGGTAAGAGCATCTTATGATTTTAGTTGAATATCTTCATATCAAAGAACAATTGCTTTTATTGCCGCCTGAACGTGCACCCTCTTTGCAGGTTTCTCTTCAGCATGGAAAGAAATAGGCAGTTATTTAAGCGGTATGGGTGCTTCAACATAAATTTAGTTATTATTATACATTTATCAGACAGTATTACAGTAAAGGACAGTATTTTCAATCAATTTACGAGAATAACTCTTTGTCAGATTGCTACCTCCAAAGCTTTTTGAGAAGTTCATTGACACTGGACATTATAAAAAGGATTTAGATGCTTATTCAGCGTTAGCAGAGGATTTCAATCATTTACAGGTATTCATTGTTGAAGTAATTTTGGAAGTTATTTGATGGAGTTGAATTTTAGTAGTTCAGCCTCATTTTCCTTCCCAATTTTAACTTGAGCATCAGGGTAGCCAATTAATTCATGCAGCCTTAACTCTCCTTTTAATCTTGTAAGGTGTCTGAACGTGATGAAATTAAAGAAAAATTTGAAGCTTCAAATCAAAACAAAGCTGCAACATCTTTCATCAGACAATATGCTGTTTATGAACATTTGGGTAGTGGAGCTTTTGGTAGTGTTTATAAGGTAAATATGTCGTATTCTAATTGCTTGTTTAAGTGTCTTAGTTTAAAAATGTCATTTACATTGTGAAGTTTCCCTCTTATTCGCTTTTCTACTTCTATAGACGTCTGAAAGTGCCGATGTTATTATAATCACTGACAGCATTATGTCTATTTGAATTCATTTCTAGGTGAAAAAGACTGGTGGACAATCCTTTCTTGCTCTTAAAGAAGTAAGAACTAACAAATTTTGTATCTAGGATTGACACATGTAAAAAGGGTTGAAATAGGCCGTGAAATAATCTTTGAAATTGTTTGTGAAATAAGTCAACCAACGTGAAATATACGTGTGCACCGATAGCAATTTATTTGCTAATTTTTTGTAAGTTTTGCATATGATCCTTGAAAATCAGCATTTATGAAGGGCTAACCTACCTTCCTTATTTTCTGAAAATGAAATTATAGAAAATGAAGCAATATATAATTTCTAATGTCTTATTTCCATGTTCATATTCATTTTTTAGATTTCAATCTTGAATCCTGCTTTTGGTAAAACAAAAACTGAAAGAGACAGTAGCATTGGTGATATTTTGAATGAATGTGTATTTGTTCGAGAACAGGTGCATTTTAGTATGTCTTGTGTATTCCACTGATTCTTTTTAAACTAATGCGTTTGCAGTGTACCACCTTGAGTTAAAAGAATTTATCGGTAGAATTGTCAGAGAAGAAAAACAACGACTAGAAATAGAACATGAAAGGAGAAGTAACTTTAAGCCTGGTTTTCACACAGTCACTGAGGGTCATTAACGTACTTTGACAGTCGTTGCAACTCATAGCATGTTTCTTAGATGGATCTGTTTCGGTACAGTCTTTTGCATTCGTTGGGTGTTTTTAAGATTTATTGACTTCCATAAATTGAAACAAATGATGCTGTTAAGCATCCCAAGATGAATAAGTCTTTAATGGGTTTAAAAAGTCTCTGAAGTATTTGTTGATGTTTCCATACTCGCAAATTTCAAATTTTGCCAACAATGTTTGATGATTTTGCAAGTGCCTTACTATTTCTCTCTGCCGTTTTCCTTTTTTATTGTAAATTTTATTGCTAAAGAAACATTTCTTTAAATCTTGCTCAAGTTAAACTTAACAATTTCGCATTTAATGTTACTTGTTACTGATTAGCCGATTATAGCTGTTTTGTCGTGATAACTGATATAATTATCTTTTACCGTAGCTACGGCATCCTAATGTGGTGCGATATCATAAAGCATTCAAAGAAGGTACTTTGGCTTTTATATGTAATTATTAATTCAGCTATCTTATGCAACGTGCACATTATATCTAGAACATTCAATATGTTAATGAAATCCATATTATCTCAAAACGAATTTTCTTCCAAGAGCCCTTGATAGCGGATGTGTAACTTTTCATTCTAAATGAAAATTGTTCATTTACCTACTTTACTTCTTTTGACGTAGAAATTAATAGTTATCTGAATTTTCGATACGTAATCATATTATTGCTCACAGAATGTTATCGAACAGGTTACTATTTGTCTGTGAACTGCTGTGAGAAAAATTCAGTATTTCAAGTTTCCTGAGCATATGAAGTCAGTATTGAATAAAGACAGGTGTCGTTTACTCATTTTCAAGGCAGTAAATACAGTATACGATCTTCCTTTTCTAAACAGAAGACAAGCTTTATATCATAATGGAGTTAATAGACGGAGCCCCTCTTGGCGAGCATTTCAATTCATTAAAAGAGAAGGGAGAACAGTTCTCAGAAGAAAGAATCTGGAATATACTCATTCAGGTATCTTTTTAGTTGAATATCGATTCAAACGGATTCAAATTTTCCCAAAACCTTTCAATTGAACTGATGACCTTGTTCTTTTATGTGAAAATTCTGTGACGATGAAACTAATTTTGTTTGTCACTTTCGTCATAAGACCTTGAATCCTTGTGTTTTTCATTCCAGATAGTTTTAGGTCTTCGTTATATTCACAAAGAAAAGAGAATTATCCATCGAGATTTAACTCCTAATAACATTATGCTTGGTGAAAATGACAAAGTCACTATCAGTAAGTAAGATTACTATAAACTATAGTCAAACATAATAGTTTAATAGAGAAAACTCGGACATGTCTAGTGGAGCAGTTTTGTTGGAAAGTTGGGTAATAGGAGTTGGAATACACGTTTTCTTTTATAAGAACAAAGTATATAAGAACATAAGGCTTCAGAGGCTGAAAAGTTAAGAACATGCTAAGAACCTTACAAGGCTTTGCGAGGCTAGAAACAAATTAAAATTTACTTTCTTGTGACGCTGTCCTGTTCGCCACTTTTGAAAACAGATGAAATATCAATCATTGTGACTATATATGTGAAATTTTTACATGTGCGTCCCTTTTCGTAACAACTATCACCTAATTTGAAAAACAACAGCTTTTTAAAAAGCAAGAAAATTAAGAACAATTTAAGAACATTTTGAGCCTTCAAATCGGAAAAATTAAGAACATTGCATGGCTTTCTTCAATTTCAATGTTCTCATAAAGAAAACGTGCACTGTTGCAGGTCTTGTGAATTATGGTTGTAATTTCTGTAAAGCAGGCTATTATTCAATTATTCATCGTTTTGCCTGATAAATTCAAATATGGTATTGCTTTAAACTTGTAGATTCTATTATATAAGGTACTTATTTGCAACACAGGTTGCAAGGAGAATATAAAGCTATGGCTATTCTAGGAGACTTGTGACAAGAAATGTTTCTGTTGTCTTCAGAAACATTTGCGTGTATCATGCTACAAATTTTATCGCGCTACAAAGTTTCCGAGGTAGCTAAACTAGTTTAGCCAGGCCTTAAGCCTAAAGGAGACCAAGCAAAAGGGGCTGAAGCCGACACTGGTTATGTCTGAATTAGAATCATTATATTACATATTCTGAAAAAGTTCATAAACGTAACATTATTATTCCTTACAGCTGATTTTGGCCTTGCCCGTCAAAAGCAACCAGATGCAAGTAAAATGACATCTGTTGTAGGAACAATATTGTATTCGTGGTAAGACGGCTTTTTCATTGTTTTGACTTGTTATAAACAATACCCTTAACGTCTAATCTCTTTTTATTTGATTTATTATTTTGACAGTTAAAGCTGTTTGTAGGTTTTTAAACCTGTCACACACGCTGAGAAAAGTGCTGAGCTAAATGCCATTAGTGGCACAGGACTGGAATTTTTTAGGGATCATTTAGGGATTTTGAAGGCTTTTCCATCAAACCAAACAGCCGATTTTGTATAGTCCGCTACAATTTTCTTGACTACCTAGATTTATCCTGAAAACTGACCAGGTTCAAAACACGATACAAAGCTAATGTCTAAATGGCTCATGTCGATCTATATCTTAGTACATATTTCATTGTCCATTGTTTCCTATCATGTATGCTTTGAGGAGCGTCATACCAAGAGGCTCTAAGTGGAGTGAAATCGTGTTATCACTACACGCAGTTTTTTTTATAAGCTACTTCGCTCAACCCTAGTTATAAAAGTTGCTTATTTTTGGACCTTTTATGGCCTCCTTTTAGTAGCAAAAGTTGCTTAGTAGTTGCTTAATTTTAACTGTATCTTTTTGCCTTAAGAATAGTATAGAGGCTAGAAAAACAGTAAAATCTAACATTGCACATAAAATGACTGGAATCATTTCTCCCTGCTGATATTACCACATAGAGACTTTGTATTGAAAGTTAAACAGAAACCCGTCGATGAAATGCCTCACTTAACGAGAAACACTCCGCTGATATGCGATTTTGACGACAAATGAATTAAAATACCTTCTATGTGGATCAATCCTCGATTGCTTGCAGTGATATAAATTATCAAAAATTTAGAAAGTTGCTTAGGTTTTTTTCCTGTGGTACTATACGTTGCTTAAAGTTTTAGGCCTTCTACATCTTGGTTGCTTTTAGCTTATAAAAAAACTGCGTGTATTCTGGAAGGTCTTTATACTGTATGCCGTTGACAGACTAATTCGTCTATTATCCAAAGTTTACATTCATATTCTTTTAATCATGCCAAATGAGATTTCTAAATAAAAAAGATTCTCTTCGGAAACAAACTCTTTCATGAACGAAGCTCATTTTTTAATGTAATGTCCACTGTTGTAGGTCTTGATCTAATGTCATGCTGTTCGGGGTTT
Source organism: Chrysaora quinquecirrha (assembly GCA_014526335.1). Taxonomy (NCBI): domain Eukaryota; kingdom Metazoa; phylum Cnidaria; class Scyphozoa; order Semaeostomeae; family Pelagiidae; genus Chrysaora; species Chrysaora quinquecirrha. The sequence goes on along the minus strand of JACTAT010000030.1, from coordinate 805,708 downwards.
GTGTTTGTCAAAATATGAATATCTTAAATTATCATTTGAGAATGATTTTATATGTTTTTCCTAGTCCTGAAATCATACAAAATCTTCCTTATGGTGAAAAGGCTGATATTTGGGCACTTGGATGTGTATTTTATCAAATGGCGACCCTAAACCCTCCTTTCTTTTCATCAAATATGTTGACTCTTGCAACAAAGGTAAGGGTACAGTTGATCATCCATTTTTTGGACTATGGGTATTTTCAAATCGCTTTCTTCATTAAAGTAAGTTTACGAAGAAATTATTTACGTCGGCAATCTTTTTTTTCTTTAGATCGTAGCAGCTGATTACGATCCATTACCAGATGACAGTTATTCCTCCAAAGTTGAACAAACGATCAGAAGGTATGTTTTATTAGCCCCTTTGTTTAGATGCGCAGATTAACTTCTGTAGCCTTATTTTCAGCCTGTCTTAAGATTCGGTGCATAATATGTTCTGCTGTCTACCAAGTTCAATTTTAATTTGATTTTCGCTTTTTCAGTTGCCTAACTCCAGACCCAGAAAAAAGACCTGACATCATCGGTGTATGTATTCATCTTCTGGATATTTATCATGAATTGCGAGCACTAGGATAGCTTTTTCCACATTTGGCATACCGCAATAGCTAAATAGGATTCAAACTAGGACTGCATGACCAGCGATCCAGACGTTTGGAAAAGTGGAAACATCGTTAGCTCGCTGATGAAGTCCTGGTTCGAATCCCGTCTATTATGGTATGCCAGTTGTAGAAGAATTTTATTTTCTTGATTTTCTACCCTAATTATTTTCAAACCCGCTATTGTTCTCTTTACTGAGAAACTGTTTTGCTGTCCAGTGTTGTTGTGTTCGAAATTGCATTCAAGACTTAAATTTCCGTTTTTCCTTAAAACGAAACGGACATGAAATTTATTATTGACCTCTCTTTGTCTCTTTCGTAGCAGCAACGGTGTCAGGTTTATGTAATGCAAAAATCTTTTTAGGTTGCGGCGATAATAAGTGACGTTCTTCTTGCTATGGTCGACAAAATGAAACAGCAAGTTGCAAATTTCGAAAAAAAGCTTGAAAAAGAAAGGCGAAGGACGCAAAGGTATATTGAGAGAAATATCCTGTCAAATTATTAATGAAATTGTTGGTGCGAAAATATTTATTTTCCTTTACTTCCTTACGCTTTTTTGCAGGCATTACTTTGAGGCACATCAGAGTCAACAGAAATATCATCGCCTCTTTTTGGCTTCTCAGCAACTCAGTGACCGAATATCTTCTGTTTCTTCAAGTAATGGAAGTAGATTATCTTTGAGTACGACGAAGCAAGACAGTGATATAGAGAACGATGAATTTGATGAAAAATATCAAAAAATGTTTCCTATAGACACAGGTTCACATATGCAAAACATCAGCTCAGCATTCGGTTCAGAAATACTCGGTAGCAGTGAACAAGACATCAAGTTAACCAGTTCTGATGTCCTACGATCCCCAGTGAACAAATCTGGTTCACTTGAAAGACCTAAGATAATTTCAAAGGAGTTGGGCCAATTACAAACTAGACGAAAACCGGAGGAGTCGCATACAAAGGAAGATGTAATTGAGAAGGATGATGTATTTGTAAAACCGAAACCGCCTGCTGCAAGAAAAGGTGTTCGAAAACCTTTACCACTTGATTACGCTCAGGGAAAGGCACCGTCCAACGACGAAAAATTAACAGGGATCAAAAATGAGGATTTGCCTGATGTTAAAAGAACTCAGAGCTGGTAAATTTTTTAATAATAGTTGAAAATATTTGTGATTTATGCAATTCTAAAATTGTTGTTTTCTTGGTTCAAAAAGCGATCTTTATGATTCATTTCCTCTTATCGTTATCATTTTTTGCTCTTTTAGTTCTTCAATTGAAACTTATCAACGAAATATGGCAAGTGGTGGCGGTTTATGGCGTCCAAGTAAGGGAATTTCATGTCAATTGATCTCCATGCATTGTCAATATCTGCATCGAGACGCATCGTTATAGAGTTCAACTCTACTGTAACGATGGACAAGCCTACAAGATCACGCTAGCGAATCTATACACACCATTGTGGTGGATACGGACTACTGTGGTGGTATATTTTGCGTACTGTGGTGGTGTTTTTTGCGTACTGTGGTGGATAAGCTCTACTGTGGTGGGTTATTATGCTTGGTGTGGTGGTTTTTATTGCGTACTATGGTGGATAAAAACTACTGTGGTGGGTTATTATGCTTTTCGCTGGGTTACTATGCTTGGTGTGGTGGTGTTTATTGCGTACTGTGGTTGATAAGCACTACTTTGGTGGGTTATTATGCTTTTCGGGGGGTTGTTATGCTTGGTGTGGTGATGTTTATTGCGTACTGTGGTGGATAAGCACTACTTTGGTGGGTTATTATGCTTGATGCGGTGGCATTCTTTTGCTGTCTGTTGTCTGTGGTCGATACTCACTAGTATAAGGTGTTTTTTTGCTTCATATTGTATGGATACGGCTTTGAAAAAACTGGTCATTTTTGATCATCACTGATTTTTGATCAACTGCAAAGAGATGATTTGACCTTTTAAATTAGAAATTTGAAAATTCGACCAACTGTAGGAAATTGGTGACAGTCCTAGCTAAAAGCATATCCCAAAACATACAGAAATTCATCAATGAAGTGTATTTTGCATTTCTGTTATTTTGTCTTAGCTATTATTTCATCTTGTTTTAGATTCAGCAACGGCAACTTTAAGTATATCGCCAAGAAAAGTTAGACAAATCAATGATCCGATACTTCAGATGCTTGGTCAGTTACATAAGATCATATTTATTACCCAGGTAAATTTATTTCACTTTTATTTGTTTATTCGATCGTGAAATGTTCAATTTACTTTCAATATTCGGTGACGTATTTCCCAAGGATCTTCTCTTATTTGCCCTAACACTGCCCTGAAGATCCCCTACCCAACACATGCACCATTTTCCCGAAAATTGACGCAAGTTCCAGATCTCTGGAAGTTAGCAGACACTAGCCATTGTAGATAAAAAACCACCTTCCTAATAATTACAACTATCTGGGCCTGGTTCTTGAAAAGCCGCGATTTAAGTCAGCAATGTAGAGCTCAAATTTAGGTTTACTGCTGAAACTCCGTTTGCTGTTCGTTGAATTAGGATGCTTTGTTTAACTGCGTATTATGGATTAAAGATTGATTATCGTCCGATTAGGCTTCCTAATCCCTGATTATATTATGTTGATGCGGTTCCAAAATAACAGCGAATTGAAGTTGTTTTTTTATAGATACATAAATTCTTATTGGTGTTTTTTATTTCAAAATAGTTACCCCCACCTTTAGCAGCAAATCCTCAGCGAAGAATTATCGAACAGTTTAAGAGATCATTATTTTCATCTCAAAGTAGCTCTAACAATCTGAAAGATGAAATGAAAAAGGTAGGTGGTCGTTCAATTGTTCCATGATTCCATGCTTTTGCTTTAAAATGGACGTAAACATTTCGCGCTCAGTGTGTTTAGTTTTCGATCCCGTAGCTGCAGTATTTAGGGCACGAAGTCTTTTGCCATTTTCAGTCGCGGGTTTCATATGTCTTCCTTTTTCCATTTCCAAGCAATGGTCTCTGAGCCGGTAAGGACTAAGCTGGGGGAAATGAAACTAAACTCGAAATGATTTCATTTTGAGGCCTTTGGACGAAATAAAATGAAATCGAATCAAATCTGTTGTTTTCTGATAGGAAAACACGATTTATTTTCCTTTCAGGATAAAGAAATTTCACCCTTTGAGGTGAAATTTATAGCGCTATAGTTGTTGTTGTTAGCATAAAATTATCATATAATTAGTTCTATAATAGTATTGGACAACTGAGTTAGGTTCTAGAATGTTTTCACCACGAGGGCCCGCTGTTTCAAGTATACTTGCTTGTAGAGTAGATAATTTTCTTCTTATGATTTTGTTCGGGAAAGTGTCTGTGTTGTTTAACATTGAAGCAAGAAATCTTTCTATTTTAGCTGCTAGAAGGATCAAAGGAACTTATTGAGATGGATTTAGGACCCGGCTGGAGAGATATCTTCGCCAAATCGTCTTCTGGCCTGGATTTATCCTCAGGTAAAGTACAGATTATTATCTTCGTTTCTTGGGACGCGCTTCTGAGATTGTGGAAGATTTAGTCGTCCGTTGTGTCTCGTATCTCATCTTCCAAAATGCATCGAAAACAGAGAATGATGAAGAGGAAATAATGGAAATAGTCTGGTGTAGCTGCAGATAGAAGATGGAGGGAGTGGGTCAGTGACGATTACCCATCGTCTTTGATTTCATGGTGATCCTTTTTATGTTAAACATAATATAACCTTGCGAACCTATCTAACTGGCTCCATGGATATTTTGAAACGCATTAAACCCTTTTATGTTATTTAGACTCAGCAGAGGTTTGCAATGAGACTGGTATAACCTATGAACACTTACAGGTATGTCAAAAAGCATTTATCATCATGAAAAATATTTTCATCATTGCTGATTGATTGACTTTCAGTTCTGCTTTCTCGATGACCACACAAACCTCTTTTCAAAAGCAGTGAAATTTCAGTTTGTTGTCAATGATTTTGAATATTGTCCTACTTACTCTAGTCGCTGATTGAAGGATTACTTCTTGAAAATGGATACTACGAAATAACACCGAATACAAGGTTTGTATGACTACGGCGGACTTTTTATAAGAACCCCGAATTTCAATTTCATTTCGGTAGGTTTTCCATCTCGATCTGGAAACGATTCAGGTGAAGAAATCGTGCAACCAAATAAAATGTGCTATTTCTTTAATGTAATCGCCCTTTTTGGCGAGGATTGTAACGTTTTTGGGTGCAAGAAATGGTCTGTTTTGAAAACTGCAGATGGAAGTTTGTCCCGTGATCGTGATGAAAATCTCATTTGGTCCGAAATAAATTCATGCAAGGCTAAACATGAACTCACTAACTCCACACCCTTTGTTTGTATTTACTTCTGAATTGCATTTTCTTTGGTGTACATAACATGGTTTCTTTAATCATTCTCTGCAATCCATTTAATGCAGTAAGGTATGACCTTCGGTATTTTCTTGTCAATCTTAGTAATTTATTGTTTGCAGGCATGTTCATCAACCTCTTGGGTCTAGAAGAAATGCTGAGAACTCTAACCCTGGTTTCAAGTGAGTGGTAAAACGTCGTAGGTTTGTGCTGGCTGCTAATGTACTACCCTTTCGCCTTGGTAGGAAACTGTGGCACTAACAAAGGTGCTAAAACAGCTAAGAAAAGGAAAGGCCTGAAAATGTTTCCTTGCTTCATTACACAGAATTTAGACGTCTGATGGCAGAAATGGTGACCTATTTCTTTTGAGACGGAGTGACTTATAAGCAGATAGCTAAGAGTTTCAATCTTGGGAAATAATCTTAAGAACGTTTTTTTAGTGTCACTGGTGTAAAATGATCATTTTGTAAAAAGTTTTTCCTATGTATAAAACTAACTCTTTTAGCGCTAATTTTATGTTGCTTTGTGACTGTGTAAACTATGTCTCGGTGCGTATCATTTTAATGATTCCATAAATAATGACCGGTTCCATACACAAGATGAAGTTCCCTCTTGAAATCTACGTAGGAACAACTTTTCGCACCTTGAGTTGGATAAAATCAAAATGCGCCCTTATCAGTTGTATATAAACTTTCATATTACGCGCTTCTTTATTTTGAAGTTCAAACCTTTCGCCGCGTTCCTTTCTCTCTCTCGGAAAGGTGGACACGAGAAATTGGAATCAGGCATCCACTAACTTTAAACACGTTTAACGGCTACGTGGTAAAAAATCTTATTCACTCCTTTCCTTGATTGACAAGATTTTACCATGAAACACAAAATAGAAAATAAAAACATCACTGTACGATCAAGAAGAACTAAGACATTTCTAACGAACACAATAATAAAAATAAAACTATAATTGCACAAAGATTTTTAAGTTGTATTTTACGGATTTATTAACTTTGAATTGTTGACAACAACTAATAAGACGTTACCTAAAACATTTTTACAACGGAGATCAATAATGCAGGCTTCTAAGGCTGTTGATGTTTTAAATAAAATTCATTAGGCTACTACCTATTCTTAAAATCTCTCTAAACTCGATATAAAATATGTGGACAATGAACCTTAAATGAAAACCTATATTTAAAATACACGCATTTTTTATAAGGAAGTGCTTTATAAGGAAGGTAGTACTCGGATAGGCAAAAACTTAAGTAATTCCAGTACTGGATCGTAGACTATTAAGGAATTTTACTTATTAAAAATGATGAAGTCTTATGAAGCTGATCTTTAAATGTATAAAACGATCAATGGTTTAATAAGTATTCATTTCTATTCGTCTTCTGACACCTTCATGTCCTGATATTTCCTTGTCCCTAGGTTTATTTTAAAGAAACAAGTATAAAAGTTAAGGAATTGCGGAATTTTCAGTTCTCAAATTTGGCTGTCAGTTAAGGAATTTTCAGTACTGGGCCTGAGCCGAACTTCCTTATCAAAAAAATGCGTGTAACGAAACTAGTTGAATAACAGGCATTGAAAAGTCGAAAAAATATATTCAAGATATTTTGACCAGGCCATAAATAATGAAAGTCTCAAATAAAATTTAGTTATAACCAATGACATTCCATAGTCGAATTGGAAAGACACAAACATTAAAATCCGATCGGGTACAACTACTAGGACAGCAATACGAATATTTAAGAAACTCTGAACAAATTTTTAGCACTCTGCCGATTTTTTTAGTTGCTAAGAAAAAATACATGTTTGCCTGATCAATTGAAAACGGTTGCAAATTGGTTGTAATTTGCAGATCATGAAAAAGATTTTGTTGGACTTACAAAATTAAATACAATAATTTAACACTGGTTTTCACCTACATAACAACCTCTGAAAACGTGCAAGGAAACTAAAACAGATTGACGACGGCTAAAACGGTAAAACACCCACAATCAGATAATTATTAAATTTTCACTTAAAAATTTGCAAAAATATTTCAGAAATTTAAAACCAAATTTGATACTTCCTTTAAATTCAAAAAGTTAAAAGCAAATTTGCCGCAATTTTCAGTTTAATTCAATTGAAAATAAATGTGAATTTCAGCAAATGATTTCTCCACTTTTGCTCATCCATCCACATTTCTCTTCTTTCAATTTTTTATTATCATTCTAACTTTTTCAAATCATTGAACCTCCCAGTCCTTTGAGCTGAGGAAAAAAGCCTGTGTTTTTAAAAGCAGCCTGAGACAAGCTGGGAATAAAATACTTAGGAAAGAATATGCCCCTGATATTGGTGAAAAAAATCATTTGTTACATTTGGTTCACAAGGGGTTCACTTAATAGAACAAGTCTAACCCAAGCAGTGCCACCACAGTCGTTCATCTCGATACGACTCGACATGACAGACTGACAGACAGACTGCGAACCAAACTTGCCCACTACTTGACCATTCTCGCCACTCGGCCAATTGTAATGCCTACCCAGTCCCAGTGACGTGGAGGAAGTGTGCGTGCAGTTACGCGAAGGGCTTTCCGAGAAATGTGGAAAGTGCACAGTGGGATGAGAAAGGGTATCTTTGAGTAGCGAATGAGTAACGAGGAGGGCCATCTTGAGTTAATTTGTAGGACCGAATAGTCATGAAGCACTTTTCTAGCGGTTGCCGAGAATTTGTTGTTTTTTAATTGCTGCGCAGAAATTACGTAGCGGCACGAAGTGCCAATTAAATGACGTTCGGAGGCTCTTACCTTCAATTAAACTGAAAATCATCCCTTCCTGTAAAAAATCGAACATTTAATAAGTTTAGATAGTTCGTTTTAGTTCTACATTTAAATCTTAAGTTTTCGGAAATATGCTTCCATTTATTTGAGAATACAACCGTATTTTCTCCAGTAAACATCCAGGGCGTTTTTGTCAAAAAATTATTCAAAACTTCTTTTATGTTTTCACAAAATATAAACATTCATCAAAAACCGAATTGCTTATATCTAAAACTAAATTACTTCTTTATTTCTTAATAGACCCCCAGCAAAAGGAGGGGGGATTTGGATTTTATCGGAGAATTCGCTTTGTACAACGGTGTTTGCGCTATATTCCTCAGATCAACGAAACCTGAAACTTAAGTATTGTTGAAACGGTTGATAAAAGAATGACATATCAAACCTAGGATAAGCAGTGTAGACCATTCGATGATGCTCATCAATCACTGCCTCGTTTGGATGTTGCATATGATGGGCTGATGTGCCACCATGAACATGTGACAGTGGACCATCTTGTGCTTCTGGGCTACCTACTATGAAGTGTGAATCCTAAGGAAAGAAACCATTATCATTGTTATTATTTCATGTCTTTGTTTATACATAGAGTGTGCATGTGAATAACACTTCTAAGAACACTACGAGAACGTAAAAGCTCGATTTGCCAAAATTAAGAGCGAGCTAAAAACAACAATGGTGTAAGTACAATCATTAAATAAGGAATGTGGCTTGACTGGCCCCGTACCAATCTGTACCTGTCCGGACCTCGTGCACCAAAGGGTTCAAGATCTTATAAAATGTATAAAAACTTTAGATGATATTGAGAATAGGGTACAAATGAATGATATCAAAGAAAAACATACATCAACTTGTCCATGATGCGAGTGTGTCTGTGGCTGTGATACATGCCAGTTGTTTTGTGCTGCATAACCAGCAACAGTTGGCACTGAAGTCAAATACTAGAAAGAAATTAATATCATGTCACCGATGAGTACATGTAGCATTTGTAAACCAATGGTTCATAATACTCAAACATCTGTAGCCATTGCTACCTTCGTCATTCAATTTTTTGGGCCCATTTAACTTTCGCGCCTCTTCATTTCCCATGCAAATTGCAAAGTGCTGGTTTTTTCGCGTCATTCTTATTTTCGCGCACCTTGTTCAGATGACATTTAAGAATTCGAAGTAATGTTGAATACGCTGACGTTTTCTGTATTTTAGTTCTTATTTATTTGTGAATCTGGCCAAACTCTTTTGGTGAGTTTAAGGAAGAAAGTTTCAATGAGAAAGTGAAGCAGGTAAATAAAGGCAGCACAGTTTGAAGACATGACGTATGAGTAAGAATAAATGATCAATTCTGTGGTTGATTATGCAAAAAAAGGGCTACAGGATTAGAAATCACCAGCCTCTCGGCGCCACGGCCCCTCGGCCCTCGATCGAGGCCTTGTCTGTCTCCAGTATCTGTATAGTTTCCTTTACTTTCATGTTTATTTTATGCTCAGAATTTTATTTTGACATTCATTAATGGAATACTGTGCTTGTAAAAATCTAAAAGAAGAAAACAAGGATTGAAAGTAAGGATTGATATTCTGCTATCCAAGTAAAACGTGACTTTCGCGCAGAAGTTTTAATCCATTCATCAAACCTCAGAATACAGTATTGGAGCTCAGAAAAGTTTAAGTATTGTTATTTGAAAGGTGTGTATGGACACTCGCCGAATGAATTTAGAAGGCACAATGAGGAAAATGAATAATATCATCAAGAATATTGAGATTCGTCTGAAATAGCTATTTCAAAGCCACTGACTGAGTTTCTAAATTTGAAGGAAGAGGGCCTGTTTTACTTACAAGCATTTTTTTTTATAAAGAAGTTCAGCTCAGGGTCAGTACTGAAAATTCCTTAACTGATGGTGAAAATTGAGTACTCAATATTCCTTAGCAATTCCTTAACTTCTTACTTTGTGATTCTTAAAAACAACCAATGGTCAAGGAAATATAGGTCATAAAGGTTTCAGAAGACGAGTAGAAATGAATACTGATTGAAAACCATTGGCGATAAGTATTGCTTGCTCTGTTAATTCAAAACTTCATTTTTTTAATCGAAATGCTAAGTTAAAGAAAAAGTCAGATTCCTTAGTAGTCTCCGGTCCAGTACTAGAAATTCCTTAAGTATTATTCCTTTTTGCCAGCCAGTACTACCTTCCTTATAAAGCACTTCCTTATAAAAAAAATGCGTGTATATACACGCAATTTTTTTATAAGGAAGTTTGGCTCAGGCTCAGTACTGTAAATTCCTTAACTGATGGCCAAATTTGAGTACTCAATATTCCTTAGCAATTCCTTAACTTTTTACTTTGTAATTCTTCAAAATAACCAGTGGTCCAGCTATTATAGATCGGAAGACGAACAGAAATGAATACTGATTGAAAATCATTGGCGATAAATTGCTTGCTCTGTTAATTCAAAACTTCATCCTTTTTAATCGAAATGTTAAGTTAAAGCAAAGTCAGATTCCTTAGTAGTCTCCAATCCAGTACTAGGAATTCCTTAAGTTTTTGCCCATCCGAGTACTACCTGCCTTATAAAGCACTTCCTTACAAAAATGCGTGAGGCTGAACACCATTCAGTGTTAAAACTTGGATTACATTATAAAATGACTGTTTCAGGGTGTCAGTGAATGCACAGAAAAGGGGTTATATTTCCCCGAGAGTCAGAAAAGGGGGACGATTTTAAAGACTTTGTCATAGATAAGGGGTAGAAATAGGATTCTATGGACAAGGATGAGGTATAGTTGGTAATAAGAGTGCAGGGTCTTCAAACAATGTCAGTTATACTCACCCCTCCACTCGACAACTGCATATGCGCCATCTGACTAGTCAAATGCGGGATAACACTTTGCTGGACATGTGCGATACTATGTGGCTCGACAGACGTTGGACTGATAGGAACCTAGAATGAAGTTGTTAATTTAGTGAAATATCTTATCAGAGAAAATCGAATTCATTGATCTAAAAAGATCAATAAAACTATAATTCAGCTGCAGACAGGTAGCCAATTAAATTCTGCATCTTTAAATTGGTTCAAAAACGAAGGGAATTCCTCTTAAAAAAAAATCCAAAAGATCCAACTGTTACGGGTAAATTAGCCTAGTCTTTGCAGTTTAATTGCATTTATAAGACTATAAAGTTGTTTTCCCGTTGTAAAAGTGAAATATGTTATATGCAAGCTACCTAACGCATTCGATAGTGTTAAAAACCCCGGAATCCGATGAATTTTGCAAAAATCTCCAAAACCAAACCGCAGAAAATTTTTTTTCTGAACTCATGCCCAATCGTAAAGGCGGCGCGAACCGTGCCAACTGTTGGCCAACAAGTTCGCTGAACAAGGGACCAACATGTTTGTGCGGCTTGCCATACCATCACAACATCAACGATGTTTAGGGTTGCTGACGTCATCTACAAATGACCTTTTGCAAACATGGCCGAAAAGGAAGCAACTGTTTGTTTGTTTCTTACAAATTTGTTTGACAACGGCGAAGAAAAAATTAGTGGTCCAACTAAAACCGCCAGCTTAAATGTATTTCCTTATTTCAGGGTCTAACACATCAATTTTTTTCAAATCGACGAAAATATTTGCCAACATTTATTAAATATGTTTTAAAATGTTTGCCTACAATTTTTCGACAATAACATGTTGTTTATTAGGCCCACGTCTGTAGCAAACCGTGCTAACATCTTCGCCAACAATTGTTGGCAGCGTTGTCGGCGACATCTAAAAATGATCTTTTGCAAACATGTTGCTCGCTCTTTGGGTTGACGACGAGGAAGAGAGAATTCGTGGCCCAACTCAAACTACCAACTTAAATCCGTTTCTTATTATAAGGTCTCCGAAATAACGATAAATTGAAAAGGTTGTACCTTGCGAGACATAGCGAACCGTACCAACGAATCAACTATGCTCAAATCGATGAAAATGTTGGCCAACATTTTTAAACATGTTAACAATGTTGGCCAAATTTTTTCGTCAGCAAAATGTTTTTCATTAGGCCAACATCTATGGCAAATCGTGCAAACTTGTTGGTCAATAATTGTTGGCGGCGATGTTGGTTAACATGTTGGCATGGTTCGAGCCCGGCTGTACGATCAGAGAAAACAATCAACAATTAGAGGCGGGTCACAGTAAACGTCCTGTCTTAATACAAAGTAAATTCTGGAGCAGCATCGTCGAAGCGCCCTTGATAAAAAATTAATTAAACACTAATTCGGCGTCCGAAATTAAACGTCCGAATACTTACTTGACGTTCGAAATTCAGGAAAATAATGTACTTACATGTGGACTGACAGCCACAGCATACGGTTGAGAGGGAACCCATCCGACACCAGCTGTTACAGGTTGTTGCTATGAAAGGAAAAGGTCAATGTGATCAATTATAACAAACTGCCCCTAGACACATGTTCCAATGCAGTGTCGCAGTGCCAAAAATAAGTTGAAAATACATTGTTACAGCTATATTTTCTGGTTTACAATAAGACTTTGATTCTCAGGCTTCTAGTTCTAAAATTTTCTTAAATTCAGAAATGTTTGTTAAATACTGGCTTTGTTTGGCAGGGGCTTTACAAGCCATTTGCCTATAAAACGTGGTCAAAAACGTAACCACGTAAAAAACGTGGAATAACTTTTCGTCGCAAAAATTATATCTCTGATCAAACGTTGGTTACAAATACCTGTGCCTTATTCTTCTCTTAATCATAGTATTAATTACCTGATAATGGCTTCCACTTGATCCTTGGGTGTAGGAAACCTAAAAACGATTGAAATATATTAATCTGCAGTATCGATCATCTTAAACACATACATACTGTACATGTATCCATACATGCGTTTCACAAACACCCCCTCAATCTTCGGACATCAAAATGAGTTCATTAATTAAAATGTACCATTCATTATTGTATATTGAATCTTCCTTACCATTTGACCTGGCATAACTGCTTTTACCCTTGGAGAGCCTGCATTATTTATTGATGACCCCTAAAATACACGAAATATGAAATGGATAAGATACGAAATGAGAGATGAATAGTAGTTATACAGTTCACAACATTATAAATAGATGAATTCAGACTTTATATATTATGAAAAAGTGGAAATTCAAACTCACGTGGTATGAACTGTTTCGTAAGAAGTAAGGTAAGCTCCCTGAAAAAAAGACATTGCTTCATGGTAAAGAGTGAGTATGTGTTCTTGAAATACAACCACATGATGGAGGGCAGCAAGTAGATAATGTCTGATTAGTATTCTGTATTCTGATATAAGATTTCGACTCAAAATTTTGAAAAATAACACTGGAGAAAATGCGAGTATCGTTGTCTTCAATTTTTTTTCATGTTTAACATTATGAA